>OZ010669.1:44961593-45561593 GCA_963932185.1 Troglohyphantes excavatus
AACTGGAATTTTTTTAAAAAGCTCTACTCTTCCTTCAATTTTCAATATTAAAAAAAATAAACTATCAGATTTCCTAAAGTCACATTATATACTACAGACGTATGAATAGTGTTTTGCTGATTCGTGCTTTAATTGCTTTTAAAAACTTAATTTAAGTTCATCACTAAAGAAATACTCAAATTTTTAAGTTCGTTAATCTGCACATTTTTTTTACTTAATATAAATTTTACTTAATCATAAGTTTATAAAACAAATATTAAAGCTTCAAAAACTATTAACAGTTTGTTTTTAAATAACATATTTACAAAGCCTTGCATTTCAAATATGACCAAAATTAAAAATTTTTTTGTTGAGTAAATGACGAATATCAGCAGATGCAACGTAGGTAGACAGATGATAAGTCGTATATAAACATGTAAAAAACGCATGTTCACTTTCTTCTACCACTTTGAAATTCTGTACATACCTTCTTAAATATGTAGAGCATTGTTTTCTGCAAGCAAAAAGTAGTTAGCAATTTTTTAGGAATTTGGGGCTTAATTCTCCCTTTAATACGGCATGTAAGTTGAAATTTCACAAGATAATAAATGTAAAAAAAAAGAAATCGTTTTTATGAAAAGGGTTTAATCGCAACTAAAATAATACAAACATTTCAGATTACGGCTTTGCATATAAAAGAAAAAACAAAAAACAATCTTAGAAAAGGATTTAAACAATTCGCATTGAGCAAATACAAAAGGTCTCCAAAATTTACAGCTTTCAAAATAAAGTCATCAACTGCATAAAAACAAGAAACACAACATTTCTAGACGAAGCAACTCGGGTTGCTTTTTATTGCTTCCATGTATGCCTCAACACATTTAACTACATTCTATTTCCATGTCAGCAAACGATTTGACCATCGAGGGAGGGGAGAGAGGACGTTTCACAAAAAAAAAAAAACATTTTGTTCTAGGAAACATCGGAAAAGTGTCTTACACCAACTTTGAGAGTTTACCCTGTATTTCCAAGGCTTTCTTAATCCCTTCTATTATTTTATTTTTGCTTCAACTGCTGGAAAGGGCTTACTGGTATGACCAGAAATTGTGTTCGAATACTGAGAACAAAAAAAAAAAGGAGAAGATGTTGGAAATAAATGTTTCTTTTTATTTCAATTTTTTTTTTCTTGTGAGAAGTTGTTCTTTCTAGGATACATAAAATAAAAATTCTATTCTGTCAGCGTTGTCCTTGGTGTTTGCCAAGGGGATATAAAGGTAGGATATCACACGAGATTCACATATGAAACAGTTTAAAGGTCGACATGATCAAAAATGTTTTTTATAGATAACGACGGGAACTATTTTTTGATAGGTGTGTTTGTTAAGCCAATTTGTTCATTTTTAGTTTTAAAATCTCGAAATTTTATTTCGATCAAATATAAAACACTATTTTAAGGAAATAATATTATTTTAGTATTTACTATTTGAAGGATTCGATTAATACACTAGAAATCGAAGTTCATTTCATAATAGGTGTCCTAAATTATAATTTTTAAACAGTTGAATTGATGTTTTAAAATTATAAAGTGCTTAGAAGTGTACATTGAATTTTTAGAACACATCTGGCAGATACTATGCGCTATACTACTCGCTGCATATGTTTTACAGGGGGCAGAAATCAAAAATAGCGAGATAGTAAGTGATCTAAGCGTATTAGTAAATGAGAATTTTAAAATGAGTCATCAATGTACAGTGGTTAGCAAGAAAGCTCATATAATATTGGGGTACACCAGAAAAAGTGTTTCATCAAAATCTAAGGATATTATCTTGCCATTATACAGAGGTTTGGTAAGGCCACATCTTGAGTATGCTGTGCAGTTTTGGTCACCATATCTTAAAAAATACGTTGAATCGTTAGAGAAAATCCTACAGGGCTACTAAAATGGTCAAAGGGCTTTCAGGCATAAATTATAAAGATAGATTACGAAATTTGAATATGTATACTATTGCAGAGAGAAGTGTTAGGGGAGATTTGATTCAGCTGTTCAAATTTGTCAGACAAGGGGATGTAGAGGGTTTAGATTTTAATATGAGTGATAGAACGTGAGGTCATGGGTTTAAGTTAACAAATCGCATTTTAATCAGGAAACGAAAAAACACTCTTTCTATAATAAGGTAATAGACAAATGGAACAACTTGCCAGTGAATATTGTTAATTGTAAAGGAGTAACGGATTTTAAGAAGAAGTTAGATATGCATTGGGGGATAGTTAGGATGTACTAAATGGACCAACCTCTTTGGGCCTTGAGTCAGTTGTTGGTCGTCAATAGTTGTATATATAGATTTGAATATCAAACGGAAAACTATAAAACTAAAACTACACTGCTTGTTAAAACTGATATCTCTTCGGCTTATGTTATTTATATAGATATACAGGGGGGATATAAAATAAATTTCTCTATTTACAAGAATCTGTAGTTAAACACAAAGAACAGAATTACGCACATTTCATATTAAGGAATTTAAGGGGGTCCGATACCCAAAATTCGCAAAAAATTCATTTTTTTTTTATATTTAAAAAATAATATTCAAACTTATCTTAATAACTAACAAAAAACTGCTTCAAAAAATTCCTATTACTTTTTTAGTTATGAATGTTTTAATGATGTGTTCCCATAACATAGTTGTATCATATGTAAACTTTAAAAGCAAATATCTCTGTTCGTGGTTTTGAAATGTAATGAACACTAAAAATGCTAAGGCTTTTTTACTATTAAACTTAAAATCATAATTTTTGTGTGTATAGCAAGATAAATATATTTTAAATAGATGTATGCATTCAGATTTCCTATTTTTACCATAATTTGTTTTTTAAAACCACTTAAAATGGAATTTTATTTTTTTTCGTCAATTTGTTTTCCAAAATTTTTAATATATTTTATTTTTTTAAAGTGATGTATCTGAATCAAAATTTGAATGCATACATCTATTTACATATTATTCAAGATCTTAAGTAAAAAAAATTGCTTCAAAATATTGAAAAACAAAAAAGGAGTAGGAATTTTAAAATTGTTAACAAATTTACTAAAATTTTAATTTAAAAATAAATGTGCAATTTAAAAAAAAAATTGAGCGTCTTAAAATGGTTTTTTATGCATATTTAGAAAGAGAAAAAAAATTGGATTGTACAAGTATAAAAATAAAAAAAAAATGTCGAAGGTATCGGACCCCCTTAAAGACATATGAAGAAGATTTCTGTAAAAAATGGCTTCAGTTCCAAAAATCACCGATAGGGGGAATTTTGCCGATGTTCGAGCCGGAAACGGGTATAATATAAGTAAAAACAATAGCGATGGACACATAAACTAATTTAGTGAATAAACTCTCAAATAATAAGGATAAAATAAGCCTTTATTTCTCAGAATCTGGACGCATATCGGATGCAATTTATTAAACACAAGAAAAGTCAGCAGTTCTGGAGCCTCTAATTCCCTAATTCTGATGAATAAAATATTATTTTCTTTGAGTTTAATCACTAAAATAATTTGTGTCATATCGCCAACTTTTGTTTATATATATTATACCCATTTTTGAATTGGATAACGCCAAAATTCTTCCTATCGGTGATTTTTGGAACTACATTTTTTTTTATGGAAATTTTCTTACCATGCCTTTAACATATTTTTGGTACAATGCCGTTCGTTAGTTTTAGCTACAGATACCTCTAAACAGGGAAACTTCTTCTACAGCCACACTTTAATGTTCGAATTTGTGAAATGATGAAATTGTTGAGAGTCTGTCAAACAAAACATTAACTCAAATCTTAGCGTCTACGAAAAACGAAATAGTTTTCATTAATTATACAATCGCTCAAAAAATACTTTACTTATGTTCGCTATTTAGATATAATATGTAAGATTTTCAAAAGCATAATTATTAGACTAATTCAAATTATGGGATTACGATATGCAAAATTGATATGATGGGTAAATACAGGATTCATGTCATATAAATGCCTTTGACAAACTTATAGTAAACTGAATAAAAATGATACATTTGTCAGTTTCGCATATTTTGAAATTAATATAATAAACTAATGTCATTTGCGCGTTATTTGAAACATGGTTGGTATTGTATAAAAATAAACTTTCAATAAATTATCTTTATAGTCATAAAAAATTATAATTTATTCCTTGAAAATGTTTATGTTTACTTCAACTTTACTTTATTGTTTGCGTCTGATCAGAAACTAAAAAAAATATTTTTTACTCGCAAATAATAGTTTCTGTTATTTCTAAAGAAAACATTCACACAACGAAAATATTTGAAAATGAGGATGAAATGAAGGCACCATTCGGCCATTAAGGAGCAAATAGTTACCTCGCTTTTTATAATTCTATTTACTTTGATGTTTTATTTTTGCTTAAAAGTCTTCGAAATATTAAAAAAGAGATGGAATGAAATATAATAAGACGAACGTTTTTGTTGTGTTAAATATGTCTTTATTTCATTATCAATTACAATTTTTCATTAAAAATATCGGCAGGTATTTGTGTACATTAGGCGAAGATTTTAATATGGTGTTTTGTATATAAATACTATATTTATATATAAAATACTAGTACAATAGCATCAATAATACTAACCTAATTATTAAAATATTTTACATTTGCATATATTTTGTATATTAAATAATATGAATCAAAAAATAATGTTATTTTTGCGACAGAACTTTGCGAATTGTTTATTGTTTCAAATTAGTTTTTTTAGAAGTTTCTAATTACTGATAACATATTTGCGTTCTGAATCGTACTGAAAACGTTGGAATGATCATAGATACTATAAAGGGGGACCCGAGCCCCAAAATTCGGAAAATTGGTAAATTTGTTTTCTTTATAAAACGATGCTAAACGTACTTAAGAAGGTGTGTAAAAAATTTCAAAACAGTCAAAGAAACAGAACAATCGTTTTTTTAGATGTTTATATACCATTTATCATCTTTCTAGATACTTTTAGTCTGCTACAATCGTCATTTACTCATAATATATTTTTTAATTTTGGTCACGTTTAAAATGCTAAGGCTTTGTTAATAATTAACATAAAACTAAACTGTTAATAGTTTTTGAAGTCTAATATTTGTTTTATATACGTATGTATAGCTTTTTTAAATTAAGTTATAAATTATTTTTTTTACAAATTATTAGACATAAAAATTCAATATTTTTTGGGTATTGAAATTAAAATAAGTTTTTGAAGACAATTAAAACACAAATCTGCAAAAGTCTATTCATACGTTTATAGTATGTATTTTGACGTTATTTAATCAATTTTTTTTTAAATATTAAAAATTGAAAGAGGAATAGTGATTTTAAATAAAGTCTTTTTAAGCTTTAAAAAAAATGCAAAAAATAACAAAAATAATTTTTTTTAAATATATTTTTGTTTTTGATTATTTTTTAGAAAAAGATGTTCTAATAATATAAAAAAAAATTGAATTTCTGAATTCATTAATAAACAAATTAGGATTTGGGGTTCGGGTCTCCCTAGCGGATCACGTAGGTCAATAAAAAGTTTTGATCATTGTATTGGGCATCATTAAGTCTAAATACCCAATCTAGCAGTACGCCGTTTGGAAACACTTTTAATCGAAACTACGGAATTTTAATACTACTTTGAGACTATACCATCAATTCAAAAAGTAAGTCAAATATAATTTCTGACTACAGAATACAGGTAAGTGAAGAAAATTGCTAATGTAAAGTATTAAAAGAATTATACCACAAGATGTTTTCATAAATCGTGTTACTACCTTTCATTTGATAAATTATTCATACAATTTTTCAGCCATATAAACGGATTACATTTATGCGAATCGCGATTAATGAGAATGCAAATTTTATTCAATTAATTAGAAAACTTTTTTAAAAGTATCGATTTCAATCCGGACCGATTACTTTTCACAAAGTATTGCATTTAATCAGGACATCTGTTCTTCTTAATCTCTTTTGTTTCCAGCAACTTTCACGTAAGAGAAGCACACTTTCTTTTCTGCATACACAGGTTAAACTCGATTGAAGTACAACAAGAAGAAGAATTGATTCGATCCAGTGCAGTTAGTCAACAACAGTAATCAGGCGGAAGGTTACCATTGTCTCCAGTATTGACAAACAAACGCCCCAAGACTAATTTCGGATTTCCGAAGAGCGTGAGGGAGCCAAAGAGACAAATGAATTGATTTCCTAAGAAAAGATAAGATTGGAGTGATTGGTGCGATCAAGTTCGTTTCAATTCCCTCCCATTGCACTCTGATTAACTGGAGACAAAATGAATTTGGAGGGGGTGTATGAAAGCGATCAATGCATACCTTTTTCGCTTAGACAAGGAAAAGATAATCCGCGGTGATTCAAAAAGATATCCAATCATACTTAAAAATAAGTGTTTAATTAGTTAAAAGTTTAAAAAAAATCTACATAATATAAACCCCCAATGGATTTGTAAAAGTACCATGCAATGGTTTTCGGAAATTTTATTTCCTAGGCACACTGTTTAGACCATTTTATCGCCAAGATAATCATGTTAAAATTCATAAATATTTTCTGTTAACCTTCTGACGCTCGAGCGACTTCGGCAATTGTAAAGTTGTTTTCACGGCAATTGTAAAGTTTAAAAAAATTCTATTTAATATACTGGATTGGTAAAAAAAAACTATGCAATGGTTTTTGGAAGTTTTATTTTCTAGGCACACTGTTTAGACCATTTTATCGCAAAGATAACCATGTTAAAATTTACAAATATTTTCTGTTAACACACTGACGCTCGAGCGATTTCGGCAATTGTAAGGTTGTTTTCACGGCAATTGTAAAGTTAAAAAAAATTGTATATAAAATACTGGATTGGTAAAAGTACCATGTAATGGTTTTCGGAAGTTTTATTTCATAGGCACACTGTTTAGGCCATTTTATCGCCAAGATAACCATGTTAAAATTTACAAATAGTTTCCGTTAACCCACTGACGCTCGAGCGATTTCGGCAATTGTAAAGTTTAATAAAAAATTCTATATAATATACTGGATTGGTAAAAGAACCATGTAATGGTTTTCGGAAGTTTTATTTTCTAGACACACTGTTTAGGCCATTTTATCGCCAAGATAACCATGTTAAAATTTACAAATATTTTCCGTTAACCCACTGACGCTCGAGCGATTTCGGACAAGGTAAAGTTTAAAAAAAATTCTATATAATATACTGGATTAGTAAAAGAACCATGTAATGGTTTTCGGAAATTTTATTTTCTAGGCACACTGTTTAGACCATTTTATCGCAAAGATAACCATGTTAAAATTTACAAATATTTTCTGTAAACCCACTGACGTTCGAGCGATTTTGGCAATTGTAAAGTTGTTTTCACTGTTTGTAAGTTTAATTAATTGTTCCGGAGCATAATTTTTAAGGTTATTTTTTAAATTTGTAATTTATTGTAAAGAGATAACTTGTAAATTGAAACTAAAAGTTTAAAATTTTAAAAATATTGTAAGATGGAGTATTTTTATGAATTTAAATATTGAGTGGATGGCTGGAAAAACTGGAGACATGATATCACGCCCATGAGCATTTTAGAATTTATGTTTGTTTGTTGTTTGTAAGTTCTGAGAGAATAACAGGGTAGATTTTGATAGAATTTGTAAATTCTATTTAGGATAAAAATAAATTTAAGAATTAGAATACACCATTAGTTCTTCTGAGAACAGTAAATCTCGCGACTAAAAAAAGCTTAACTTTACAAGAAATGGAATCAATAAAGTGGCCACTATCCTTAAAAAAATCTTTGAAAAAAAAACATATGTCGTTTTTAGTGACTTCAAGGAACATTCATTGTCAAATTTGAAGAACATCGAACATGGTCATGACTGAGTAACAGGCACGTTTACAGTTAACTATACGAAATGTTGAACGGTAGAGTTTAAATAGGACCTCGGTCAATTATCTCAATGCTAAGTATCGATAATATTCAAACCCAAAATTACTTCAAATCAGGCCGTAGCAGAGATGCACGAAGGGATAATTTAACATTAATTAGTGATACTATTGCCCAAATAATATCAGCTTTAATATGATTAGCTTATGTAAGTGTTTATATGTTCTACGCTTTTAGCATAAGTTCAAGTTTTGTTTGTACCTCTCATTGGTTGTTTTAATATGCGTTATGCCATATATGACAGAAAGTATATTTAATTTCATTGAAATATAGATATCTGTGTTTAACTACATATTCTTTTTGCGAAATATATTTGGGGGTTTCATTGAAAGCCATTAAAGTGTTAGTAAGATTTGGTTATGTTAATTTATGACAAAATAGTCCTGAAGTTTTCAACTGATTTAACTTTTTTAAAGGCAATTATCACAGTTTATAAACACAATTATGAAGCAAAATAATTTATAATAATTTAAATTGATTCATTGGCTTTCAGACAATATCATACCTAATGGGAATAAATATAACTGTTTCATTAAACGAAAACACAACTTATTAACAAAATAATATTTTAATCGTTCGTTTAGCCAAAATATTTTACTTTTACAAAATTAAAAAAAATAGAACACTTGGAGAAGAAAATAAAGTTGAAATAAGAATTGTAAGAAAAAAAATCTTTCCTTTTCAGTTTTCAATTAAGAAACCTTTTGATTCTTTTTGTATTGTAAGAAATATTTTTTTTTATAATTGTCATTTTCTTCATCACGAAGTGAAGAGGAAACTTTGTCGCCCACGTACTGCTTGAGTAGATTGACATTTCTAGACTTTTAGAACATAATATAATCTCCACTATATTTTCTGCAGCAATAAATAATTTTTGTTAGACCTATAGTTGTTAGTAAGTATATCGATATTATAAAAGAAACGAATATACAAGTACACAATTAATGTCGGATTCAATTTATTTGAGTTCTGAATTTTCAAATGTTATTTATATCCTACCATTATTATTTGGTTTTATTTTATAATATGTGTTTTATAATTACATATCCTTGCAACTATTGAACACATCACTTTAAATAATATAAACACACATTAATTTAAGACTGAAATATATAGATTATTTAATAATTTCAATATGCAATAAATGTCTTCTGACGAATGTCACTCTATATGTTATCTACTGAGAGTTAGCGAAGTCCTGTTTTAACTCGACTTTTCGGCATTTCGTCTATTTGTCTATAAATTTGTTTGTTACGCAGTCACGACCAAACGTTTCGTTTGATTTTCTACACGTTTGTTAGGAATGTTTCTTTAAGTCATTACAAATGACGTATGTGTGTTTTTTTAAAAAAAAATTGGTCTCGAGGTCTACTGTTTCGGAACTACTAGTTATGTATTTCATCTAATGTTTACATATAATAAAATATTTGATAAAAATATGTTATTGTATATAAATTAGAAACAAATAATAATTTACCTAAAATTGTAATTCTATACTTAATTTTTAGAATTTTACTTAATGTATATACATGTAAAAAATACAATTTAACTATGCATGATAAGGGTTTGAAATTTATTAAGAATTCTATATCTTTTAAATAAAAACTTTAATTCTTCTAAACAAAAAATACATACACTTAAAATCGAATTAAAATGTTTTTACAACGCATATATTACCCAGACAATATCAATATTCCATTTGAAAAGAAATACGATACACACTTTCCGAAATAAAAGAATAATGAACAAGTCAAGATTTTTACTGTAATTATAATACCTAAATGTAATCTAATTTCGGTCTTTTTCTACTGACTGATTTCTTATCATTTCATTTGCATATTAAAAAGCTTAATTGCTACTAATGGCCCCGGTTTCTAGTTCACGTGATATTGATTAGAGATATATATTCCACTTACTCATTACGATAGTTTCGACTGTAGTAATTGGATAAATATTATCTACATCTTTCGCTTTACCATTTCAGTTGCCACGCGACTGTTTTAATATTGAGTATGTTGGAGGTTTATGGATATTCTAGAATTGAATTGAGATTTCTGGAATTCAATTAATGATTTAAGTATGTGCTATTTAGTTCGAATTTGTAATGGAAATCAATACATATATATAAGAATGGAGTGTCTGTCTATGGAATCGAACAAAACCACTCATTTTGAGATTTCTACATGAATTGGGATACACTGATTGATAAAATCACATTAATTTTTTTTGTCTGTTTGTTTGTTTATCAGTTTGTTTGTGTGGATTTAACTCAAAAACTACTGAATGGATTTTTCTGAAACTTGCGTTATTTTATCAGTAATATTATAACTTCATATCTGCATTTTGGTTAATGTAGATATTTGCAAATATTCAAAAGTTATAGATTTTTTTACATTTTCCTATATATTATTCCTATAGGAAATTTATATTGTAGAACTTTACTTCATAACATTATTGTTAAATACCACCTTGGTGACCAATTATATTTTTTGATAATACTGGATGCCATCTACTATTGCGATTTTCTTTGAAAAATACTTTTACTGAGCAGCAGATTATAGGAATTGGTCGTTAACAAGAACCTCGCCGCCAGCCGAAAGAGGAAGATAAACCAGCTGTTTCGTCTGACGCCATGTGCATCTACTCATGCCCCGACCATGCTTAACTTTATTTCAAGATATTAAATACATCGATGCTTAATTTTCTATACAACGTTATTACATTTATCAGAATAGTGTATTTGTTACGTAGTGAAACATTTATATGGCCACCCTAAAAGTTTAACTTAGGGTTTGTATATTTATACCTACATGCAGCTAATTTTAGAGGTTTCACTTTAAAAACATTTTATTGTTAATTTTTAAAAGAAATATTGTCAGTCAATATTGACGCATCCATATTTAAAATTATATTTTATAATTATCTAAAATTGCAGGGTGAATAGTTATAAATAACAAAATTCTTAAATTATTTTTCTTCAGAAATTATGTTCAAAGACCGATATATAGACTCCGGTCGCCAATTGGCACACAAATTTTTTTTCTCCAAATGCGATAAATTATTTACATTTGGAAGAATGCAATATTTTTTCTTTGATATATTATTGCATCGCCAATATTAATACTACTGATTTACCACATGCGTTTATTGTCAGTGATGGGTTAATTTTTATACAAAAAAATATGCAACTTTTAAAATAATATAAGTTTTCAAAACCAATTGGCAGTAACATCGCCAAGTATTTTACTTTTATTTTCGCAAAGTACATTATTTTATCCACATTATATTTACAAGGCTAATATTTGCAAAGGCTTTTTAAAACCATTATTTTTAAAGGAATTTTTTATATTACAAAAGAAACAATTTAGAAAAACATAAGTTTAAATTGTAGTCGCAATAGCATGTAAAGTCGTTAACATCAATATAAAAAAATTACTAGGTTTAGATATTTCAAAAACTGCTTAAAGTAATTTAATAAATTATATTCTGATAATAAAGTTTGTTTTTCACAGTATACAGAGAATGATTTTACGATAGGTAAACTAATAAAATATGATATGCGATAGCTATTTCTCTAATATTATAAACTTAAAATTTAACATTTTGTGAATAATTTTTAATTTCTATTAAATTATAAAATAAACATAGAAATTAAAATATTGATTTTGTATTACAAAGCATTTTTTCGTAAAATTAATAAAGAATGAATGAAATTTAACACATATTTTAGAAGAAAAAAAATTTAAACAAAATAGTTCAATTATTATAAAAATAGGAATAACTGTTTGCATTGAAAATCACAAAATGCTAGTATTCAGTATATAAAAGCATTTAAAAATATTTTTTTATTCTCTGATTCTTTTGAAACAATGCACTTTCCACAACTCATTTGCAGAAACCCATCTTGTTTTTTTTGTTGACATTCTGTTTGTTTTTAAATAATCATAAATTTTTAAGAAGTTTACTTTTTTGATATATTTTTTAATCTGTTCATATAGACAAATGAAACACATTTACCGAAATATTGTTTATCACGAGACCTGCTATTGAACGTTAAATAAGATGTTGATTTAAAATTTAAAGTGTTCTGCTTTGTGTTCCCAATTGAAACAAGAAAACATTAAAATTAATAACTATAAATAAAATATCTAATAACAATCCATTGTTTTAGTTTTTAGAACAAGAGTATGATTAGGTTCTTATTATATTTACATTTTCTGAAATTTAAATATATCTTATTTCAACATTAAAATTTTGTGTTATTCTTTGTAATCTATATCTATTTACTTAATAATAAACATTGCATAACATATGTTAAAAGGAGGTAAAAAATGTTTGATCTAAGAAAACATAACTATTTTTTTTATTTATTTTGCCGACCAAAAAAAATAAAGAATATAATGTTAATTAAAAATATTTTATTTTTTCCGGCGATTGAATTTTGTATTTTACAATTTCCTTTTTGTCAAAAATTATTTCCGTCTTTATATATAGTCTAAAAATATTACCAAATATTTTTTAAAAAATAAAATATTAGAATTTAGAAATACACAACTTCCATTTCATTCATAAAAGTTATTATAAGGAATATTATATAAACAAAATGTGATTTAACTATGTGGTTACTTTTTAATATTAAAAAAATATGTATTTCTTTTTATTTAAGAAATTTGAAAGTGATACGTGAATTTGAAAATATTTTTTCTTACAAGTAAAACATATATCAATAAATATTGTTGAATATAAATATTTAGATATTTTTTTTATTTTTAAAGGTATTGCATTTTAGTTATCTTTCAATTATATTTCAAGACGTACTTAGTCATTTGATAAAGGAAATTTTATAGATCCAAGATTGCAATTGGTTAAAGGAAGTATACACATATTCACTGAAAGAGGCGATATCTATTATCTGTTATAAATTTTGTGAATTCAAAATAAGTACGTTGCCGACTTAGAATGAAAACAAGCTCTATTTAAACCACATATTACGAAATTAAAGCAATACAATTCTAAATCTGGAATTTTTAAAACAAAAAGTGATCATACTATCTAACCTTTAATTCCGTCACCAAGCATTTTCGTATTCGGATGCTAAATGGGCAGTTTAAATTTTCAGTTTTCATTCTAAGTCGATGATATGTAACTTTTTTTAAATTGTTCTAGTTGTCCATGATTTAAAGTTTTGTTTATATAACCATAATTATACATTTTTTGATAGTTTATAAACTGAACTAATTAATGTCAATTTATTAGTGCTTACTTTATTTTGAAATAGTTGCTAGCTTATATATGTTATAGAAAATAAATGAATAAAAAGAGCTGTTGCTTGCATACATAGGCTCTCTTCATAAATCATTTTCAATAAAGACCGACAATTACAGCCAAGGATTACCGGGAATCGAACTCAGATCCTCAGGCACTGCATCCCAGTGCCTTATCCGTTGTAATTCCAAGGGAGTTGTATTACGTGAAGAAGTTATAAACAGAAGAAATGTTAAAAAGGTGTGCCAAAAGAAGGGGAAGTAAGATAATTGAGTTGTAATAACTCAGTTTCAATTTAAGCAATGGACATCAAATAATATGGAAAAACATCTTCTGAACAATTATTTTAAATTTGTTAGGTCGCTTTCTTGAAAGCTTGAACAGAAGCTGAGATTAGTAATATTAAATCACGATTTGAGAAAGGCCTCCGTGGCCGAGCGGTTAAGGCGTTCAGCTACTAATCCGAGGATTGGTGGTTCGAATCCGCGCGATGGACTTGACAAAAGAAAAGTAAAAAAGTAGTGATCTTGTGATCGGAGGGTTGCCAGCTTCACTACAAAAATACTAGAAAAGTCGTCCAGAACATCCGCAAAAATTAACGTCGTGTATACGGGACTGGTGCACGATAAATCTGATCGGGGGTCCAAAGTCCCGACGTCTATTGAAGGCGTTGGGTGCCAGTTCAGGTGTTTCTTCGTCATCTGACCATAGTTCTAAAATAACGAGGTGCAGGAATGAATGTGTGTGTGAATGTGTATGTGTTCCCGGGTCTTTCCTTCGAGATAGACCCCGAACCGTCGCCAATAGCCCACTGTGCAGCTCTAGTGCGACGTTAATTAACCAAACCAAACACGATTTGAGAAAGTACGATTACTTAAATTTGAGTACGTTATCGCTCATTTGCGATGCAATTGTACTCACAGATAAACGAGTATGTTCAAGTACTCAATTTAAAGTAAATTTTTTTACATTGCAATGTAATTTATTGGACACGCAGATAGCTGCAGAGATGCCGAAAAGCGTTTATAAATTACAAGTAAATAAAATATGACAACCTAATTTCATGGTAAGAGTTTGAAAGATACTTGCATAGTATAATTGTATAAATACAGTCTTTCACCAATATGAATATTAATAAAGTCTACAGTTATAAATCCAGTCTTCCATTAATACCGTATTCCACATTAACGCTCTAATTTAAAAACATCACTCCAAGCCCACGTCACGTGCTGCTAAGAATAGTAAATCTCTCTATTAAAGAAATCTAATATTTAAACTAACACTATTACATTAATCGCTTCTGTCAACAAAGGCTATGCCTCTGCCATTTTCTCTGTTAAGCCGGCTTTATTTCGAGATTCCGGGAAAAAAAAACAGGAAAGTTGAACACAAACTGCGCAATCATAAGCGTCGAACTTGCGCATGCGGTTTGGCAGATCTCCAGTACCCCATGCTGACTGATTTCTGTTCGAAGCATCAGGACGAGAGAAGAAAAATGCCGATTTCTTCTTTCGGTATCTTCCAGTTCTTCTAGACATCACAGAGGAGAATTTTTATAGAAGGAACTTTCGAAACTCCGAATTCATTCATGCTTCATTTCTTTGAAATTGACAAGGGAATATGAAGAGTGTTTTTCGTTTTTTTTCTTATATATATCCAGAGCCTCGCTTTGTGCAAACTATTTTTCGCTCTTTGTCTTTCAAGGGGAAACGTGGAGTGTAACAACTGACATGCTTTCTTTAACTTTGGCAAATAAAACGCTCATATTCAATGCATTGTTTGAAAGAGAAAATATTCAAAATATTCTGTATTTGTTTTAGACGTGTTGGCATACAGAGTGCATATTTATACGAATACTGTAAAATTTATGAATGGTAAAATAACATATATTTTACGTAATGATTAAAAATATCCAACAAAATTCAAAGTAAAATCGTAGAAAATAAACACTGTTAAAAATAGTTATTCAAAACTAAATAAAATGTACTCATTTTTGAATACATTCGATGCTTATTATGACTCCAAATACATAAGTTTCATTTTTGAAAAAGACTTGTACTCAAAAATGAGTACAATTTATAAAAATGAAAGCAGATGCTTGCCTAAATAGGCTACCTTAATATATCACTTTCAATAAATATCGACAATTACAACCATGACCTAACGGGAATAGAACCCATATTTTAAAGCACCGCAGACCAGAGCCTTATCCGTTAAGCCACAAAGGCGACGTGAAGAAGTTTTAAACATAATAAACAGAAGAAATGTTAAAAATGTGTACTAAAAGAATAAAAAGTCAGATAATTGAAACGTAATAACTCATTTCCATTTAAGCAATCGTCATCAACTAATGTAGAAAACCATCTTTTGAACAAATATTTTAAGTGTGTCAGCTCGCTTTGTTAAGATGGCTTGAACAGAAGCTGGGGTTAGCAATATTAAATCACACTGCTCATTTTTGCGAAAGTACGATTACTTAAATTTGAGTACGCCATTTCTCATCTACAATGCAATTGCTCTCAAAGAGAGCGAGTACTTTCATGTACTCATTTTTCAGCACCTTGTTTGCAGTCATGTTATTAAATGCAAAATACTATTTAAAAAATTTACAAATCGAATTACAAAAATATTTGTTATGAATACATAAATATTTGTTATGAATACATAAATATTTGTTATGAATACATAAATATTTGTAATGAATACATAAATATTTGTTATGAGTACATAAATATTTGTTATGAATACATAAATATTTGTTATGAATACATAAATATTTGTTATGAATACATAAATATTTGTAATGACTACATAAATATTTGTTATGAGTACATAAATATTTGTTATGATTACATAAATATTTGTTATGAATACATAAATATTTGTTATGAGCCCTAATAGGGATTGGTCGTCCACGTAAAACTAGTCGAAAAGAGGAAAATACAAAATCTGTTTCTACTGAAATCATGGGTACTTATCGATAATCCATATGGGATTTAGTTTGATAAAGTTTTGCACACATTGACGCCAAATTGTCCAATGAAAGTATTAAAATTTTAAAAAAATCCTGCCATTTTTAAAGGAGTTGTAATGTTGGAATATCTCCCACTAAAAGAAAACATAGCATTTCAATCATCATATCCTATGTAAGTAATTTTAAAGACGTTTCACATAAAAAATATGATCAAAAACATGCTATGCTCGGGGACAACCTAAGTTGAACCTGAAGCGGAAGCTATGATATGAATAAATATTTAATGGCTTTAGGCTCAACTTAGGTTGTCCCCGAGTATAGTAGCTTTTTCATAAATAATTTGAAACAACTTACGTTCTACCTTTTTAAATATATAAAATTTTAAGTTACCCACTGTGAATATTTATTGATTTAATATCACAAATTATTTCTTTGTAGCCTTGTTGTTCTCTCTGATCAGTGTAGTAGATAATTAGCGTGCTCCTGTTCGTGGTTAATGCTAATGTAATCGACTGAACTTTATGTTTAAAACTGCCAGAGTTCCCTAATGGCCTCGGAAATTTGAGATATTTGAGAAGAATCGATAAGGCGAAAACAGTTTATAATAAATTAGTAGCTAAAGTATCTAAACAAGGAAACTTTGTTCATTAAACTTTTAATCCTCTGAAAATTAAGAAAAAGGGTATTTGAGCGATCGAAATTCCCCTTAAATATCCTAAGAGAAATTAATTTATATCGGAGTTTCAGATGGATTGCACAATGGCGTCTAGAGGTAAATCAGATGTAATCAATCAAGAGTTAAATTGGTTGACAAGTAGTCATTAAATCTCCATACTAGGATTCCTGATTTATGCTAAAATTTAATGACTTATCAATGGTATTTTGTGATATATCAAATCAAAGGAATGCATAGTAATTACCAATAGGGGTGTGTAAGTATATCTTATTTAATAAATGTATTAAATATTGTTTTATATTTTGTATGATAAATTCTAATTGCATGACAAGAAAAACCTATATCTAAAGAAGAAAATATTTTAGTTTAAGTATTCTAAACCTAATCAGATGCATGTCTAAGCAAGTACTACTGCACTGTAAAAATAGGTACTTAAAAATGAGTACCTGAACATACTCGTTTTACTTTGGAGTACAATTGAATGGTAAATGAGCTATGAAGTACTCAAATTTAAGTAACCGAGCATTCTCAAAAAATGATCAGCGTGATTTAAAATTGCTAATATAAGCTCCTGTTTAAGCCATCTTAACATTGCGATTAACAAACTTAAAATAGTTGTTCAGAAAATGGTTTTCCAGATTATTTGATGTCGATTACCTAAATAGAAAATTAATTATCAAGACTCATTTATCTTATTTCCCATTTTTTTGGCACACCTTCTTAACATTTCTTCTGTTTGTAACTTCTTCACGTCGCTATGGTTGTACAACGGATAAAACAGTATCTGTGGTGTCTGAAGATCTGGTTTCGATTTTGGATTAGTCTCAGTTGTAATTGTTGATATTTGTTGAAAGTGATTTCGGAAGACAGCTTTTGTAGGCAATCAACTGCTCTTTACATTAATTTTTACACATTTTACTCATTTTTGAGTACGAATTTTTCAAAAATGAAACTAATGTATTCGAAACTATGACAGGCATCGAATGTACTCAAAAGTGAGTACATTTGACTTATTTTTGTGTACCTATTTTTAACAGTGTGTAAGTACAGATATGAATTTTAAATATTATGAATAAAGATGCATTAAAATTTTAATAGATAATTAACGATAAAAATGGCAAGATTAATGCTTGATTTTAATATAGAAAAGTAATAATTAAAATCTACACTTTAAAAAATAATGTGATGTATGTCAACAATATATCATTTAATTGAGACAAGACAATGGGACGTCTTTAAAAGAATATAATTTACTTACAGTTAATTCATGTGGTAATGATGAATACCTTTCACGATAAATTATAAAACTCAGCACATTTCTGAACGTTAGGAAATATACACACTAACAGAGTAATGTTATCAGAGATATCTGAACATTTATGGGCGCAAGACCGAATTAATAATTATTTCAGAATGCGATGAAAACCTGTTTCAGAATAATATTTAAAAATATGCTGCTTTGAATATTTAGCTTCTTTTTAAGGACATAATTTTTGAAAAGATTACATTTGTAAAAATATTATTTAAATTTAAAGTTTTTAACAACCAAATAAAAAATTTAATTTAAATTGAAGATAATTCAACTTAAAATTGTGATATATTTGTGTTCGATGATAATAAAGTTATATAAGTTTATCGATGTTTGATTCAAGTAGAGATTTGCTTTTTAAAGAATCATCCTTAATCGGGATCGCTTATCATCTGCATTTTATGTATATTGTCTGTCAATTACAAATGTTTTGGGAAGGAAAGCACCCACATCTGTGTATTATATAATATATTTAAAATAAAAGAACTGGTATTAAGAAGAAACTGAAATTACATATTAAATCTCCGCCACATAACTACCCCAGTAGCACATGAACATCGTACGACCACCATGTGATATCGCTACGACACATAATGTGTCGTAGCGATATCACGTGGTGGTCTTACGATATTCGTGTGCTACTAGGGTATGTGTTATATGATGATAACTCATATCTATGATATATTTCACACATTTACAACTGAAACATCATTACTCTTGATATTATAATCTAGGAATATGTTTTATTAACATATTATCTTCAAATTAGGCATTAATACAATAATATGACACAATTATGACAGTTTAAACACATTTGATGTAAATTACAAACAGTTTCTAGGAAAAACAAAGATTTACATATATATATATATATATATATATATATATATATATATATATATATATATATATATATTAAATAGTGTATTTAAAATAGGAAATTTAATAGGTCGAGAAACAACTCAGATTACTTGTTGATTGCTTTTAAAACTCATAATGTTTCTTATTTATAATATGCTTCAAGAGAGGGGGAACTTTCTGATATAAATCCTTATACTGAAATTACATTTTTATCATAAACTACAAATATTTGACGTATTATCCTAAAATCGAATTTTATACCATTAATACAATAAGACGAAACACTATCATGTAATAACATCAATATTAACATTCTATGGCAGATGAAAGTAGTTTTCTGAATAAATCCTATAAATTTTATAACTGTTGCTTAATATCCCCCTTTAGTAATCCCTTTAAATCTAGAAACACAGATTTAATGACATGCTCCACAAAGAAAGAGAAATCACAGCTTTCCGGGGGACATTCAACACTTCAAAACCCTTTTGCCCCATCCATTCCCGGAGCGTCCCTTAAATCACGTGATTAGTATTTGAGATGCGGTCTCTAAGAGCCCCAGTCACCATTATGCCCCCCTAAAATATAGCCCCAGTCACGCACCCAGTCACTTCGCAGTCAACACTCCTAAGACGTCTTTTCATCTGAACCGAAAGGCCCTTCCTTTTCCTAATGGCGTAGCTCTAATTTAGTCGTATGGTTGGTCTATATTCTTCTCGGTTCCGTCCGTGGAGATTCGTTAAAATGAGCATTCGGCTTCGGCAACAGCCTCTTTTACAAATGAGATTGGGAGGGTTATTGCCATTTTTGAACTCGAAGTTATCCGGGGCCGTATGTAACTGCCCGCTGAGTGGTTAATGTTTCCTGTATTTCTCTCTCAGAATGGATAAGGGTCGTTTTGAGGATGTTAACTGTCATCTTAACGGTGTGTTAAAGGGGGAGTTATGTTGTTTGTAATTGGGGGTGGAGTGGGAGTGGGTGTATTGTATTCCGAGTTTTGGGGTAAGTGGAAGAAGAGGGAAATGTATTTGATATTCATTTAAAGTAACAGTGTTATTTTCCCTATAGAAGAAAAGGGATTTTGGTTGATGAAAAAAAGGGAAAATTTCTGTTTAAATTTGTTTTGATTGTTACTGGCATGATTGATAATAAGTAAATGTATTTCTGTACACTGTTAAATTTTTAGTACGACACAATTTTGTACCCATTTAGCTGCAACCATTTTTTGGTACTTAGTTTCACCATTTTATCTTGCTGCCACGGATACCATTTAGCGGTAAAACGTTGCATTAAAACTCATATTTTCGTTTAACCATTTTATGGATAACCGTTGAACTAAAACTCGCGTTTTCGCTACTCCATTTTACGGTAAAACGTGTGGTATAATTTGTTGGTTGTTCTGGACGATTTTCTAATATTTTTGTAGCGAAGCTGGAAACCCTCCGATCGCAAGATCACTACTTTTTTTTACATATTTTGTCAAGTCCACCGCACGGGCTCGAACTAGAAATACTCTGATTACCATTTGAACGCATTTATCCACTGGGCAACCGGGTTCCTAATGCAAAGGGATTGAGGGGATTCCCAATTTGTAGATTAAGCGAAGGTTTCGGTTGCAGTTTAAAAGATTGCGCCATTTTTTTGGTGAAATCTGCGCTATTCTAGATCAAGGATTTTCGGTTCAACCTTGATTGCACCATAATATTGTGTAAGTTACTGCAAAGCACCAATATATGGTACAGCGTTGAACTGAGATTTTTAACAGTGCATACAACGGTGTGAAATTATAATTTTTTATGAACTATTATAGTTTTTCCCGTGTCACAACTTGTCATGTGGAATATCCTGCGGCTAACATAAGGCGATGAGATTCAATTTCAACCACAAGTGGACCATAATCGTTTTCCCTTGGATGTTTGAATTTCAGAATATATTAAAGTTGTGAAAAAAATGATTTATAAAAAACAAATTAAAAAAAATGTTTTATAAAACTACTACAATTAATAGTTCTGGAAACAGTATACATCGGAGCAAAAATTAAATCTAAAAATAACATATACGTCGTTTTTAATGACTTCACAGAAAATTCATGCTAAATTTATAAAATCGAACATCAAAGCGTTTGGTCATGACTGCATAACAAACAAATTTACAATAAGACTAAATGCTAAACGCTAGAGTTAAAACAGGACATAGTTAACTCCCGGTAAATTACAAACTTAAAGAGGGGGGGGGGATTCAAAAGCTTATGTTATTCAAAGCTATTGTAAAACAATCATGCTGAATCTCAATTTCTTGACACCTCTTTTCTCGCCAGGTGAATAAACACGTCAAAACACCACCTGTTCGACATTCCAAAATATTCCGGTAAAATGCTTATACAAAGTAACGAGATAAACTGAACAATAGAACCCAGATCAGCAACTTTTATGGGTTTATTGTTTCTCCTTCAAAAGACAGGAGGGAGCTTCCCACGGGAATATCCAAAAATTACAGCCCATTGTGAGGAATAGACTGAATTACCCGCGTTATTTATGGCCGGTATTGTCTTGTTTACTGATCCGCCAATGTTTCACAGAATAATCTCTGAGTAAATTGTGTTAGATGCTGGAAATGGGTTAATTGATTCATGGGTCGGACTTTCTGTTAGTGCTTTTGTATATCAAGCGATATCGTACTATAAATTTTGAGAAAATAATTGGGAAATAGTGATTATTTTTGTTAGATAAAATAAATTATTACAGTATCAAGAATATATGGGCAACATTAAAAATTGCAAAAAGTTGGATGATTTGTTAAACACGTAAAAGTTTTTTTAATAGTTTTTTTTTAAGTTTAAAGGAACTTTCTAAAAGTATAATTGTTTGTTTAAAAAGTTCTGCTTTTGAAAAATGCCGTTGATTTATTTATAATAGTTTTAGTTAGTATATGTTTGATTAAGTAGTTTAAAAAAATTCTTAAATTACAAAAATGTTAGTTAATATACAAAGCAGTATATTTTTTAGGTTTCGTAGCTAAATGTTTTAGAGAAAACTACTGAACACATTTAAAAAAAAAATTATAATCTAGCAAGTTTTGTTTGAAAAAAATAAAATAACAAACCTTTTTATTTTATGGGGATGTATGATTTAAATTACCAGATGATTGTTCTTTATGAAAAAAAAGTTATGTTACTAAAACTATTTTAATTTAATTTCTTGTTTTTTAAATATAGTATTTTTTATTCAAAACCAGAGTTAAATTTACACAAAATGTAGCAATTCTATATCGTCAAAGGTTCATAAGAAATGGATACAAGGCAATAATGTATTAAGCCGATAATATTAACAATTTTAATTATATTAGTATTATTAGAATTATCGCAACATCCTTGAAGCTCAACTACGCATTTGGATATTGAATTCCACTACGTAGCCAAGTCGGTAGCTAGTTGTAATGAAACACCCAGTATAATTATTAACACAATTAGTACAATATGCTACAAAAGCAGTGTTAATATATATCTTAAGTAGCGTAATATATGCTGCATATAAAGTAAAAAAATAAAAAGGACGTGTTCAATAAAGCAGGTTATTACTTATAATAATTTATTATTTGAACGAAAGAAAAGCTTAATATCTACAACTAAAAAATAAACATACGATAACAAATTAATTGAATCGATCTTACCATCAAAAAAATATTATCTGTGCATTATTATACATTTGTTATAAATACGTCTAGTTTCAATGTAAAAAAATCAAAGACAATTAGAATAACTTTAATATAATTAGTGTCTAATTATATTCTGGCATGAAATTATAAACCTGGTTTAAATATTGTCGAATAATAAAAATAGTATCCACATTGTTAAAAATATGTTCTCAAAAATATGTAAATTGTACTCAGTTTTGAGTACATCCGATGCTTATCATGGCTCTGAATACATAAGTTCAATTTTGAAAAATGTATGTACTCAAAAATGAGTACAATGAATAAAAATGAATAAAAATAGCAGATGCTACCATACATAGACTGCCTTCATAAATTATTTGCAATAAATATCAACAATTACAACAACAATTTGGAGGGATTCGAATCCAGATCAACAGGCACCCCGCAGTCCAGAACCTTATCCGTTAAGCTATCAGGCCGACTTGAAGAAGTTATAAACAGAAGAAATGTTAAAAGGTGTGCCAAAAGAATGGGAAGTAAGATAAATGATTTATAATAACTCAGTTTCCATTTAAGCAATCGACATTAAATAACCTGGAAAACCATCTTCTGAACTCCTATTTCAAGTTTGTCAGGTCGCTGTATTAAGGTGGCTTGAACAGAAGCTGATATTAGCAATATTTAATCACACTATTAATTTTTGAGAAAGTACGGTTATTTAAATTTGAGTACGCCATCCTTATTTACGATGGAATTGTACTCAAAGAAAAACGAGTATGTCTATGTACTCATTTTTAGGTAACCTTTTTTCATTGTAAAATGTAAATAGAAGTTTTCCAACCACCAATTCCTTAGGTTATAATAGTAATCCTAATACTATTCGTCATAGATTTGTTTTTTTCTAAGTAAATGTTATAAGGAACTTTCAACTAGTTTTGTTTGAGTGAGGCATGACCTTTTGCAATTTGTAAACATCTCACAACACACACACACACTGTACAAAAAACTTGTTAACTTGAAGTCCCCTAATACCATGTAATTGTGTTGTCCAATTGAATTGAAATTGCTGTAAAAAAACCGTAATTAATTTCAAAGTGTTTACTTAACCAAAACTTGAGAGCTGTAAAGCAGGAGTAATTAAAGAGAGAAATATCAGGACTCTCTGGTAAATAATGCTGTGCTTCTATTGAATAAAATAATATTTTTATGTAGAGCATAGTGCCTTCAGTGAACGTGAAAATTTAACAGCGATTAATTATCGATTATATTTTAAGATTGGTCTTCAGTGAAATGTAGAACGATTCTGTTACATAAAAAATAAATTGAATAATGTTTTCTTAATAGGTTTTTTTCTGTTTGTGCAATCTGTTCAATTTAAATATGCATAAGCATTGAATACAATGTTAAAGAGATGGAATAGATTCAATTTTAAGAAGTTTTAAAGGCGATTTATCTAAATAAAAAATTTAATCCTTTGATAAAGTGATCCTTTGGTAACAGTTTTTAAATGAGAAAATTAGCAATAAAAAGTTAATAAACCGGATTAATTAATTTCGAAAATTCCCTGAATTTTGCAACTTTTGCTATACATAAAATTTAATTTAAATGAATTCTTCAAGTTCTCAATAAAAATTTGTTAACTCGATTCTAATTTTTATATTTTAATTTTATGAATGTTTTTTTTTACATAATTTCAGCTTGAATAGTCAGGCACTGAAAGCAGTGAACTGGGATAAATGAGTTCACGATTTCATACCCTAAAATAATGAATTAGTGACACATTTTAAAGAGAAATCGGTCTATTGATATGATAGACCGATTTCTGGAAAGTATCATCTGGGAGTAAAAATATCATCAAACTTCCGTAGGAAATTAGTACTTATCAATACGCCTTCATAAAACCATAAGTGTACTTAAAATGCCTGCGTTATAAATTTTCTGTAAAGATATTTGGCTGATTTTTTTTATCTGGATATACCTTTTTAGTTACTAAAACTTTTAGTACTTTTTAGTATTAAACTTTAGTACTTTTCAGTTCTAAACTTTAGTATTTAGTACCAAACTTTAGTATTTAGTACCAAACTTTAGTATTTAGTACCAAACTTTAGTATTTAGTACCAAACTTTAGTACTTTTTAGTACTATACTTAAGTATTTTTTTACACTAAACTTTAGCGCTTTTTAGTACTAAACTTTAAGACTTTTTACTACTAAACTTTAATACTGTTTACTACTAAACTTTAGTACTGTTTAGTACTGAAATTTAACACATTTAGTATTTTTTAGTATTAAACTTTAGTACTTTTTAGTACTAAACTTTGAGTACGCCGCAAATAAGTTATTTGTTCATGCATTTGAGGTAACGTCTTTTTGATAAAGTTTTTATATTTGTATTTGATGAAGTTACATTGTTTGCGACACAAATGTATTTGGGGAAAAATCAGCTATTTATTCCCTAAAATATTGTAATCGTATGCTTCCCCTCGCGTCTTTCTAACTTTCCAAAAGCTACTACTATAACTTCACCATCCAGCGCACCACAGAGGGGAAACACAGAGGAATTCGACAGCCTTTCTGGCAGTTCTAGACAGCAGGAAACTTGACGTATTCTTCTGTCATAACCAGTCTGCGTAATAAATAATCGCAGGGATAACATTCGCGACCGAATTGCTAAATTAAATGGATGATCGAATGACACAGAGGGACATGTCCGGAAACGAAAAGATACGAAGGAAATTTGGAAAAAGGATTTAAAATCGGAAACAAAAGGAAGAATTCTGAGATAAGTAACATCGGCGACAGCGAAGAAACTCAGTACGCGGATTTTGTTTGCTGTGTGTTTGGGGAATTACATTTTGACTGAATTTTTAGGTTGTATAAATCAAAAGGGATTTGTAAAATAGATGGAGGGTTTTCATTCGTTGGCGGTCGAATAGTATGACAGGATTTATAGAGTTTGTTTCAAAGAGGTATTTGTAAACATTTCCCGCGTAGTCGTCCATGTTTTGACGCGGATGTGTTTTTTTTAAATAAACGGCTTTCTGTGTTTGTTTTTTAACTACACGACTTTCGTATTTGGAACAATTTGTTTTTTATCTAATATTTTAATGGTACTGTTACACAACGATTGCAATAGAGTTTTGGTAAAACTAAAGAATATGGGGGCACTTCGCCAAAAAAATTCTAACTCCGCCAACTTCGGTGTGGAAGACCTAGAGTTTCCATTTCTAACACATAAATATTCGTAATCAAGTGGTTGGAGTTATTTACTGTAGATTAAACGCGGAATGAAAAACTTAGCTTAAATCAGTTTGGCGATGTTTTATAATATATAAGAAACTATTACTAAATATACGAAGTCATAAGTAACTAAGAAATAGCAATTAATGCAAATAGTGTAATAAACAAATGTTTTTATGTTCAAAATGTCCTAAATTTCTTGTAAATAAGTATACAAAATCGATTACTTAAAAGTAAAGAATATGGGGGCACTCCGCCAAATTAACGCCAACTTCGGTGTGACAGTCCTATAGTTTCCATTTCCAAAATCAAAATATAGATATCACATAATCAAGTGGGTAGAGCTGCTTGCTGTAGGTTATACCACTTAAAGACACGGATTATTAAACTTAGCCAACGTTATTTTAGAAATGTTTTATAACTTATAAGAAACTATTACTAAATATACGAAGTCATAAGTAATTAAGAAATAGCGAATGATATAATTAGTGTAATAACTAAATGTTTGTATGTTCAAAATATCTAAAATTTCTTGTAAATAAGTATACAAAATCAATTACTTAAAAGTATAGAATATGGGGGCACTCCTCCAAATTAACGCCAACTCCGCCAACTTCGATGTGACAGACCTATAATTTTCATTTCCAACAACGAAATATAGCTACCAAGTAATCAATTGCGTGTATCTACTTACTGTAGATTATACCACTGAGAGATACGGAGTGGAAAACTTATCTTAAGCTATTTTGGCGATGTTTTGCAACTTATAAGTAAATATTACTAAATATACGAACTCATAAGTAATTAAGAAATAGCGAATGATCAAGTTAGTGTAATAACTAAGTGTTTTATTTTCAAAATTTCTTAAATTTCTTGTAAATATGTATTCGAAATCGAATACATAATGATGCGTGTGTTTCAAAAATCACAGTGAAGTTATTTCGTAAGAAAAAATAATAAAAATATCCATATTTTTTATTATTATTGCTGAACAACTATTTGCTTATAAATTAGTCTTTTACTAGAAACTTATGTTATCGATTGCTGTTAGTTAGTTAGTACTTCACTAATAGTTACTATTTCAATCCTTATAGAATAATCGTGGGGATTTTGGTGTTAGATTATAGTACAAGGAACATTTAATACAACTAGATCAACTATCCTTTAGGAAAGTACCCAACTATTAAATGTATATATTATAAAGAACAAAAGAAAATAATTACGTAAGAGTTAAGTAGCATAATCTTATACAATACATTGCAACATTAATATAATTTAAATAAATGCATTTAAATATACTTTGAAATGTTTTTTCTCGTAGCCATGATTTATGAATAAATTTAATTTGAATTAATTATTTATTAAATAAATTTTCAATTTATTCACATATAGATATGTATGCAATATAGTACTTATATAATTACTTACAATTTCATTGAAATAATAATGTAATACAAAAAACTATTACAAAATAACATTGAAAACATTCCCTAGAGATCTAAAATTTTTTATGTCGAAAAAATACTTTCATAATTATATTCTTTGCCATTTAAAAAAATAATTTCCATCATATCATTTTTATAATCCGCGTTAGACGGTAATTGACACTTAAATGTGATGTTATATTTTCATATTCTTAATAATAAAATGTCATAAAAATACTAAATTTAATTATTTTTAGATGTCATCAAGCAAAGAAACAATTCTGTATAAAACACATAAAGCTACTTTATATTTAGAAAAATTAATTTATTTATCTAAAATAAATTTCAAAGAAGTTTTATCCCAAGAGGTAATCCATCGGATCATAGTAATCTCTTGATAATGCGTATTTAATTGAAAATAGATTTTTTGATAAATTAAAATATTAACTTCTTAAACTATTTATATTTTTTTGACTCTGTTAGTTCTATAATTTAATTTTCTATTCCCAATACATTTGAAAAGTATCTAGATTTGACTATAATCACAATAATATTGTGTGGTGTATTTTCGATGTGTGTAGATGCGATTAAATGCTCCATACCGTGAAGCAACCAATAATATTTAAAGAAAAAGCATTACATTACCAAAATCAATGAATACATATCAGTTAGATATGTAATATACTATTTAACCTTTACATCTGGGCTGGACTAACATGTGTCTCATAGAATTTACAGGTCTAGCGAAGGACTTGGGATAATTTTGACCACGGAGAGCTGGTTTGGTTTGGTTTGTTTAAATAACGTCGCACTAGAGCTGCACAGTCGGCTATTGGAGACAGTTCGGAGCTTATCACGAAGGAAAGATCCGGGAACGATGCCTCGTATTTTTGAACTATGGTCAGATGACGAGGACAACACCTGAGCTGGCACCCGATGCAACCACAATAGGTGTCAGGACATTGGACCCTGATCAGATGTATCGTGCACCAGTCCCGTATACAATTTGTTGGATGTTCTGGACGACTTTCTAGTATTTTTGTAGCGAAGATGGCAACCCTCCGATCGCAAGATCACTACTTTTTTACTTTTCTTTGTCAAGTCCATTGCACGGATTCGAACCACCAATCTTCTAGTTTAGTAGCTGAACGCCTTATCCACTGAGCAACTGGGGCTCCCCACGGAGAGCGGGAGAGAATTTTTAAAAACATGTGAAGTCTGAAGTATTTCTGTTTGCGGTAGAAACATTATTTTCAATGGGAAAAAAATATTCTTGTATTAAATTAAAGGTTGCACTGATACGGTTCCATCAATACTAGTTTTATTTTTTTACGAAACGTATTTCGGGTTCTGAAGTGTATTTAACGGACGCGGCTTAACATTACGAGTTGTGCAGAGTATATATAAGCTTAGTCCCGCCGGGCGTTCGTTTTTTGTTGGCTGCTTTGCCGAGTTGGCGTTACTTCTTCTTGTTTGGCTTAGCGTTGCGAGCCCGACGGGGTCGCTTGATTACATGGTTTCGGACGTGTGACTCTTGATGTTTCTACAGATCGTCTTCAGATGGGTTTTTCAATTTTTCTGATGCACAAGTGACCCTACCCACATCCGCGGATATACCTGCTCCGAGGAAGAATTGTTAACGATCAGTAAGTCACACAGTTACACGCCTCTTATTGTAAGGCAAGTCGTCCTTTCACAACTCTTTTCCCTGCCTCCCACATAAGCAGATATTCCCCCTCGCTTGAGGAATTAGCCCACGGGCAGGCTTATTTTCTTTTAAGGAGTCCATATGAAAAGGTTGAAGCATAACCATAATTGATTATTGTTGTTTAGTGTATATAAAGCATACGTTCGCAAAATACGATTTCATGAATTAAATCTTCCATATTCTTTCATATTTTGAGCTTACAGTAGCATTTTTTTAATCTTTAAAGAGTAAAAACCACTGAGTAAAAAGAATGCATTCTTACCTTGTTAAAATAATATATATTTTTACTTTTAATGTATCTCCACATGGAATGAGGGGAGTTAAATATTATTGGATTAATTTAAGAAAAAGCTAACTATAGCTTATGTAAAGAACAATTATTTGATAAGCAATCAATTAGTAGGTGGAATCTAGAAAATAATTGAAAGAAACGTCAATCTTTATTTTCAAGTCGTCTTATAAATGGATTGTTTAATTAAATACAACCTGAATATTAATTATACTATTATTTGAAATATTATAATTAATGTAGTTAATTAAATGTATGCGGTAATTTTAAGTTTCAACTTTACATCATTAAATAAATATAAAAAATTATAGTGATTAGTTACTAAATAAAATGTTATCCCAACAGTGAATATTTCTTTTTCTCTGCAATATTTGCATAATACTTATATATAAACTGTTTTTATTTTTAGTTTAAAATAAATTTAAAATGAAAGTTTTGTTATAGATGATTTCATGTAATTTCTGAAACATATAAATTATAAATAAATTATTTCGGGCTTATATTATAAGATCTCACCGTTCTATGAAATGTCACAATTCTTTAAGATGCTATCGTTCCTTAAGATCTCACAGATTTTTAAGATGTCACCGTTTTATAAGATGTCAGCATTCTTTAAGATGTCACCGTTTTTAAGATGTCACCGTTCTGTAAGATATCACAGTTCTTTAATATGCCATCGTTTTTTAAGATCTCATGGTTCTTTAATATGTCACCTGTTTTTTAGATGTCACCGTTTTTTAAGATATCCTTGTTCTTTAAGATATCACCGTTCTTTAAATTTTATTTGAAGTTGTAAAGTGTTCGTATTTTACGCAATACGATATTTTTATTTATTTCCTTAACTTATTCTTAAAAATACTTTTTAAAATGAAATTATGTGAAATAGTATTTACTTTAACATTCACTTTGATTAACCTTTTTTTTAAATATATAAATTTTTTCTACAATATTTACTTAAATATTTCTACAATATTTACTTAAATATTTCTACAATATTTACAATATTACTTAACTTATATAAGAATTATGTGTTATAGTCATTCACACAAACATATAACACAGTTTATTTATCAAAAATGTTTGTTTTACAAAGTACTTTATTGCATTCGTTATTTAATTCATTATTTAAATACAAATAATATTTATTTATCAAGCCAAGGATTTTCTATACGTATTTGTCTTTATATTTTCATAAAAAATAATTAAGTATGTTTTTAAATAGTTTTAAATATACTATTTTAAAAATATATCAGAAAATACTTAAATGTTGTAAAATAAAACTATTACATATGGTTTTTCCAAATATTAGAAAAAATAAAATGTTATTGTCTTTAATTTTACAACTCAAAACAAATTCCCATAAATTACGATTACAAAAATGCTAAAAAATATTATTTATTAACTTACCACAAAAAATATATTTTAAAAATATATATTGTCTAAACTATTTCTACATTTCTAAAACTCATTTCAATTTCCGTTACCCAAAACCTTTATTAGAAAAATCATTTAAGTAATTTAAGTTTTTTACAATTATTTTCCTAGTGTTCTTGAAAAGGATTCTGAGAAATGAAAGTTACATGAGTGCTTCGCAAATATTTAAGTACAATTCAAAAATTTATTACTTTGCATTTTAATTTATTCTTTACTTCGGTATTTTATGAAATTAAAACGAGAAAACACACAATCTCATTCAAATATGTTCATTTTAAAATTCAAACTGATAAAAACTTCTTTAATCAAATCTTCTAGCTAGTAAATGAATAATATTTTTAATTACAGTGTAGTGAAAAAGTATATAAAATATTAAGAACAGAATATTTTATTTCGAAAGTGGTTTTGTTTAATTAGTTTTATTGATGTAATTGTTAGCAAACCTGATAGTAATATAATATTATTCACATTTTTGATTTACCTATTTTTAAAACTGAAATGTTGAATTAGAAATCTTAAAATATGTTGAATACACCATAAATATACTTTAATATAATTTTAAATACATGCTATCTGAAATATTTAAAAGGTTTAGAAAAGCAAGTCTGTAAGTCAACGAAAGCATTAATTTTGAATGTATTATTATTTAAATATGCATTACCAGCATGTCCGTGTGATAATTATTGCATTCACATCTCAAGTTTTAAGATTCGTTGCGTCTAAGAGGAGTAAAAGCGATCTTTACTACAGAAATATTATATATGATATTAAATATGATACAAACATGTTGTTTTACTAAATTGTTTAAAATTGTTATTAGCTCAAATGCAAGTTCATAGCAATACATTTATAGACTGTATAAATTTTGTTTTCGATCATATCATCATTGGATTTTTCAGATCATACAAGTCTCATAACAACATTTAAATTATAAAAATATTAAATATGATATTCCAAAATCTGCTTTTAAAAGCTTCTTTAAACCATTAAGGTAATTATTTATCAGAAAATTATTTAATTAAACCCATATAGATAATTATTTAATTTAGCCTTAATTTTAAACAAATACATGTTTGATTGAAATAAAATGTTTTAAACGTCGTAATTTGAAAATATAAGTGTGTAATTTAATATAAATATGCGCTACCTCTCTTTCACCTTCTCTAAAAGAAATAAAACACAATTTGATGTGAAGTGTATCCCTAATTTACCCTTTTTTCCTAATTTTCCCTTTTAGATACTTAAAGAATTATTAAACTTTTTGGTATATTCCCTTAAACGTTTGTTTAATTTGAATATGTTTTTAGAATTTGTTTCAGAAACGTGAAAAGTAGGGACTGTTCAGATCAAAGACATTTTAAGTGAGAAGGGAAATCTAAACAAGGCCCTAAACCTTTGGCCTGAGCTTCAACGAGATCTAATTGATGTTCCGCGTAAGATAAATTGGGTGTCTTGTCGTGGTTGATTTGTACAAGTGTTCTACGCCAAAAACGTGTCTAACTCTGTGGAGACAAAGAAAGAAAGGATTCGTGTAACTTTCCGAACAGATAATTAAGTAATTAAAAAACTGCATTGCAAAAAATGTTAGATATATATTTTACGATTTCCTTTTGGCAATTTTTGTAGTTGAGAAACTTTTTACAAGTAAGGTAATTTTATGTTTGAAAAATAATTTTTGCTTTGATTTGTACAAGTTCTCTATGCCAGAAATGTGTATAACTCTGTGAAGACAAAGAAAGAAAGGATTCGTGTAACTTTCCAAACAGATAATTAAGTAATTAAAAAACTGCATTGCAAAAAATGTTAGATATATTTTACGATTTACTTTTGGCAATCTTGGTAGAGGAGAAACGTTTTACGAGTAAGGGGATTTTATGTTTAAAAAATCATTTTTGCTTTGATTTGTACAAGTTCTCTATGCCAGAAACGTGTCTAACTCTGTGGAAACAAAGAAAGAAAGGATTCATGTAAATTTCCAAACAGATAATTAAGTAATTAAAAAACTGCATTGCAAAAAATGTTAGATATATTTTACGATTTACTTTTGGCAATCTTGGTAGAGGAGAAACGTTTTACGAGTAAGGGGATTTTATGTTTGAAAAATAATTTTTGCTTTGATTTGTACAAGTTCTCTATGCCAGAAATGTGTATAACTCTGTGAAGACAAAGAAAGAAAGGATTCGTGTAACTTTCCAAACAGATAATTAAGTAATTAAAAAACTGCATTGCAAAAAATGTTAGATATATTTTACGATTTACTTTTGGCAATCTTGGTAGAGGAGAAACGTTTTACGAGTAAGGGGATTTTATGTTTGAAAAATAATTTTTGCTTTGATTTGTACAAGTTCTCTATGCCAGAAATGTGTATAACTCTGTGAAGACAAAGAAAGAAAGGATTCGTGTAACTTTCCAAACAGATAATTAAGTAATTAAAAAACTGCATTGCAAAAAATGTTAGATATATTTTACGATTTACTTTTGGCAATCTTGGTAGAGGAGAAACGTTTTACGAGTAAGGGGATTTTATGTTTAAAAAATCATTTTTGCTTTGATTTGTACAAGTTCTCTATGCCAGAAACGTGTCTAACTCTGTGGAAACAAAGAGAGGATTCATGTAAATTTCCGAACAGATAATAAGGTAATTAAAAAACTGCATTGCAAAAAAATGTGAGATATATTTTACGATTTACTTTTGGCAATCTTGGTAGAGGAGAAACGTTTTACGAGTAAGGTAATTTTATGTTTAAAAAATAATTTTTGCTTTGATTTGTACAAGTTCTCTATGCCAGAAACGTGTCTAACTCTGTGGAAACAAAGAAAGAAAGGATTCATGTAAATTTCCGAACAGATAATAAGGTAATTAAAAAACTGCATTGCAAAAAATATTAGTTTTATGTTACGATTTTCTTTTGGCAATTTTTGTAGTTGAGAAACTTGTTACAAGTAAGGTAATTTTATGTTTAAAAAATAATTTTTGTTTTGTTCAAAGTTCTCTATGCTAGAAACGGGTCTAACTCTGTGGAGACAAAGAAAGAAAAGATTCATGTACCTTTCTGAACAGATAATTAAGTAATTAAAAACTGCATTGCAAAAAATTATTAGTTTTATGATACGATTTTCTTTTGGCAATTTTTGTGGTTGAGAAACTTTTTATAAGTGAGGTATTTTTATATTTGAAAAAAAATATTTTTTCTTTGAACACCAAGGTAAATAAATATATAGGTCCAAGGAAAGAACGATGACATTTCAGCCGAAGTGATTGGGCAGAAAACTGAAACAGTTTCATGTGTCAAAAATATTCACTTTCTGTAGCTTGAGTATTTTTTTCTTTATTTTTTTTCTTTTCTGACAGATTATTATCCGTTATCACGTTTCAAATTTAAGTAAAATGACAGCACAGCCATGTATATAAAATAAAGTTTTGGGATCTCCACGAAAAGATACCCTAATCTAATGGTTATACCCATGCACCCTTCATTTACTAATAATTATATTATATGTAATTATGTATTACAGATTTTAAAATGTGATGTTAGTTTTTCTTTTTACATTTACATATTTCGTATTTAGAAAGCTATTTTATTACATTGTTAAAAAATAGGTTATCAAAATTATGTAAAATGTACTCATTTTTAAGTACATTCGATGCTAATCATGGCTCATAATATATAAGTTTTAATTTTGAAAGAGACGTGAGTACATGAGTATAATGAATAAAAAAGACTAGAGTCTATCCTGCATATGCTGCATTAATAAATCACTTTCTATAGATATCGACAATTACAATGAAGACATACCTTGAATCAAACCCAGGTCTTTAGGCACCGCAGTCCAGAACCTCATCCGTTAAACTACCAGGGCGATATACCTACCGTTAAACTATCAGGGCGACGTATAGAAGTTATAAATAGAAGCAATGTTGAAAAGGTGTGCCAACAGATGGGAAGTAAGATAATTGAGTTGTAATAACTCAGTTTACATCTAAAAAACAACACCAAATAATGTGGAAAACCATCTTCTGAAACAGGTTATTTTGTGAAGATGGCTTTTAGCAGAAGCTAAGATTAGAAATATTAAATCACATTGATCATATTAAGAAAGTACGGGTTACTTAAATTTGAGTACGTAATCGCTCATTTACTATGGAATTGTACTCAAAGAAAACGAGAAGGCTCAGATACTCCTTTTTACAGTGTACAATATATTTTTTTCATTCACAAACTTATTGCAAAAGTATAAAATATCATTAAATAATACTTATGTAATAATAGATATTGCAAAAAGAGAAAACGATATAAAATTTCTGTATATACATATTTATTAAATTTTACAAAATGTATTCAACTACAAGTATTCGCATTTACTTCAAAGAAATTCTGTTTTATTTTTAGCTGCTGTAGGACAAGCTAAAAGTGTCAAACTCTTTTTTCAGATTCCGCTTTTGTTTGAAATTAAACATAGTTGTTTTACAAAATAAATCTGCATTTGAGTTTTCTGACAGTTCGTATAAATAAATATTTCAAATCATTGAACTATTTTCGTCTCTCAAAGTTTTTATTTTGCGTTACCTTCTCTTCGATTCCGTAACAACAATGGAAAGACGAACAAATAACTATATACTCCAGAAACATGTCACAGTAAAATACATAAAATATTGAAACTTATTTTTATTCAACAGTGTTGGGAATCATTATATGAAAAACATAGTTTGTTTTTAAATATTATTTATTTTTGAAATAACATTTATTTTTTAAGGAGATACTTTTTACTTTTTTTTTTTAATCTTGTCCATTTTATTCTAATGTTTTCCATACATATGTGTGAAAAGCATATTAACATAACTAAATGGTCAAACAAAAAATATATATATAATTATTCTTTTTAAAAATAAAAGTTTATAAAAAAAATTAGCTTTCTTATTTTTTAAAAACTATATTTTTTCCTTTTTTTGAACAATAGAATATGTTTAACCAACACTTTATACTGATCTTGCTATTTGGAAAAGAATTTGTGTGAAAAATATTGGAAGAAAAAATCATTAATTTTAATGGTTGAATTATTTTTTTAAAATCATATAATCTCTATATAACTAATCACTAAATACAAAATAATTAAAGTAATATGTATTAAAATTATGTGTTTTAAAATACACTGTATCAAATGTGGAGAAGTCTCTTCAAACAGATTTGAACTTATGTAATTTTAAACTTAATCAAACATAAAAGAGTGACTGCTGAGAAAAATGAATTCAAATTTACGTATTAAGGCAATTTTGTATCATAACTTAATACTGAAACGAAAAAATAATTACTTCTACTTTACATAGAAATATAATTTTAGTGTTCTTCGATTAAAAATAAAATGAGTTATTTTATAAAGCTATAAAATATGTTTAGATATTTTTGATGATCACGTGTCCCCTTAATATGATTTTTTTCTCAAGTATCTTGAAGATTTTCTTGCTATACTAAAATACATATCTGTACATCAAAATATTTTTTTTTCTAATCCAGTCATATTCTTCTTCTATTTGAACTACATATATACTTCTACTTCTGTTTTAAATACATATATACTTCTACTTCTATTTTAAATACATATATACTTCTACTTCCATTTTAAATACATATATACTTCTACTTCTATTTTAAATACATATATACTTCTACTTCTATTTTAAATGCATATATACTTCTACTTCTATTTTAAATACATATATACTTTTACTTCCATTTTAAATACATATATACTTCTACTTCTATTTTAAATACATATATTCTTCTACTTCTATTTTAAATACATATATACTTCTACTTCCATTTTAAATACATATATACTTCTACTTCTATTTTAAATACATATATTCTTCTACTTCTATTTTAAATACATATATACTTCTACTTCTATTTTAAATACATATATTCTTCTACTTCTATTTTAAATACATATATTCTTCTACTTCCATTTTAAATACACATTTAAAAATATACTCAATACAAATTAGTGAACAAATTTTGTAATGATACATGATACGAATTACTTTTTTATACAGGGTAGTCACAAATTGTTGGGTGATGGTCATTGCTTGACTGTATAGCGTTTTAGTGTATTATCATAATAAAGCATTATTTTTACCCAACTACTTCGCTTGTATTTTAAACAAGTAGCTTAACTATAAAAGTAACAAACAAATATAATATAGCAAAAAAGAATGAATTATGTGTAATTAAGCAGTCAAGCAATGGCCATCTCCCAACAATTAGTTACCACCTGGTATTTTTAATGGTTTACATCAGTTTCTTCAATTTACATGTTTTATTGTTTATCTAAACCCTTTCTTTAAAGAGCGTGATAATTCATAATCAGTTTCCTGGGAGAAGTTACCCACAAAAACGTCCATCAGTATTTCCAAAGTAATCTTCACATCAGCAGAATTTCACATAAGCGAAGCGGGTTTTAGGTGATTCCCTTTGTAAAAAGAATGCGGAGAGTTTGACATCGTATGCGGACTATAGTTCGCAAGACTTTAGTTCAAAGGAATAACTGGGAATTATTCAATAGATTTTAGATTCATGCTCCCTCGGGTGTAGCCAAACATTCACTTTTCAAAGGGAATATCTGGTAGGGTTTTATGAGTATCCTGCATTTGTAATGGATTTTTGATAGAAACTACCGGAATCGTCGTAAAAGTTAGTTTCAAATTTTTAGCTTGCCAGGTGTTTTATTATTCGTTTTTGGTAGAGCTTATGTATTATGTTTGCAGTTTCAACATTCAAATTGTAATATTTCAAAGAAATTATCACATTTTATTGGATCGGTAATAGTATATAAAAATATTTCATTAAATATCTTTTTAAGAAACAGGATTAATCGCAGAAATCTCTTTAAGTCAATATTTGTAAGACAGTAAATTAATTAGATATTAATAATGTAATGCTTGTATTTTAACATTTATGAATAATAATAATATTCACGTTTATTTTTATATACGTATTCAAATTGTTTAGTTCGTCAGGGAATCATAAATATATAATATTAAAAGAAAAATAAATGCAGAACAACTCAAATTAATTCAAGTAATATGTATTCCTATAACAATACAACAATAAACATTTCATTTTGTAAAATATAAATTATATATATAATTTTTTTAGCTAAAAAATTTTGTATTAAATTAAAAATAATTTTACAAAGTTCAGTTGTTAAAAAATATAATTGGTTTATACTACTGACAATCATATTTATATATGAGTATACTAGCATCACTAAAAGTTTAAATATATTAGTTGTTAGCTATAAGGGACACTTTATCAAATATATTTTTAATGTAAATGGAAACAAATTGCTAAAAATTTTGGGTTTAGAAAAAATGAAGTATTTTTTGTCATGCAATTTATTATATTCAGTTTTATGTTCATACACGGTATTTTATTTACAAATTTTAAATATTTGATATCCATAAGCAATTTCATTTTTTTAGAGTATCACAATATAAAGATCATATATATTGTTTACATATAGTAGATGAAAAATGTGCAACAATTATTTTTCAAAAACATATTACGACCTTTCACCAAACTTTGGTGCCCATTTATTTACAAATAACATTTATTAGTTAGTTTCACCATTTTACGGTTCTACCACGGATGGTTTAGTGGTGAAATGTTACACCAAAATTCAAAACGTTGCATAAAACTCAAAATTCGAAGAATTTTTTAAATATTAAAAAAAAATTTGTGGCGAAGCTGGCAACCGTGCGATCCCAAGATGACAACTTGTCACCGACAACTTGTCACCAACTTGCCTCGAACTTGAAATAATCTGATTCATAGCTGAAAGGTTTCATCCACTGGGTCACGGAGGCCCTTGTTCATCGTTATCTTTCTTGGAGGTGCTTGTTGATGGAGCGACAGCGAAAATTTAGGTTGCATTTAAAAAGACAAAAAGTTAAAGATATTGCACAAATAAGACAACTCCTGGATCTGTACGTTTCTTGCTTCGTGTGAAACAATAGCATAGCTGCTTTTCATATATCTCTATAGCCATCACCACAGGTATCCGGTTCTTTCAGCAATCGATATAGGATTTTATTTCCTTTTCAGTAATAAATGAAAAAATAAATTAGAAAAAAGTAGGGCTGTCCGATTCTTCCACCCACGTCATTAATTGTTAAATTTGGATTACTAACATTATAGGCAGGCTTAAACTAATTACAGATTATGTATTGTATCTATACTTTTAAATACTTTCTATAGTTATATATATATTTAATAATTTGAACCCATGGTTAAAAATAACGAAACACTTATATTTTAGGATATTCATATCTGTTTTAATAGCACCTATTTCGAGCCTATTACACCTATGTTGAGTTGATAGACAAAGTTCGGTTGATTACTTTTTAATATTTTCTATAAGGATACATATAATTAATAATTTGAGACAATGGTTAAAAATAACAAAACAATTATATTTTAGGATATTCATCTCTGTTTTAATAGCACCTATTTCGAGCCTATTACACCTATGTTGAGTTGATAGACACCCAAACATATATATGTACTAAGCCTTTTAATTGTGAACGCTGCGAACTAAGCAGTTCATTCGGTATCACTTCATTTAAGTGGATATCGCGATACCCAAAGCACGACCTCTCCTTGAGACATGAATAACTATTTAGCGAAGACCTGAGATCAATGTCTTGTGCCATTGAATTAGGAGTATAGAAGGGGGGCTAAGCTTCAAGGTATTATTGGATATCCGAAATTGAATTGTGTAGTAATAATCTTGTAAAGCATTGCGAGGTTGAAACGGGTTCTAGTGATATGCGGAGACGCACTTTATAATATGTCGAATATTGGTCGTTCTCAAGAAGAATAGGGTTAAGGGAGCAATGTAATTTATTTTGTGATTAGGTTGACAATTCGTCCATGTTATCAAAATATTCGTTTTCCACGCATATTAATTTAACCTAACATGATTGCTATAAAGATGAAATGTAATCCGTTTTTGAATATAATACCAATGTATAGTATAATGCTTACTAAATGGTTGGGATATTGGGTAACCAAAAGACTTAAGATTTAGGGGCTTCATGTAAAAATGAGTTATTTAATTTTATCATTTTTGGTTAAAGTGTAACTATCATCGAAATGTTTGGCTCTCTTTATTGTTAAATGCTTATTTTTAAAGAAACTTTCATCATTTTGATGAAACAAACACCTGTTATCTCCGATGAAATATTTCGTCAAATTGAGAAAATTCCTTTTGTTGTTTTTTGGCGAAATTTATTTCGTTAAAAATGAGAGCGATTTCAAATAAACATCCGCCGGGAGAGTCGAATCGCGTATGTCTCGATCCGAAATTCAAGGATCAATCGACCATGCCAGAAAGGCTCGTTTGAATTGCGGCAACGCACGCATATGAGCCGATACTATGGCAAGGAATCTGAGTAAATTAGTTTCGTTAAAAATAATTGACGATTCTTGTTTCGTTAAAAGTCAAGTGATTTAACGATGAAACAAAAGTCAAATTAAGTATCCTGAACGTAACAGTATTCTTAAACGTGACAGAGTTGATTTCATTACATATACCGAATGTTCCTTTTCTAAAGATTTAAAGCGTTAATGACATAGAAACAACTTTTCGCAAATCTTTTACAAATTTTTATTTTACTTAAACGTTTTGAACGTATTATTTTTTTAATGCATATTTAATGCCGGTATTATTCCTTTTTAGTTTTTTAAAAGTTTCCAAGTTTAAGTTAAATTATCACTTTAATTTATTATTAAATATTAATTTAAATGAACTTTTTTATTAAATATCAAGCAGTTAATTGTTTTAATATTTATAGTACTTTATAATTATATTTATTTATATGTTAAATTTAATATATATATATATATATATATATATATATATATATATATATATATATATATATATATATATATATATATATAAAATTACACACTTCAATGTGTTGTAATTCTTAATAGTCCGCTTCTCGTTTAACTTTTAATCTAAAGATTCATGAAAATATTCAAGTAGTAATATAGTATATTATATTAAGTTGATTTCAGTATTTCTGTTAATATTATATCACAAGCTAGCAAAATAAGTTAAATCTAATTTCATTGCTGTCTAAATTACAGTATCAATAGCTCCTTAAAGTGTTTTAAAGTTATTTTATCCTCATTAACCTTCCCTTGTCATTGTGTTTATCCCCTCATGTTACTTCATTTATGTCACTTCATTTCATTCCCCGAGAGCTGAAAATTTCTTTTGTCCTTTTTTGTCCTTCTGAAAAGAATTCCAACCACAAAAAAGGGAACAAACTGCACAATACAAAAAATAAGATAAAGCAGAGAAACAATCGATGTTTCGGTGACTATTTGTTCAAGATCGCAATGCTATTACACTTTTTTTAAGGTTTTTTTATAAAGAACTTTTAATTTTTCTTCTTTCCTGAACATTTATTTTTTCTTTGCACCAGATGCTATCCCACCTTCTCTTTTACAAATAATGTAACATTTGAAAGTGAGAGTTACTAAAAAGATTTATATTATTCATTACATTAATATACTATCTATGTTTAATTTTTTTAAAAAATATCAATGCTTACGATACAAGTTGGTTATTCTTATATATAATGCAACTAAAAAAAAATTATTATTATTTTTTATTATAAAAATACTTTAAAAAATCATTTATTATAATGTAAATAAAAAAAATAAAAAATATCTGTTAAAATCAATGCGAAAAAAATTAGTGTAGTGCGATTAAAATCCTTTCATAAAAATGGTTTGGTTAGTATAGTTTAAATTTGGTTGATAGTTAACTGTACGTTCTTTCACTCCATAAGACGAATATGAATTAATATAAAATGTCCAACTTATTTTAAGTGACTAAGTTACAAAACTATTTCTACAGTTTTGAAGATACATCTTTGCGAATTAACGCACATATTTTGTAAATATAATATCTAAATTGAATAAAACAAGGCATACACATTATAGTACTGTTCCATTATACGACCTCAAATGCCAAACGTGCGAAAATGCGCCAAGGTTGTTTACCTATCTGAATGTGTTAATCATTAACAGCAAATCGCGTTTCAGTTGATTGTTGGCTGAGTGCCTCATAATTTTAAGCCATGGTCAGATTACGAGGACAACACCTGTTTTAGTACACTACTCGCCAACGTGTCTGATTATACAACACAACAGGTAAAGGTTATCGATTAACCCCGAGATCTGTTTAGTTAGTTGAAATAGCGATGCGCTAGAGCTACACAATGGGCTATTGACAACGGTTAGGAATCGATTCAGAAAGGTATTTGACAGGTTTAATTAACGATTGGCTATTGGTAAAGGTTATGATTGGTTGAATTGACAGCGCACTAGATTTGCTCAGTGGGAAATTGGGGCCAGTTCAGGGTATATACCGAAAATTGGTTGGTTGAATTTATGTCCCCGTGCAATTGTGGTCTCCAGTCTATGGCCTCTGACTACTCGGAGTAACAGCTGGCACCCCTTTCGAGCGACGCATTGCACGTCATCAATTAGGGTTGCCAAAATATAAAAGTTATCACTTACCAAATGTCACAAAATCTGAATGGGTATATATTATTTAAAATGATGTTTAAATTAGTGTATTTTTGGAGAACAAAAATCTAATTTTTATCTTACAAGATATTTTATTTTATATTAAAAAATAAGTTTACAAATGATTTTCCACGAGCATATCAATATCAATGCCTAATATATATGTTTTCTAAATATTGCGAATAGATAAAAATTAAGACTGTTTGTGATTAAGTATGTGTACTATAATATATCAATATCCAGTAAACGTTTAAGATCATTAACTTTGCGTATTCAATGGACTTTAACGCCGAGCTAATAAAACAATTAAGCTGATAAACAATTTGAAAATTTTGATAACACTGCACAATGCTTCTTAAGAAACGAATAAAACTTTTCAAGGGAATTTTCCTTGGAAGTATAATACCGTCGCATAAATAGAAGCTTAACGCTCTTTGTGTTTTTCCTACTAAAGTAGTTAAGGAAGATTACGGCGACGGAAATTGGCTCAGCCAGAAAACCCTTCAAAGTAAATTATTATTTAAAACACCTTCATATATATATATATTTTTAATTTTTAGCGAATTCAAGTTTAGCTCAAGTATCATATATATATGGGGGGGGGGGGGGTACTTTAAAATAAATTTGAATAATAATGTTTACTTTGCAAATTTACGGTGATTTATTTTGATTTAATTGTAAAAGTTTTAACATAATTTATCTATTTTACTTTTTAAAATGCTGTACATTCATTTCATTCCCCTATTTTTATTATTGATATCAAACGTTTATAGTTTATGAAATATCTCTGACATGAATAGCTAATGTTAAAATTCAGAACAGAATGCGAAAGTATAAGCATTTTTATAGAAATACAAAGTCAAAGTAAACGAATGCAATTTGAATTTATATATTTCGGGAGATATCTTCTCCTTTCTTCGGCTGAAAGGAAAATCAAACAATCTGTGTGCAAGATAAAATGAAAATGGTTGCAGTTAACTATTTTGTGCCAGCAAGCAGGAAAAGTTAGAACGGCGAAAGTCCTGCTAAACAAAGAATCAATATTGTTAAAAATATGAAACACTATCTGGTACTCAAGTTCGACTAGAGAAATGGGTTTAAAAATTAGATATGGGTTAGAAAAATTTAAAAAATGAAAATTTATGTATAAGAATCCTTTTTCCTCAAGTAGTGGACCTGATTACGTTAAAATTACGTTTGATTTCGTTACATTAAAATTATGTTTACTTTTTTTAAATAATTTATAACGGTTTTAGAAGCCATTTTTTAAATATCCATTTAAAAAGAAATAGTATCAACATTGATATAAAATCATAATATGTTGCCAACAATAAAATACTTTAAAGCAATGTATAGTATATATTTATTGCTTTCAATAATTCACAAAATAACTCTTTAATATAATAATAATAATATTTCACCAACAACACAAAATTGAAAGAACATTTTTATACATATTTTGAAGTGATATTTCATTTCAGTTACGGAGACTTTTTAAGAATGGTTACTTTTTAATTCTTAAATACCGTGAAATTGAAAATGGTAATTAATATATGCATTTCTAGACTGGCGACAGGTACATCTATTTATTTAGTTTGAAGAACGGGTATTTCTACACTGTTACAAACAGGTACTTAAAAATAAGTAAAACGTACTCATTTTTGATTACATTCGATGCTTATCATAGCTCCGAATACATAAATTGCATTTTTTAAAAATATATGTACCCAAAAATTAGTAAAAATGAATAAAAAGAGCAGTTGTTTGATTAGTAAGCTTTCTTCCTAAATCAATTTCAATAAACTTCAAAAACTACAACCAGGGCAAACTGGGAATTTAACCCAATCCATCTACCTGATGTCGTCCGCACCGAAGTCCAGGGCATTATCCGTTGCACTACAAGAGCGACGTGAATAAGTTATAAACAGAAGCAATGTTAAAAAAGTGTGGCAAAAAAACAGGACGTAAGATAATTGAGTCGTATTAACTCAGTTTCTATTTAAGCTATCGACATCAAATAATGCGGAAAACCATCTTCTGAACAACTATTTTAAGTTTGTCATGTCGCTTTGTTAACATGACTTGAACAGAAGCTGAGATTAGCAATATTAAATCCCACTGCTCATTTTTGAGAAAGTACAGTTACTTCAATTGGAGTACGTCATCGCTCATACGATGCAATTGTACTCAAAAGAAAACGAGTGTGTCCAGATACTCATTTTTAAGTCCATGTACTCACTTTTAAACACATTTTTTATAGTGTTAATTCCGATAGATATATCGTTTTATTTGACCCCATGCGAAGAACGGGTATTTCTACCAGTCCCTAATAAATCAATGATCGATAAAAATAAATGTATCTTATATTTATGTATAAACATTGATTCATGCTAGAGGGCATAAGAGGACTTCAAACCTCATTAAATAATCGCATATTAACATAGACCTTATTTGAATATCAAATGTTGGATTGCAACTCGAACCAACTAACACAGAACCACGAAATAAACTGTTAGGAATCTCTTAATTATCTCCCGGCAGTAGTCAACAACTCATTTCAACCCTTCCAAATGAATAGGAAGAGTTCGAGTCGAGAACCAACTTATATTTACGGTTCATTTGCGAGCTTTAGTTGATTGTCGATATTAATCTAGTGTTTCGAAGAATCGAAAGGACTCTTCTAGAATCCCGTCGAATAGAACCCCACTCATTGTTTCATTAGGGGTTCTAATTGAATTTCCGGGCCAACGCTCTGAGAATATAACATTGTTAAATAATTTATGGATCCCTATGTTGTCTTTTTAATTAAAATGTGACGCTAAGCAGAAGACAGTTCAAGTGTGATTAGTGTATCTTAAGCTATAATGAGAATTTAACATGATGCCAGCGTGCAAGTGGTTATATAGTGTTGTAGTTTTGGGTGTTGTCTGTGCTTTATGGTAGCGCAAATCAGAAGGAACATTCAAGCAAGTGGTAAAAGTTTTGGGATATTATCTTAGAACAATGCAGGAGGAGATGTGTTGAATAATTTTATGACAGTTCATATTTTTGAACTGTAGTTTATTCGCAGGTTATTGCCCTTCTAAACAATTTAATGATTTAAAGATTAATGATGTTTTATAGTTTAATGATTTAAAGATTAATGATGTTTTATAGTTTAATAATTTAACATGCCAATTTTTTAATAGTTATAAAACAGTAATTTACAAAACCGTTTTTTAGAAAAGTTATAATAAATATTTTTTTTTAAATATAAACCATATCATATTTATATTTTAGTGATAAACAATGAATTATTTATTTCTCTTTGGTTTAGATTTCTTATTTATATAATTTAACATTTCAATTTTTTAATAGTTATAAAACAGTAATTTACAAAGCCTTTTTTTTAGAAAAGTTATAATAAATATTTTTTTTTAAATATAAACCATATCATATTTATATTTTAGTGATAAACAATGAATTATTTATTTCTCTTTGGTTTAGATTTCTTATTTATATAATTTAACATTTCAATTTTTTAATAGTTATAAAACAGTAATTTACAAAGCCTTTTTTTTAGAAAAGTTATAATAAATATTTTTTTTTAAATATAAACCATATCATATTTATATTTTAGTGATAAACAATGAATTATTTATTTCTCTTTGGTTTAGATTTCTTATTTATATAATTTAACATTTCAATTTTTTAATAGTTATAAAACAGTAATTTACAAAACCTTTTTTTAGAAAAGTTATAATAAATATTTTTTTTTAAATTTAAACCATATCATATTTATATTTTAGTGATAAACAATGAATTATTTATTTCTCTTTGGTTTAGATTTCTTATTTATATAATTTAACATTTCAATTTTTTAATAGTTATAAAACAGTAATTTACAAAGCCTTTTTTTTAGAAAAGTTATAATAAATATTTTTTTTTAAATATAAACCATATCATATTTATATTTTAGTGATAAACAATGAATTATTTATTTCTCTTTGGTTTAGATTTCTTATTTATATAATTTAACATTTCAATTTTTTAATAGTTATAAAACAGTAATTTACAAAGCCTTTTTTTTAGAAAAGTTATAATAAATATTTTTTTTTAAATATAAACCATATCATATTTATATTTTAGTGATAAACAATGAATTATTTATTTCTCTTTGGTTTAGATTTCTTATTTATATAATTTAACATTTCAATTTTTTAATAGTTATAAAACAGTAATTTACAAAGCCTTTTTTTTAGAAAAGTTATAATAAATATTTTTTTTAATTTAAACCATATCATATTTATATTTTAGTGATAAACAATGAATTATTTATTTCTCTTTGGTTTAGATTTCTTATTTATATAATTTAACATTTCAATTTTTTAATAGTTATAAAAACGTAATTTACAAAGCCTTTTTTTTAGAAAAGTTATAATAAATATTTTTTTTAAATTTAAACCATATCATATTTATATTTTAGTGATAAACAATGAATTATTTATTTCTCTTTGGTTTAGATTTCTTATTTATATAATTTAACATTTCAATTTTTTAATAGTTATAAAACAGTAATTTACAAAGCCTTTTTTTTAGAAAAGTTATAATAAATATTTTTTTTTAAATTTAAACCATATCATATTTATATTTTAGTGACAAACAATGAATTTGTGTAACAGTTTTAATATTACTGATTATTTATTTCTCTTTAATTTAGATTTCTTATTTATTAAACTTTTAGTGTATATTACGTTGTTTAATATCCATTACTTTTATTTCTTAAGATTTCAACAATTCTCATTAATGAATGCGTCAATTAACTGAAATACAATTTAAGACATGCATTTCTTTTTATCATATTGGTTTCTTTAAAATGATCATAGGCACTAATTTATTGTTTTACATTTAGATTAATCATATGCATTTTTACATTTCTATATGGTTAACTTAAATTGATCTAAAGCTATTTTTCTAATTTATTACCGTATTTTTGAAAGAAATTATTACTTTGAAAGGTAAATATATTTTCTTTAAATAGTTTATTTAAGTATATTTAAGTAAAGACTTATATAAACAATATGATAGACTTACAGTTATATTTTATTACATATCTAATTTCTTTAATTTAGAAAAATGATCGTTTATTTAGATTATTTTAGAATTTTCTATTATTAACATTTTTGAGAAAATATTTTTGAAAGTGTTGTTTATACACATCTATAATTCTGAAGAAAATATTCAAAACGTATTTTGTTCAAAATTTTTAAATATTAAACTATTACATTATTAAATTAGTCTTCGAATTTTTTTTTTATCAAACTAAGCCATTTTTTATATCTCAAGCACGCTTTGTTATACTGAAATTAACTGGAAAAGCAAAAATTAGAATTTTATATCAGTCAACGCATTTAGGAAAAGTAGTTCGCGTTTTTTTTTGCGAGTTACTTAAGTATGACTCGAATGTTTGCTTCTAAATTAAATATAGGCTTTAATGACAATACTTTAACTTTTAAAAGTAAATGCGAGGAAGTAACAATGTATGCATATATAATATCCTCCATTAAAAATGCAAGTCATCTTAACCTTTTAATTATTTGAAAAAATATTTTTATGTCTACGACTTTCAGAAGATAGCTTTAATAATACTTTATAAACGAAAAAGCGATAATATATTTCATTTAAAAGGCATATATAATTGTTTGAATATTTAAATATGATCACCCATCATTGAATACACAAAGGAAAAATAACAGAAAAGGTATAAAATTCATTAAAATTTACGATACTAATTTTTAGCTTGGTGGAAAGATGAGTGATTTTTTATGCATATTTTTTTAATATTCATGATAGCAGTGGTTTTAAAAAAAACTATTTTTTTATTAAAAACAGACATCTTTCAGCAATTTCATCCTCCGATATAAATATTCATGTTTTATGTATGTAATAGTTTATAAGGAGGATAGTTTTATGAATTCATAAAAAAAATTGTTTTTATAAAAACTCGTCTGCTCATCAGAATTTTTTATTTTTTAAAGTCCCAATGGTATTGAATTAATTGATTGCACAAGTTTATTTTACAACTCAATTCCCAAGACCCGCGTACTACTTGTTGTTTTAAACAAAAGTTTAATTAGTAATAGTTTTCCTTGCAACATATTGTCTGCAGTTGAATTGCAATAAAGAATATTTATTATTTAAATTTTCTTCATGTTTTATAATAGGTTGTTGTAATTGAGTAGTAATAAAACAAATGACAGTAGAATAGACGACGTTGGACGTCAATTAATCGCTATGTTTATTGCTAACTATACTGTCAAATATATTTCCTTGCAAAACTTTATATTTTAAAATTAATGCAATCTTCAATTTTTATTTAGTGCTAAAGTCTTTGATTATTTGTAAATTTTGTCTGTTTAATAAATCATTTGACAAAATACATGAACCTTATACTTTATCTTAAATATGAATCAGTAATTTTTTTCAGTAGTTTTTTTCAAATTTAAATAATAGTCTATTGGTTTTGAAAAATTTCAATTAATTTTCAAATTTGATTCAACAATGTTAATTTAACATCAATGTAGGAAAAAATAACAATAATAAAATTTTGGATTCCCACTACAATTATCTTATACGTTTCACAAACGATTTTTTTTACTTTATTGGTAATAAATTAAAACTTAAGTAAAAATGCTATGAGTAGTATTTGTTTACTTAAGCGCAACATTAATATAACACTTTTGTTTACAAAACCCCATTTTTAACGCAATGTTGAATAATTACCTCAACTATGTCATTATTAAATTATCAGTTTTAAAGTGCTATTAGCATATGTAAACAAGTGATGTCATTATTGTTTGTATTATAGCACCCTCAATAATAATATTAGAATTTTAGAACGGATAAATAATAATAATATGCCTTGGAGTAGTACAAAATAACCTTTTTATCATTAAACTCGTTAATTTCAGCATTTTATTACTTTCTGAAAACGTCCACCTGTCAAGAAGATATTTAGTATTGATTTCAGCGTAAATAAGACACTAAAACAACTGAGAAAAATCATTGAAGCCATCTATGACAAACTTAAAGCTATATCACATGTTTTAATTTTTATGTGGGGGGTTGTTTAAGACATAACCTCTACTATACAATTTGTAATATATATGTAAAGGGTACATACTGACTAATGACATTTCTGATTACCTGGCGACATTATGGGGACTTGGCAACAGCTACAGAATTACAGCCCTGTACAGGATTGGATAGTAAGGTATATTGTGGGTAGAATCTGAGTAGTTTTGATTGGAAAATAGAGTTAATTCATTAAAAATATTAGATTTCCATCATGGGAAGTTTAAGATTTTTTCGACAATTTTTCTTCGATACCAGGTCGCACATGACTTCTAGAAATAACTCGTCCCCTCGACTTCTTCTTGTTGTGTTTGCTAAGTTGAAATCGGTAGTTGTCATGGAAAAGAGATAATCCCTAAGAAATCCTTGATACTGATGACAGATATATCTTGGAAGCAGTATATAGAATATGTTAATCCGATTTTAATCAAGCACCCCGTCAAAGGATCTCTGAAAGTCATATTCGCGGTACATAGTACATTTACACTTTAGCGTAGGATATGGATGTGCATGGGATATGTGTATAGAGTGTCATAATATTTGGTCACTCTGTGTATATAAATTATGTATAATACCAGAATCAATGTTACTTTAGAATCACACAGTATCATTTTACATACCATATATTTACTATTGTAATGTGGATATAAAATTAAAGTATACCATTTCGATACGTAATTGTTTGGGATATGTATATGGAGGGTCATAATATGTTGGGCACTCAGTGCATATAAATTATGTATACCACCAGAATCATTGTTACTGTATCATTGCCTAGTAGGATTTTACATATCATATATTAACTATTGTAATGTGATTATAAAATTTAAATATAATATTTCAATAGTTAGGTAAATAAATTAATTTATAATTTTTACTTTGATAAAAATCTTTATTCCATTTCCTAGATCAACAAATAATAGATTATTTTACAAAACATTTTTCGTTTTCGTTTCATTTATACACCGATAAATAATAAGTTGTTACAAATTCGAAAGTTTACAATAATTAAAAAAAATATATTAAATTTCCTTCAAAAAATCTGTTACAAACTAAAAATTATAAACATCGCAACACCCTTTCTAAAAATAAATGCCTATCCTGCCGTGTTATTTCTCAGTGTAACACATTCTGTGTTCGAAATTGCCACCGAAAATATACTGCTGGGAACATCCCTCATGTTTGCTTCGACTACCTGCTGGGACTAACGATCCAAAATGTTTAACGGGTCAGAACAATGTGCACATTTATCTTTACCATGAACAATTGTGAAGACGTAAACTGACTCGGAACCGAAACTTGTGTTTATGTTTTTTGCTCACCCCCCACTTTTTGGATTCCCGCCAAAAGTAATGGAAAGCAGTTTTGTGAACTCGGAGAGAAGTTCTAAGTGAAAAAGGGTCTAAGCCAATGGTTAACGGAAAAAATATCGAACTTTTTTTTTTTAATAAAAAAAATAGCATTTCTTAGTGAGAAAGCGAAATATTTGAAGATGAAATCCCTTCTCTTGCTTAAAAAGAGACACAAACACAAAATCAATGTCAAAAGAAGATAAATAAAAAATTCGATGATTTCTTCATTTTTGAACTTTTGAGTTTTTTGTCACTTCTTGAGTTCAAGAAGTAAGTGGCTTGGTGCAAGCGTTGCGTTATTTTAGGAATTGTACTGATGTGGAAATGAAATATGAAATCCTACTTTTCCAATACTCAAGACATTTCCTTATTTTTGCACATTTCATAATTCCGCACTGCTGACAGTTTTCATGTGTTTCTTGTTTTCGTTACATAAACAAATGTAGGTTACTTTTAATTTACATGTGATGCAGGACTGATATGTATACAATATACTGTATACAGTAAGTTAAGTGTACATATTGTCATGTACTTGTAGTCCTATCATCATTTGTAATTCAATTTAAAGAAGTTCCCACAGAGCTTTGCAATCATGTGCAATTTAATCTGTCTTCCGAGTTATATTCTGTGCATATTCAGCATTACGCTTTCAATTACTGGGCCATGGTTTTACATATGGAAAGGGTTTAAACTTAAGTAATGGTGGTCTCACGCTTTATGAATAATAAGGATTAAAATGGTGCTGACTTTTAAATAGTTGGAACTTTTTGAGTGTGTGTGTGTGGGGGGGGGGGATTTCAGTGGTTTTAAAAGAGTGGGGGGGGGGGCAGATTTCAGTGGTTTTAGAAGTGGGGGATAATTTTCAGTGGTTTAAGAAGTAGAGGAACGCAAATTTCAGTGGTTTTAGAAATGTAGGGGGGCACATTTCAGTGGTTTTAGAACTGGGGGGGGGGGATAAATTTCAGAGGTTTTAGAAGTGGGGAGGGGACATATTTCAGTGTTCATAGAAGTGGGGGGGATTTTAGTTGTTTTAGACATGGAGGGGGGCACATTTAAGAGGTTTTAGAATTGTGGGGGGACAAATTTCAGTGGTTTTAGGCATGGAGGGGGGCGCATTTAAGAGGTTTTAGAATTGGGGGAGGGGCAAATTTCAGTGGTTTTAGACATGGAGGGGGCACATTTCAGAGGTTTTAGAAGTGGTGGGTGGGACAAATTTTAGAGGTTTTAGAACTGAAAGGGGACAAATTTCAGTGGTTTTAGAAGTAAAGAGACAAATTTTAATGGTTTTAGAAGTGGGGGGAGGAGACATATTTCAGTGTTCATAGAAGTGGTGGGACAAATTTCAGTTATTTTAGAAGTGAGGGACACATTTCAGTGGTTTTTGACGTGGGAGACGTATGGATGCTTTTTTATATGTGGAGGTCGCGTCACACCGCTTCTACTCACACTTCCAGCACCGGTTATATGTAACCATTTGACTAAACACGACGTATAATTTTTACTCTGCTCTCTTATACAAATTTTACTTGCTATGAAATGGGATTTGTAGAACGTTTATTATACCATTACTGCAAACAAATAAAGGACACAAGTCATATATATGAATATTTAGTTTTTTTTTTAATTTTAAGTTTCATAAATAATTTAAACTAGAACCGAAATCTTCTTGACTCAAGTTCAGTAAACCTGTATAGATAATAAAAGATTATTAAATAAAACAAATTCAGCATTATATAAGTAGTCAAGCAATATTTCATTTACAGACAAACACAGTTTATAGACAAAAGTAACAGTTTGTAGAAATAATAATAAACACGACTTGAAAAAATAAAAGGTACAGAAAGTATAGAAGTCATGTACTAAAAACTGGAGACTTTAATTTCTAATATAATAAATGAAGTCTCTGTTACGAGAAAATAATTTGTATTTTAGTACACATTGCATACGAGAACTTGTCGGTGGATGATATGTTAATGATGCATATTTAACTTAGATTTGCATAGTAAAATAGTACGTTACCAAAACAAGTTAATATTATGGTAATAGTGTATAACAGTCTATATATATACTAGTTACATATTGGAAAAGTTTATTTTGCTCTTTATTTAATTGCGGTGTATAAATAAATCTAATGAAAAATAATACTTTGCTAACTTTAGAAAATATTTAATTGACGATAATCGACTGAACTGTTCATATTATATTGTTATAATTTAATGCCACAGTTTGCAGGAAACACTTTCAAAAGTGTGGATATGCAAGCAAATTTTAATATCTTGGAAAATGTTTTAGTCGAGTTTTTAAAATTAAATGACACATTTTCAATACAATTAATAAAAAAAAATTAAATTGCCTCTATTTTAATATAAACCAATTTACTATGAACATTTCATGTTATCTGGGGAAATATGTATGAAACTATTTAATATTAGATTTAATTCGCAAGATAACACAAGATCGGTAAATGAAGTGTTTGAATTCGAAACACAAAAAATCGTCTAGGATTATAACTTTCAAATGTGTTACACAACACCATTGAAATATTTAAAACCCCAACACCATTGAATATTTAAAACTTCTAGTTTCGAATATTAATAATATGGTAATACATTGCTCCTATTGGGGATTTCGATTTTTTCGAAAATGCTAGATTCCTTCGGATTTCTTTAACATAAAGTCATATATATATATTCGTCTGTGTATTGCAAGTTGTAGAAGCAATACACATACATTTTAAACATACTTTATTTAGAAACGTTTTTTAAATCTAAAGTCTTAGAAATGTTTGAAAGTCATCTATATTAAAATCTTTAAAGCATATATTTTTTTTTAAAGTGTTATTGTCTTTCAATAGAAATTAAAAATCTTTTGCGATGAAGACCGTTTTACAGATTTGATAAATTGTTCTTCTATCAGTTGATTAATGCACAAAAATATTAAATTATCAAGCCTGATCCACGATAGATCTGGTGTTTTTGAATGAAAAGTTAAATACAAAATATTCATTATAAATATATATAAATTACTAATAAAATAATTTATTAATGGAATGTTAAAGAAAAATTGTCTTGAATTTTTTGTAAAGATTTTTTGTTCTTATTTTGCCATGCTAAAAATCTCTACACTGTTGAAAATAAGTAATCAAAAATAAGTAAAATGTACTCATTTTTGATTATATTCGATGCTTATAATAGCTCCGAATATATATTTCATTTCAGAAAAAAAAATGTACTCAAACATAAGTACAATGAGTTAAAAGAGCAGTAGCTTGCCTACATAGGTTGCCTTCATAAATTACTTTCAATATATATCGGCAAATACAACCAAAACTTACTGGGAATCGAACCCAGATCCTAAGGCATTGCAGTCCAGGGACTTTTCCGTTGTACTACTAGACCAACTTGAAGAAGTTATAAACATATGAAATATTTAAAAGGTATGCCAAAAGAATGGGAAGTAAGATAATTGAGTACTAATAACTTATTTGACATTTAAGTAATCGACATCAAATAATGTGGAAAACGGTCTTTTGAACAACTGTTTTAAGTTTATCAGGTCGTTTTGTTAAGATATCTTGAACAGAAGCTGAGATTAGCTATACTAAATCACACTGCTCATTTTTGAGAAAGTACGATTACTTAAGTTTGAGTACGTCATCGCTCTTTTACGATGCAATTGTACTCAAAAAGAAAAATTAGTATGTTCAGGTACTCATTTTTAAGTACACTGTACATTGTAGCAGAATATAACAGACATTTAGTTGCCTGATGCTCAAACTTTACTTCAATAAAGATAATATTTTGCATGTAATGTAATTATACCTACAATTGTTTGCAGACATTCTTATTTCCAGATTTTTTTATTGTAAATCATAAACACTAAAATACTTCATAAAATGAAAATTTTAATGGAGACTACAATTTGTGAAACTTGTTTTGAGTGATTATAATGTATAAAATTTTTTGTTATTTTAAAAAGTTAATATTTTAAAATATTACCTAAACTTAAATATGTTAGGATAATGTCTAAAATATATAAATACTTAAAAGTAATAAGCCGTAATATATTGTACCCTCTTAATATTACGCAATTAATAAAAAATACATAAAATTGTATTTATGTTAAGAATTAAATCCCAATTCGCAATTTTATGTTTAGAAAAGATGAATGTGCTTCATTGAAGCAATAATGTTTTGCTGCTGCCAAAATAGAGAATAAGTCATGAAAAAGAACTTGAATACATATTTGCAATGAATAAAGACATCATCAACTTTTAAAGAATTCATTCACAAAAAAATAAATCTTAGAAGCAAATGCTGTTTTCAGAGTTTCAAATATTTATAAAAATAAAGACAGTTAAATGAAGCATAAAATAAAATAGTTTTCTTTTTTGCTATAAGTTGTTTGTTTATTAGAAAATTAAAATTTATTTTTTAGAACTTGATTCTGAGCCAGATGGTGCATATTCCGCTTTCTTTGATTTATAAATGAAATATTGTCACGAGGATACCATGAATACTTTCCAGATTTGTTTTCATTTTAGACCAACATCCTTTTTTTTAGTTGGTGAATCGTATGATTTTGGAAAAAATTCAAAAATCTCCAAGTATAAAATCGTAAAAAAATATACCTTATGTGATAGAAATTATTTTTTAGAAAAAGGTTTTAATTCGACTAACTTTAAAAGAACTCTACATATTGAATTGATTGTTATTAAAGATTTGGAGTACATTTATATGTTTATATATGTGCATTAGTTAAATGCATAAGAAATTTTAATAATTTAAAGTCATAAATGATTTTGGAAATTAGAAAAAAAATTATAGCTGAAGAAGTTTTAAGTGCAAAATGACTTTAGAAATCCTGTTTGTACAAATATATAAATATACTTCAGTTACTTGGGTTTTTGAAAACGATTAAACGTATTTTGAGTTTTTTAACGATTTTTATCTACTTCAAAAGCATAACCCCATTCTTCTTCAAAGATGTTTTTAAATATAGAAAATGATAACATTCACTGTTAAAAATAAATTATCATATTTTTCGAAAATGTTGTCATTTTTGACGAATCTTGAAAAAAAACCAGCTCATAAAATATAACATACAAATATTGTAAAGCTTCTTAATGGGTGAAGTATGTATGTAGAATATGTTCTATTAATTATGTCTCAAGCACATTGTTTAAAGTACTCTAATTTTAAAACGATATTTTTTACAATTTTTCTGATGTTCTGTATGTTCGTCAAATCACAAGAAAATCCCTTAAAATAATTTTTTAGGAGCTCTTATTGGTGATATCTCATAATTCCATAATTATAAAATACGAAATTTCTTAGAAAAGGAAATGGTTTAAACCTTATTTTGGAATCATAGAGTAATGAGTAAAAACTACTGATTCATAATAGAAAAATATTTAATAAAATGTTTGAAATTCATTATGCGATTGCAAATATTAACTTTACAATTAAATAATAATATTTTACTATCTAATTTTGTGGAATGTATTACTACACTTCTTAAGTGCGGTGGTAATTAAACCTGAAAAAAGCGATTATGAGAACAAGCCACGCATAAAAAATAGCACGAATGAAAGCTGTCGAAGTTTGGGTGGGGTGTGGGTTTTGAAATTGTCCCACCTCTACTTGCTGATCGGACGTACTAATTTTGTCTGAACATATTGTCATGTAGATGTTATTATAATTAAAGGAAGCTTTTCTAAGCAAGCAATTTTATTACAAGCTGTCAACTAACAAACTAACTCCCCCAGCTCGAGGGAGCGATCTTATATATAGAAATAATACATGACGTAACTCAACAGAATAGGTAAATTAAATATAAATTAACATAAGTCAGAATAATTGAAGTTGCCAATACAGAGGACAGAACCCACAACCTTACGGGCCCCAGGCGGCGACGTTACAACACGGCTACGATGGCTGATACCCGAAACGCACTGTTACCCGAAGTGTAGTGTAAATCGAAGCGTGTATTTTCAGTTGGTAGGCAATCACTGTGGCAATATATATGGTACTTCAGTTGCAAACTAGTAAGTCGTTTTGAGCAACTCATCTCTTTGAGTAGTCGATTTTGAGAGTGGGCAATTCCTTTTTAAAAACATCTGGTATTTCCTTTAATAGTCGTTTGGGGACGCTCATTCCCTCCGAGCCGTTGATTGTGGCACCGAGCAATAGCACATTGCTTTTCAAAAGCAGCTCGGGTAACCTCTTAGAGAAGTTGTTTGGGGCTTCTCATTCCTTCCTAGCAGATGGTTTTCTCATCTCAATTCCCGTACGAGCACGTTTAGAAAATCTCTCCTCTGAAATTCAACCTAAGTTAACCAAAAATTAAATTCTACAAAAAGCAAAAAAAAAAAAAACGTGCTCAAACTCTGCAATTAAGAAAAACATACATATTTTCTCTTTTTATTTATATACGGCCTCTTTAAACTTTGACGGCTAAATTTGTGACATTTTTCTTGAGACCTAAAAAAGTAACTTAAAAAACACACACATTTTCAATTTACCTTCAGTTATTAATAAAACTTATACATATTTATTAAATTAAGATTCGGTTTTCGAATTAATATTTGACCTTGTCCACTATTGACTAACTTTTACTCTTTACTTATACACTTCAGAAAGTAGATGTCTATCAACGACCGAACCATTTTCTCAAATTTTTAAAAACCACAGCTACAGAAACCTTCAAATTTTCAATACTAAACGATATCCCTTTCCCAATAAAATAAATCCGAAATGAACATCATTTCTGAGTTCAAATCACAGAAACAACTGCAGTCGTTTAACGACCCATCGCCTTACCACCCATAAAATAATAATAATAAAAATAAAAAATAAATCACATCCTTTTAACGATTCTCTTAAGCACCACGGTGGTTTGACCATTATCTCCATTTACACTCAATGGATTGAAAGGAAATTAACAACCAGGGATAAAAAAGAAATAAAGGGATAAAAAAAAGGGGAAACCTGATTATTACGCGATGAATTTTGCTACTGAGGGAATAGTCATCCAAAGCTGAATCTATGACCATTCCCCATGAACAAGCTTCACTCAGATCACGGTGATCACTCATTGGTAGCGATAGAGGAGACTACTTTTTGTTGATGCGACTTATATCTCGGAGAAATTGATTTCGGTAAGGACAGCACTAACTAAGCAAGCGGGACACCTGGATTATGTTTAATATGTTGGGCAGAAAGGAAAGGGTCAACATTAGTGATACTATTAGCTATATGTTCGTATTTTCCTTCCACAGAATGAACGTCAGTTATTATTTGTTTTACATACTTCTTTAGATCACATGACGTATTGACAAATTGGATATTTTGGGATTTTGCAAAATAATATCCGACTTGTCGAGTTGTTTTTCGTAATGTTGTATTTTTTCATAATGTTGTTATAATGTTTAAATTTATACCTCTAAGTAAATATTCACCAATTCACCTATGGTATATTGGCAATATCGCAATAAACACAAATATTTAATCGTGAGCAATTAGTTCAATAATGGAAAGGGTCACCATTAATGATACTATTAGTACTATGTTCGTATTTTCCCTCCACAGAATGAACGTCAGTTGTTATTTGTTTTACATATTTCGTCGCTCACATGACGTATTGACAAACTGGATATTTTGGGATTTTGCTAAATAATATCCGATTTGACGAGTTGTTTTTTGTAATGTTGTATTTTTTCATAATGTTGTTATATGTTGTTATGTTTTAAATTTATATATCTAAGTAAATATTCACCAATTCACATATGATATATTGGAAATATCGCAATAAACACAAATATTTCCTCGTGAGCAATTAGTTCAATAATGATAAGGGTCAACATTAATGATAATATTAGCTATATGTTCGTATCCCCCCCCCCCACAGAATGAACGTCAGTTATTATTTGTTTTACATGTTTCGTCGTTCCCATGCCGTATTGACAAACTGTACATTTTGGGATTTTGCAAAATAATATCCGACTTGATAAGTTGTTTTTCAGAATGTTGTTACAATATTTTAGATTATATCTCTAATTAAAAATCCACCAGTTCTCGTGTGAAATATTGGAAATATCACACTAAACATTTTAAAGAAACAAAAATATTTCCTCTCTAGCAATTAGTTCAATAAGGAAAGGGTCAAGATTAATGATAATATTAGCTACATGTTCGTATTCCCCCTCGACAGAATCAACTTCAGTTTTTATTTGTTTTCCATATTTCCTCGTTTACAAGACGTACTGATAAACTGGATAATGTTTTGGGATTAAAAAAAATAATATTCGACTTGATGAGTAGTTTTTTTGAATGTTATTACAATGTTATTCATTTTTCGTGGTGGTATGTGGAGGTATTATGTGGTTGCCGAAGAGACTTGGCGAATTATCGCTCAGTCGGCGCACACCGCAATATATCTAAGTAAAAATTCACCAATTAAAGGTTTTGCTGCAAAAAGGATGTACCTCCAACCTAGGGGAATTTAGAGTTACATGTGCTATTTTGTGGTAAAAAAAATTTGTTCGTTTGGTACCAGAAAAATGTAGCTCTAATCGTTAGTTCTCGCGTTACTCAAGAAATGGAGCTGTCTAACTCATTAATTTGTTGAAAAATGAGGTAGCTCTTGGGGCTACCGCCATTTTTCACCAAACGACTGACGAGCAAACACCTGAAGGTTATACAGCACTTATAAATAGTAAACTTTCTGGTTATTTTACGTTTTGTGGTTCTACGATGGACTACAACCAGACAACGCAGCAGATGAGCCGGACGTTTCAGAGGGGGAGATTAAAGAGAATGATTAAAAATGTAATTTTCTGCTTTTTAAGCCAAGTTATATGCTATAATTCAATTGCAGTTTTTTTAAATAAAATAATATTTTAGTAAATTGTATTTTTTAAAAAATATTTTTCATAGAGTTAGACAGAGCATCTATTTTGTTGCAAGAAAGAGGTAGCTAAAAAAAATCCAACATGTGCCACGTCGTCTGGAAGATATTGTTCTGAGTGAAAATACTGTCATAATATGTAGGAACAATTAAGAAGGTTGATCAAAAAGAATATCTTCACACAACTTGGAATTTTGAATTTTCAAACATTTTTTATGGCTTTCTGAAAACTTGAATAAATTGAACTACCTCCTTTTTACAGCAAACCCATCAATTCTCCTGTGAAATATTGCAAATATCGCACTAAACATTTTCATTCAAACATTAAAGAAACAAAAATATTTCCTTTTGGGCAATTAGTTCAAATTAAATGGCAGCGAATAATCAGTCAGTCATTATTAGCATTCCGAGTTCGACCGCGCATTTTAATAAAACCCCACTTAGGAAATATCGGCCAATAATTTAATATTTGCTTTAATTAAATTATTAGGAACATTTCTACTTTGTTACTATCGAAACTGAACACATCATTATTTAAAAAATAACATTTCTAGATATTTTTTTGTTTTTTGAATAAGTATAATGATTAATATAAGAAGAAAACCATCTTAAAATCCCATTTTCTTTAATTTAACAGTTGGAATTCAATTTTTAAAATAAAATTTTAGTGAAATAATGCTTCTTGAAACAGTCAGAAGAAAGATAATTGACTATTAGAATGAAAAGGGGTTTTATGTGAGTTTTACAATTCCCAATAGAACAATGCTGAATAAATCATCTACTTATATTAGCTGAAAACACACGTCATTTCCGTAATAATTACTAAGATAAAATGTATTTGTTTAAAATTGCAAAAATACTAACTTAAGTGTTAACTAATTAAAATATATTTAATATGTGGAAAACGAATAATTTAGCATATCTTTTATTCGAAATTTGATTCGTTAATTTTACTTTAAATTATTAACGGTTAAATATTTATCTCTAAACCATTCAAAAATAGTTATTATTTTATAAAAAAGATTTTATGGTCTTGAAATGTATGGAACTTTTTTAAAAATTTCTTTAATCAAATTGCTTTACTGAATTTAATGTTTCAATTTTTTTCTTTCTATTTATTTATTTTAACTTTGACTTATTATTGAGTGACTTTTAAACGATTCTTCAAAACTAATGACCAACGTAACCTTTTAGAGTAACCAAAATCTTTTCAAACCCAATTATAGATTAGTTGGTAAAACGAAAAAAATATCACTGTCTATTTTTTAAAGAAATTTATTAAAAAAAAATACTAAATATGTTGAATTCTATTAATATTTCGAAATTGCTGACTCCAAGTTATTCCAATAAAAAAAAGACTTTCTTGGAATATTTTTAAATTTAATTATACTTCCAACTGAAAAAAATCAATAATTCTGTCAACCCGCTTCCCATACATTTATACTCCCCGCTTTATTTCCCATCAAACCAAACCCTGACCCCCACTCCAAAAAAACTGATACAACGTGAACATTCCAAAGTCATCTTGTAACGGAAAAGAAGCTAAGCCCCATTTATTTCAATTCAACGATCTTACTTCGCCCTACCATTCTCGTCTCAAACCCACCCGGCCCTGCATTACAGTTCACATCATCCACTGATGACAGATCCATTCCGCAGATATCCCCTCAGCAAATCTTTTCATCCCCCCGATTCTCGGGAAATATTTATCGGGAATATGTCCCCCCACACCCGTACTGCGCAGTCATGATCTGTCATCTGGCTTGACCCACTCGGCTCGCCAGATGCACCAGGGTTAGAATTACCCCAATCTATAGCGCTATTTATTAACCCCTGTCTGTCACTTCGTGTCCTCGTAGCTATCAGTCGAGGCCTTATCGTCGAGCCGAGACAGAGGGCAAGAGGCATTTGCGGGCCTTTGTGTGAACTTTGAAAACTATTTCAACTGTATCTTATAAATTTTTTGTATTGGGTATTGCTTCTGAAAAGCATTGTATTCTACGGGTTTATTTGGCCCAAACGAAGATATACACATTTATGCATCTATGGATAGATACATAAGAGTATTTTTCAATTTAATACATTACATTAAAACATGTATATATTTCTTATATTTAGTACTATAGGTATTAATGTAAAACGGACGTAAGTTTTAGGAAAATTAACCTCACTAGTGATTCGATGTTTTTTAGTTTATATTAAGTATGTGTCATATAACTTGTAAAATATATTTAGTTTTGTCCATCCATCTATTTCTTGTGGTAACTTTTGAGATAGATGAACAATTCTTAAATAGATTTTTCTATCTTTTGATAAGAGATATTTTGTTCCATATTTTAATATCTATACGTGAATAACTGTTAGTCTAATATTTGAGGTGATGATATTAATGGAATGGCTATTGCTTCTATTTGTTTCAAAACATGCTTCTTACAAAAATTAATAATAAAATGTTGTATGGCGTTCACGGTTTTAAATTTTATTTCTGAATAACTCTTTCATATATTGAATAATATACATATAATAAATATTTATTAAATTAACTATATATATGATAGATTGTACGAAATTAAAACATTAATAAATTTGTATCAATAGACATGCTAGTGAAGGTAAAGTAAAAACTAAAAAACATACAAGTCTTAAGGGAACCCATTTCTATCGGCTGATTTTAAATTTCATACTGTAAGTATAAACAATTATTTTTTTAAATAATTGAATGTTCAGTACAAAACATGTTCCAAGTAAAATCATTTCAATATTATTTAAAATAGTATTTCATTCATAAAATATTTTAATAGTATTATGTGGGAAAATATTAACTTAAATCCAACTTAAATATCCATAACCGTTATTATTTAAGATTATTAATTATAAATTTCATAGATCTTCAAACACAATAAATTTCATACAACATATATTCGAACAATGATATAGTAAAGATTAATACGTTCATTAAAAGTTTAAATCATTCAAAACGGTGTGATATATAGAGAATATAAAATTTTATTAATATTCTGATAAGCATTTTTTGAATAAATTTAATATCAAGGATTTTTTCTAAATTTAACCAAATTATCAAGATCATATTCAAAATACATGTGATTTAATTAATATGAAGGCACTGAACCTGAATCTTAATAAATCTATATCGTTCTGTTATGCAGATATTTTTAGTGGGATTACAATCCTGACCCTCTGGATTAAGACCATGCGCATTGGTCACTTTAAATAAATCGTTTTTGTAAGCTTCTCTGTGATTTGTATAATGTCTTCAGCCCGTCCATTAGAAGTTGGGAAATCAAATAACCACATGACTTATTTTCAATTTTTTTTATGGGGATTTTTTATGATGGGGATAAATATTGGCAGTATAACTACGTATATTACATGCATTTATTTAAAAGTGTTAATTAAAAAATATAAATTACTTTAATTTATACAATATTTTATACCATTAGGATAAACAATGAGATATAAAAAAATTGTCACATTCTGTAAATCATTTGGAAATAATTGTTAAAAGGTTTACTCTAAATGTTTTGTATATAAAGAAATGAAATAAATTGGGTTAGTTTGGGAATAGAAAGTTAGTTCAAATACAAAGTTAACATATCGTAAAAAATAAGTTTTATAAAATTATGGCAATTTCACAGTTATTTGGAAAACACAAATATGACAATCCGAAAACTAAAAAAACATTTAACTTTCCCAATAAAAACTAAAACTAAAAAAATTCCCATTATTTATTTTAAAAGTCAATTATTCTTTATAGCAAAAGACATTTATTTAAGCAAACATTTTTAAGAATATGTATTTAAAATAAAATATCAGTAACATTCTCCATGAGTTCACAGAAACAGTTAAATAAAATGATCTAACACAAATATAGCCAACAGCTGTCATCTATTTAAATAAATAGTAAACGAGGACTACACTTAAAAAATAAATAGGGGTAAAGATTACCAAATCACACAGACTAATTTCCAAGACGACAAACTAATGCGATCTCTAAGTAATATGACTCCCTCCTATTCATACACTAGTCCAACTTCTTTTAGAAGCCTTTTATTCGTTATTTGGACATCTGCGCTAATTATCTCATGGCAAGAGGATCTTCCTTCGTCATATTCGTATAGGGTGTGCCGAGAGTGCGCTTAATCTGCTCAAAGATCTATGTCTAGTTTCCAAGTACGAAATAAAGAAAAATGGGGAGGCGCAAGATCAAGCCGATTGCGTTTCACTGTTTATAAGGTACTTTTTGTGTTTAGCTGAATACGTAAAGATTTGATGCCTGTGGGGAATGAAATCATTTCAATTAAATAAAATGAGTGTTATCAGCACTTTTCTTAACAGTAGAATATTTTTTTTGCATTATCTGTTTTGTTTTTGATTAACTTTATGAGAGCTTAGAAAAAAGGATGGTTTGGGTTGGTTAATTAACGTCGTAATAAAGCTGTACAGTAAGATATTGCTGACGGTTTGGGGCCTATCTCAAAGGAAAGACCCGAGAACGATGCCTCGCATTTTTGAATCATTGTCATATGACGAGGACAATACCTGTGGTGGCCCCCACGCATTCAATAGGCGTCAGGACTTTGGACTCCGATTAGATTTATCGTGCACCAGTCCCGTATACACGCCGATAAAATTTCCTAGATGTTCTGGACGACTTTCTAGTATTTTTTTAGCAAAGCTGGCAACCCTCCGATAACACGACCACCACTATTTTTTTACTTTTCTTCATCAAGGCACAGTCTCGAACTAGCAATCCTCTTATTACCAGCTGTACACTTTTTTTCACTGGGATACCGGGTCACAGTTTTAAACTTGTGACCTCTGTAATATAATATATATAAATATATATATATATATATATATACTTTTAGATATACCTTACAATGATAAGCATCGAATAATAATAATAAATTAGTACGTTTTTCTTATTTTCAAATATCTATGTTTAACAGTTTATAGATTCTTATGACGGCCTGACATTATAAAGGCATCTTACAAAACGACGGAAACAGTAAGTTCAGTCGGTTCGATTATTTTGCATGAAAAAAATTTAACTTATTTAATCGACTTTTTGTTATTACGACCATATTGTGTTAGTCCCGTAATAGATCGATATATCTAGTGTCTACTAAAATTGTGCTAAACTTGTAAAAATAACATTCACTTACAAATAAAACAACATACGTAATTTAAATAAATTTATCAACTATGCCAAGGTAAATTTTAATATTTAATTCGTCCCCTATGCTAGCTATTTTTTGTTAATTTAGAACTATACTTTTTATTTATAGGTAACTTACCTCAAACTTTCTTTCAGCTCTTAACAATAAGGTAAGCGCAGTGAAGTTGCATGACACCATTATGAAAGCCACCATAGCCCGGAACGAGGCTGTTAGCAGCATTCTTGCTTTCGTTAAGACCAGCGTGTTGGAAGAATGCCGTAATAAATGATGTAAAATAACAACCGAATGAAAAGAATACACAGCGAACAAATTTCGGTCTTTAGTTCGAGATTTCAAATACGAGGATGGTGATTAATTACTGGAAGTTGAAAAGGATATTTCAAGCATGAATATTATCTTTCGACTCGTTAACAAGAAAAATAGTTTATAATTCATGCAGCTTGAAAAATATTCACGGAGGAATTATTTTGCTTGGGTTACTGTGTGTGATTGTAGGGACCCGCATGCAGATATTTTTGGATTTTTAAATAATGTTTGACAAAATTTGATTTATAAATATGCATGTGGGAATGTTTGAATATTTGTGAGGGGAATAATACACTTAGTTTTAAAATTCAAATGCATATATTTTCCGTGTTAGTGATTATAGGCTTATGATTGTTTCAGATATAATTTATGTTTTTTTTTACACTAGTGATTGATCAATTGCCGAAATCTCACCAACCACTCTCAAAAATAACGGTATCAATTTTGAGAATTTTGTGATCGTCAAATCTACACTGTAAAAAAATGTGCTTACAAATGAGTACATAGACGTACTCGTTTTTCTTTGAGTAAAATTGTATCGTAAATGAGCGATGATGTACTCAAATTTAAGTAATCGTACTTTCCCAAAAGTGAACAGTGTGATTTAATATTGCTAATATCAGCTTCTGTTCAAGCCATCGTAACAAAACGACCTCGCAAACTTAAAATATTTGTTCTGAAGAAGGTTTTACGATTTATTTGATGTCGATTGCTTAAATGGAAGCTGAGTTATTACGACTCAATTACCTTACTTTCCTTTCTTTTGCAACGCCTTTTTAACTTTACTACTGTTTATAACTTCTGCACATAGCTCTCGTAGCACAACGGATATGTACTCAAAAATGGACTTCCGTGGACTGGACTCCCACTGGACTTTCGTGGACTGGACTCCCACTGGACTTCCGTGCGGAAGACATCTGGTAGACGGTTTGGGTTCGATTCCCGGTAATTTCTGATTGTAATTGTTGAAAGTTATTGAATATGATTTTTGACGGCAGCTTATGTAGGCAAACAAATGTTACTTTTATTCATTTTACTCCTCATTTTTAAGTACATGTCCTTTTCAAAAATGAAACTTATGTATTTGGAGTTATGATAAGAATCAAATGTAACCAAAAATAAGTACTTTTTACTTATTTTTAAGTGTACTTGCGTTATATTTAACAGTCATTTCGTCGTTGAATCACATAACATTTGACGAAATAAAAAAATCCTCAAAATTTGAATTAAAGTCATTTACTCAGATTCCTTTTCGAGCCTTTTTTGGGTCATCAGCTCATGCTTGGTTATTGTCAGAATTTAAACGAGCCTTCTTGGCCGAGTGGATAGAGCTTTTAACTCTGAAACGACAGATACTCTAAAGGTTTCGAGTCATCTCGTCTATATTGAATTATTATATTATTTAAGAAAATTCTAATTTTTTACAAAATAAATTTCGCTAAAAAAATTAAATTCCTCATTTTGAGAAAATATTTAATCAGAGCATATAGCAGGCGTCTGTTTCGTCAAAAACGACAAAAGTTTCGCCAAATACGGAAAAGCATTTTCAACAGTGCAGATTGACATTTGCTCGCGTACCAGTTACTGAAATTGAAATGCATTTTCCCCAAACCCAAATTCAATCAACGATTACTTTCATTCGCAGATTTCCATGCCTTTAGATGACAACCATATTAGCAGAAGTTGAAATAGAGAACGTTAATCAAGTTTGGAAACAAGTTACAAACGATATTCGAAATACTTAATTAAAAGTTTCTTGTGGCGCCTCCTATTTCTAGGATACAAGACATGCTGATTTGAAAATTGGAGGTAAAATTTAAATACTACTTTTAAAACGTTGCTTTCGTATTAATAATGTTTAACTGTAATTTGGAATTTGTGCTCCATCCTTATAATTGCAATCTTGTGTTGTTTTAAATCTTTGAATTAATTTATATTTCTAAAGTAGACTCTAATAAAGTAGATATAATGTATTTTAATTATATTTTATTTTTTTACAAAAGAAAGTTTTATTTTTACAAAAAATACCGAACAATTTCTGTTGTTAATATAAGTTATTGTTTTGTTTCATAAAGCTTATTTTTTTATAGTACTATAAACATAATATTTCGATGTTGTTATTCATTCATATTTCTTACAAGAAACCCTTTAAATATTACCTTGAAAAATTATATATTTTGCTTTTATGTAAAACTATATATCCTTAATAACTGAACTCGGTAAATATATCTAAAAAAGTGCAAAAAGCAATTTTATTTTATTTTATCAATAAATAAATAATATTATATAAAATTGTTACGAGGCAATTTTAGCAATCCAGATTGTGGGATGTTTTTTCATAGGAAATTATAGTACGTGTATTATAACCGATAACATGTTTTTTTTTCTTAATTTTGTTGAAGTAACACATAAAGATATAGCAAATATAGATGAGGAAAAAATTAATGAATAATTAAAACATAATTTGGTTTACAATAGTTACCCCTATTGTCTTGTTTGAAACATACGTTGATGTTTTTATTTCTAAACAATAGCTGAAAGTAACAACATTAATGTTCTTTTATCTTTTTTTCCAACACAATTCTTACACGCTTTCATTTTTGAAAGACTGTATGATCAGTTCAACATATTGAATGAATACTGTTAAATATGCGGAAATATTTTTTAATCTATTAAGTGCGCGTCTATAAGAATATACTATTAAAATACTTTGTCAATCTTTATATTGATTTTATAAAATTGACATGCTATGGTGTTACTAAATATACGTAAATTTTTTAATTCTAAGAACAAAACTTTACCGCATAAAAATATAAATACGTGTAATCTAAAATAAATGTAATCTAATAATGTAATCTATAATAATAATAATTATTCGTAAAGTTTATGTAAAAAATTTCATTTAAAATAGCAACCTATTGCAGTCTAACTGCGCTAAAATCTCAAATATCATTAATATAATAAGTAATACATTGACTTGAATCCATTTACTTAACCTGTTTGAACTATGCTTTTGCTGAAATAATTTGACAGAAAATAATCAAACATATATAATAAAAAAATACTGTTAAATGTAATTATTACAATATTAAATATGATTAATAGAATATTAAATGAATTGTTTAGTTATGCTGAGATTTAGTGCCAATAACTGAAATGAATCGTAAACGTAAATTAAAACGACAATAAAATTCCTTACTATCATGCCCCTCTGAGGAAGTTTATTAAAACTCTACGCAAAGAATCTCAAGGACTTCATTCTGATTGTCAATTAAAATTTCCGTTAATCTAATAAATTCCTTTTCGAACAATTAGTTCAAATTAAATGGGAGCAAATAATCCTTCATGATTTGGATGCCGAGTATGGCTGTTCCATTTAAATAAAATCTTACTTAGGAAATATCGGTCAAAGAAAATATTTGCTTTAATTAAATTATTGGGAACACTCCTACTTTATTACGTATCGAACTCATCATATCAATTTATGAAGTATATTTTTGAATCTCTAAAATTTATTTGAAACTGTATCGATGCAAACAACGCGCAGATCCAAATAAACGGGTTTAAACAAAATAATAAGTATTATTTTTAAACAATTAATTTTTATAAATTTATTTTAAATGCACGCTTGAATTATATTACAATTATTCCTTCTTAGGTCGTCTGTATCGATGCCTAAAAATATAATGGTTCTATGTTAACTTTCGTAAAGTTTTCGAAAACGCTTAAAGAAGATTGCGAACTTAGTGGAAGCCTCCAGGTAAATTTGTTTTTTAATCAGCACATGGTGAAATTCGTTAATTAGAATTAATGTAAAATGTTTGTGCATGAGAAAAGAGTTAAAGTGCAACTTTACTTAGATACAAAGATGTCATTTTTGCCAAAAAATAACATATAATCATAATATTAAAAAAATATATTATAATTATTTCTTTACAGATCGTCTATATCGATGGTTAAAAACGCAATAGTTCTATGTCCACTTTCGTAAAGTTTTCGAAAAGAAGATTGCGAACTTAGTGGAAGCCTCCAGAAAAATTTGTTTTTTAATCAGCACAAGGTGAAATTCGTTAATTAGAATTAACGTATAATGTTTGTGCATGAGAAAAGAGCTAAAGTACAACTTTACTTAGATACAAAAATATCATTTTTTCCAAAAAAATAACATACAATCATACTATTAAAAAAATATATTATAATTATTTCTTTTCAGATCGTCTATATCGATGGTTAAAAACTCAATGGTTCTGTGTCCACTTTTGTAAAGTTTTCTAAAAGAAGATTGTGAACTTAGTGGAAGCCTTCGTGGAAATTTATTTTTGAACCGGCACCACAGGCTATCGATATGTAATATACGGCGTTAAAAATTGTATTTTGACTAATAAATTAAATTTCCAGTTTCCATTGTCTTCATAGGTTTGGAATCCAGATATTCTTAAAACTAAATTTACAAAGAGGTATGTCTTGTGTATATGATCAAATTATTTAAAAAATTGACTGTGCTAAGACACATAAATTATATAAATATACTAATAGCATCTATCTGGGATAAGACAGAATTGACGTCGACGAAATTAAGTATTTGCAGAGTATTATGGTTTTAAGGTGTGTTTTTTTAACATTCGTTAGAAAAAAATATTTTTTAACGATTGACAAGATTAATTTTTTTATACACATTGCTGTTATCTTTGTTGGTTTACTTGGAATTAAATTCATTAGTGTTTGTGAAAAGTATTAAAATATATAACATTTTACTTATGTAGGGGAGACCAGGGATGATTGTCACAATATTTGCTTTTTAATTTATTTTTAAAGGCAGTGTTTATACTTCGTTTTTCAATTATTGGCCTTATTGGATATACCTTAGTTACGTTTAAGTGCAGTTTTGAGACAATATCAAAGTAAAAATTCAGAAAAAGAAGTTTTGGAAAATTTTTGCGACAATCTACCCCGACACCGAGGTGGTTGTCACATACTCTCAATTTGGTTGTCACAATTTACGTAGTCGAGAAAATAAATTTATTTTTAAAAAATTGTGCCAAATACAGCATAAAGTCAAAATTTAAAGGAATATATAAGGTTTAATAATACATTAGTCCCTTTCGAGCGTACTTTCACAATTTTGAAAAGTATAAAACTTATTCAGACCGGAGGTACAAAATTCATGAGCTCAGTCTTGACGGAGATGGTTTTAAAACGTGACCATGATGACGTGTGTCCAGCGTTTTTTATGACAACTAACCCCAAACGGACATTTCAGACGAATCACGATTTGACGAAAACGCCACAGAACCTGACCTCCAATGTTGATAAAGAATAACATAACACTTTATAGAATAAGCGAAAATAGTTGAGATATTTTTTTAATTGAATTGAAGAGTGAGTAATCAAAGTTAATTATATCGCTAAATGACTACTTGTACCTGCAAAAACACCAATAAAATCAAGAGAATTTTGACAAGGCACGTACAATTAGATAAATGCTCTGGAAATGACGCAAATAATTCGAGTCTAGGTCATTACATGGCAGCAGCTACTGAAAACTAATTCGTGTGACAACCAACCCTTGTGTCCACTTGCTCCGGTAACCCTACACATATTTGCAAAAGTGTTAAAATAAGACAATTTGTGTTTACTCTATCGACGGTTGATTGTCATATGAATTTGATATATTTATTAAATATCAAAGAATAAATTAAAATTTGTAAAAAAATGCTTTATTTATTAAAACCCGTATATTATATTATCAGAGCAAACTGACAAGTGTGGATATATATATATATATATATATATATATATATATATATATATATATATATATATATATATATATATATATATATATCTTCATATATATAGATATATATATACACATAGGATTCAATTGTGTAATATGAAAGCAGTTTTAGAACGTTTACCAAAGGCGTTGGCGACTATGTATAGCCACTGGTTTATCCGATTTTAATGTAAAATATTAATACATACAGTGTTTTATATATTTAAGCTGAAACATTTTTGTTATTTCTAATTCCAAAGCAATCTTCAAAAGATGCAATGTGAAATCTGATTTCAATTCCAGTGATCTTCATGAAGTGTATTTTTAATCAAATACAATTTTTTCATATTTAATTCTATAAAAATGAAACGCTTGTTGGATGACTTCTCAGTATATTTTAAATGCACAAGCAGGCTAAAGATAAAAATAAAACTCTAAACCAAACTGATTGCACTCGAGACTTTTGAGCTTGACGGAAAATGAAATGAGAAGAACTGATTGCTACACTTTCTGCGTAATGGACACGAAATCAAATTCCTCTCTTTATTTCTAATTTTCGACGTAGCTTAAAAGTACTTTTATTCTTCACACATTCACTAAACAAAAATTCCAGGAAGATTATTCATATTTCTCAGAACAAAAATGTATTGAATTCAATAGAAGTAAGCATTTAAATATTAATGTAAAGAATAAAGATAATTTTTTTTAAAAATTCAGAGTTTTAAAATTTTTAAAACAGAGATATATGTGTAAATAATATCGAATTATTTGAAATATTAAAGCACCATATGATTGATACATCTATAAAATATAAATCTTTATATTCGGTGAAGTATTACATTATCCGTTATTCCTGATTAACTGAATGCATGAATTCGAGTACAATTTGGAATATACATAATACAGACAACGTTGAAGAGAACATAAATCATCTACACATTTCGAATTTGAAAAACTGTAATTGAAGACTTGGTTTTAAGCGCCAGACAGCTTCAGTTTTCATAAAATTTCATGACATCTTCTGGAGCTGTATTTTTCTTGCATCGTATGAGACACTAGTATAGTATATTTCTCCTTTATATCTCTAAAGGGATCGCCGTCTGGTTCTTGCACTAATCGACATAGGATTTTTTTTCTTTATAGGAATAAGTGAAAGTGTGTAAAAAAAAGAAGTTGAGCTGTCAAGTTCTTTCACTAACGTTTTCAGTTCTTAATATTACAAACACGATTTATTTATAATTAATAGATACTATGCACGACCCCTGGTGTCAGTTAAATGCTGACAGTTAAACAAAAGCTTTTGTAGTCATTTAGCTATAATAAACACAGGAGTAATGACACCAATTGGGAGAAATGTACTTTACCATGCCCCGTGGATGAATACTGTTCAGAAGACAAGGTAGATAAATCACTCAACATTGGCTTTTGCGCTCTTAGTCGTGTTGCGTCGGTCTTGAGTATTTAATTAATTAATACTCAAGTTATTAATTAATACTTATTAATTAATACATTTTCGTTTTTTTTGTAAATAAGAAAGCAAATAGTGCAAAATTTAAAATATGTAACATTTAATGTATTTTCTAAAGTCATAAATGTGGTTTTAAAACTTAGATACGTGCGCTTCATCCTATACCAAACGTCATGTGAAAGAACTATATTTAACTACCTTAGCTCAAAAGGGTGTAAAGCGGTCGCGCAATCTTCCCTCCTGTGATTATTTTATGTCAGTGATACGTTTAGTAATATGATAGCTGATACTTTTAATTTTAACACCAGATCGTGCATATTGTCTATAATGGCGAAAATTGTGAATTTTGCTTTGATCGATTACATATTGAAAAAAAAACGAGGTACAGAAATCAAACTTGCTAGTGATTTTTTCACGTATAATAAATATTATGTATTTCTTCTTTATCGATGTAAAATGACTTTAATTTAAATTAAATGAATATGTCGATAGCTTTGCTTTCAATGTATATAATTTTAGACCAGCAAAAAACTATAAGGTAAATCAACGATAAAGTGAATAAGAAAACGTTGTAACGACCCGAAGAAATACATTTTTCATTGTGGTGGAATCCACCTATTTTTATTTATTGTCACTTAATAGCACATTAGAACTACAAACTTCTTAAATGATTGAAAACCAGGGTAACGTCCATAAATAAAGAAATAATGCAATCTGTATTCTAAATATAACATATACTTGAAAATCCAAGAAATAATTGCTGACTATTACATTGTGGAATTATTTAAAGGTTGTTATATATTTCCAGATTTTTACATGTGGTAACTTTACCGATGTAATTTTGCTTTAATAATTATAAAAAAATAAATTATTTATATGTAAAAATGAATTTAGTAAGCAAAATATTTTTCTTAAGTTTAAATATTAAATTTGTTTCAGAATAATTATTTATTTATAAAGTTTTGATGTAGATTTCTTGAAAACTTGATTTTGTTTTCTTTGGAAAATAATAAAATAATAATGTTAAAAAATAATTATTTTAAAATTCAACTTACAACGGTTTTAAAAGTTTTATTCAATTATAAAAATAATGTGTTGCGAAAATATTTTTATTTTATTATTTTTAAAAAACTTTGTTTTACATATAACTGTACTGCCTAAAAAGATATAATTTAAAAATAATTTTGATTTTAAAAATTGACAACATATTTTGGAAACATTTTTTGAATGCCCACATAATAAACACAAATTTACACTTTTCAAAAATAACTTGAGAGTCTATAAATGAAGGTATAAAAGTAAAATGTAATAAAAAATTATTTTTAATGTATTTCCTTACCAAACCTTAAGCAAGATACATAAAATGTCAAAGTACATCACATTTCACAAATCATAGTACATTTGTGCATGTACACATTTTATAAGTAAAATTTACTTCGTGGTTATATTTATACGTATTTCTGTTTATAGGGAGAGCGTGATTCGTTTAGTGTGGTGTCACGTTTAGATCCTTAGGCTATCATAACTGCTGAAACGTGTATCACGTCTAGGAACATAATGAACATCTTTTATCGTAATATTCATGGAATTATCCCATTTCCTAGCATTTCCCATAAGACTTGTAATACTAAAATCATATATTTGCCCTACAAGAATTCTATATTCGTGTTTGAATTCAAATATATATATTAACACAAAATAACAGTTAGATAAGCGGTTATAGAATACCATTTTTTAAAAATTACTTTTTGAGTGTTATAACATAAAATTCTTTGATAAAAAAAATTCTACCGATATTTACTTTTCATAGATTAAAATCCTTTGATCCACAACATATGTAGTTGAAATTTAAAAATGTAGCTTGCCTATTTTTAAATAGTAATACTTTGTTTTCGAAAAACATATTTATTTAGAGCAAAAACTTTTTATGCAATAAGTTTTTTTCTGTCATTTCTCAATAATTTCGCATTAAAAAAAATCAGGCATGTATTCAAAATGAGAACTATCTCAATTCATAGGGTAAAAATACAATATTTTTGGAATAAAACTAAAATCTTTATTTTGCATATTTCTAAACAAAGTTATTTAAAGCGAATTATTTAAAACTTTATAAGGTGTAACATCATACAGATTCCAATACGTTTGAATCAATGCAGTATTTGAATAATATCTGAGATTAAATAGAAGTTTGAATTTTTTTTTATTTAATAAAAAATATGAACGAATAAAATGAAAAATTATAAAATTGAATCCCAATTTTGCATTAAAGTAGATATTATTATTATTGTTGATTCTGTTCATTTAAGTAAGTATAATTTAATTTAATAAAAAAAACATACATTTTGAAACTATTCTAATATTGTGTAAGTAAGCTATTTATCAACCTATATAAAAAAAATTAAGTTAAGATGTGAAAAGGTAAACTACAATTCCATTGATTTCTATACTCTAATTTAAATTACAGAGCAATCTAAAATTAAGTGACATCCATAAAAATATACAATTGTACCACTCACCTGTAGTAATAGTGTACCAATTCGGGTACGAATTCGACGGAAAGATAGGAGTGACATAAGGAGCCCGCACCCCATTCTCCGCAAGTCTCCTAAATCCGGGAAGTCCATCCTGATCCGGATAATCCCACCGGCAACCGTCCACAAGGATCAGCAAAAGTTTATTGGCACCTCCTTCGCCGTTGCTGTAATATCCCATACCACTCGCACATCCGACCACAGCAGCAAGCGCGAGAACCCACGTTGAGAGACCCGCTGTCCGCCCCATGACTGTTTGGCACGAGAGAGACTGAAAAGCAGCGACCGTGTGTCTGTTCCCCCGATCGCAGTCTGAATGTTCTCGGCAGCGAACAGTTCGGAACAGGGGGAAGAAGTGCAGGACCCTCTTCCTCGTTACGGTTGTGAAGGGAGATCGGGGGTTGTGCAGAAATTGCGGATGGGAGGGAGCACGTGGTTGGGATTCTTTTAGGGTTGATGTGGATGGTTTTGGTGTTATAATACGTAAAAATTTTATATTTTTAATTGTAGTTTGAAAAAGAATGTACCATTTTTCTTCTAATAGCGGTTAATATTTTTTATTTTAGTTAGAGATTTGATACGTTTTTTTTTCTTTTGACTTTCAAGAGATTCCCAGGAAAAAAAGTCAGCATGAAACCTTCATCAAAATTGTCAAAATGAAGGTTTTTTGAAGGTTTTATAAAGGATATTGAAACAAAAAACTGCAGTTTTTTTTGAAGTTTTTAATTTTCCTGCATAAAACCTTTAAAATATCTGCATTGTCCCTTCATGTTTAAAAATTGAAGGTTTTTTGCAGGTTTTTATGAATGATTTTTACAGTTTTTATGAAGGATATTGAAACAAAAACCTTTAATTTTATAGATCCTCAAAAAAACGGCAGTTTTCCTGCATAAAACCTTCAATTTAAAAATTTTGATGAAGGTTTTTTGCTGGGTAAGTATATTATAGTAATCATTTATCGTCCAAGTTGTTTTCCAAAAATGAATTGTCTTTAACCTTCACGTGTGGGCAGGGACAACATGTGTCCCATACAGTACAGAGATCTAGTGCTGGCCTTGGGACAGTTTTGATCCATGGTATGAAGGAATAATTTTTAAAAAGTGTGTGGTCTAAAGTATGCTGTTTGGGGCCTAATAGAAAATTACATTTCGTTAATGGTTTCTACAGATCGTCTAAAGTTGCGCTTTTCAGTATTTTGATACCTGAATATTCCTACTCCGAATCTGTGAATCTGCGGGTTTGAGGAAAGATTGTTAACGATGTCTCCGCCAGCAATTTCACGCCTCCTATTGTAAGGGAAGTTTTTGTAATTAGTCCACAACCAGGGCAACTTTTCTTTTACGGGCCCATGTTGAAAGGTTAAACAAAAATACAAAGATGAAAATAATTACATTTAGGATTTTCATTGAGGTTCTATTCAATATCTATTGAGGTTAACTATTGTTTTATTTTTTGTATTTTACTTGTCTTTGTCTAATAGACTTTTTTAAGACTTTCATTATTTATTTGCTTGGTTACAATTATAATATATCTTTCTGAAAATGTATAGTTTTTATGTAAATATCTAAAAAGGAAAAAAATCATCAAAACGCAATGTTAATTAATTTATGTAAATTAATTTTAGCAGAAGTACATTCGTTTAAAATACTATCAAATTATAAAATGAATAGTAGATAAATAAGATGGTATGTTAGTATTATTTGAAAAACTATCATGTATTTTTGAAAAAAAAAAAAAAAAAGTCGTTAATACATTATACAGCTTTTAATGTACATTTAACGTTTTGATTGAAGTAAAAAAATAATTAATATATCTCTAACAAACTTGTTACGAGTTCATACTTCTTGGTATCAATGTGATAGTTATAAACTGCTCTTTCAACCTATTTAAGTTTCTTTTTCTACAAATGGTTTAAGATATAAACTAGTCAATTGCGATTGTATAACGTGTCGTTTTTTTCAAATTTAGAACTGACTTGCTTTCTACCCCAACGTATATAATAGAAGTTATATTTGTTAAACAGGCCAGGGAACGTGCCAAAATTTGTCTCAGTATCCCTCGACTCGGTTGAAAGGTCAAAGAGGGGATTAAATGACCAACTTATTTGATGCGGAATACATTACTCTACACGATGGTAGGTCATTTATCCTCATAGGCTGGTGTCCTCATGAAGTCATTGGACTTCGAAATATCAGCAACTTTTATTCCGCGCAAGTTTATGGCAATGCTGGTTTTACTCAAACGTATTTTAAAACCGTATTCACGTACCAAACAATAATAATCTTCTAGAATTTCTCTCTAGCTAACAACCTTTTGGAAATCACCTCGAAATTTCTTTTAAACATCCACACAAAGATTTGAACTGTTCTTGATTTTTTCACGTTGCTACCCGAGACTCATTTTTTAATTTATTTTTACGACTTCATTTTCGATTTATAATTTACAACTACCCAAGTACGTCGAGGGTTTAAGTTAGAACATAAACTACCATACAGAACCATGTACTGGTTTTCTCCATCAATTAAGGTACTTGACAAGTCCCGTATAAGCCAACCTCCCGTGGGAAGCAACGCAAAAACCTCACTCCTTGTTGAATGGCACCGAAGACGCGGTGAAACTCGACTTTTCTTTTCTCTCTTAAAAGTTCTGTTTGATGTCTGATAGACAGATTTGGGATTGAGAAGAAAAGGTTTTCGTTCTTTCTATCTCTGAGGTTTCATTTCCTGCGGTGTGGGAATTCTCAAGAGGAAATTCTGAGTGCCTGTGTGGGGAAGACCCATAAAACAAAAGGCTATTTCCGCAGTCGAGAATCTGGGACGGACGACCATTTTTACTGTTTTTCGATAGCTTTATGGGTGAGAAAGAAAATACGCTATATAAAAAATATGGGTATATACCTTTTGTGAGAGGTTTTGTATGAATAAATAAGAAGTTTGGAATATTAGAAATTCGTTGAAAGTTCGGTTTTGAATCATTAAGTAATGAGAATACTTAATGTATATTTATTATTATAATAATTGATATCTGCATTATATACTGTTAAAAATTATTACGACCTTGCATCAAAATTTGGTACACATTTAGCTGAAACTAACACTTGGTGCTTAGTTTCACCATTTTACGGGGCTAAAAAGAATACTAATTAGTGGTGAAACGTTGCACAAAAACTCATGACGTTCCATAAAACTCCAAATTCGAGTTTTCTTAGTATTTTAGTAGTAGTACTTTTAAAGCGAAGGTGGAAATCCTCCAATCGAAAGATCACAAGTGATTTGCTTTTTTTAATCAAGTTCACCAATCGGGATCAAACTAGGAATCCTCTAATTCATCTCTGAATGCATTTATCCACTGGGCTACGGAGGCCCTTGTTCGGCGTTGTCTTTCTTGTTTTAGATTACTCGGCTTGTTGAAGTAGCATAGTGAAAATTTCGATTGCAAGTAAAGAGGTTGAACCAATTTTCGTTGAAACCTCCTCTTTTTTTATGATAAAGGATTTTTGGTTCAACCTAGATTCCACCATAATATCATGTAATTTGCTGCATGCCTCTGTTTTGCACCAAGACATGGCACATCGTTGAACTGAAATTTTTTAACAATGCACAAAACTTGCTATATAATTAATTCAAAATTTCGACAAAAGTAGGCTTTGAAATATTTCTACAATATTTTCGTTTTCATCTACGAAGCTATAATACTGATATTTGGCCCTTAAGAACTTTCAACATATGAATAAATATAGACTTACTAAGAATTAAAATAATTACATAGATTAAGGGCTATTACATAGTGGACACGGCGGGAAAGGAGGCTACTCACTACTTGCTCCCTGTGCTGTACTACCACGATAGCGGAAAAACCTCAATTATTTCGCTAGTTTGCCATCATTGTCATACTGAAGTTCGGAGCTATTCTGATCACTGTTGTGTTTTGCGTCGAAATTTACGGTCATGTAAAAGGAAAGATTATTTAATTTTTGTGAAATGCAAAGACACAATAAAACTGTTCCTGTTTTTATATAAATTATCCATCTAGCTTTTATTATTATTTTTTTAGTTTTTACTTATTTAAAAAATAAGTTTCCTTAGCGTAGCTACTATCTATGTCTAACCTTCCCCTAATTTCATTTTAATGAAAATTTTACCGAAACGTTTTATTACGTTGTGGTTATTGTGTTTTACATTGAAGTTTACGTTCATGTAAAATGAAACATTATTTTAACTTTTGTAAAATGCAAAGACACAGTAAAACTGTTCCTTTTTTTATATAAATTATACAACTTTATTTAAATTAAAAATACACTAAATAACTAACAAAGATCTATGCTTAACTGAAAAGTTTTTAAAAATTAAAAAATAAGTATTAAATAATTAAAAAAAATATCAAAATTTAAATTTGTAGCCATAAAATACACACAAAGTAAGAGTAATTTGCAAAATGCATAAAAAGTCACACGTCTCTCAAGACATATGTTTTCTGTTCAGATTGCAAAAAAATATTCTTCACTTAGAAAAGTAGAAAGCTTCTGAATAACATACTAAGTGTCATTTTTGTATTTGAAGTTCTTAAAATATTTATGTTATACAATTCCAAATTATAACCGTTAAAGGTTTAGCGATTCAAATTTTAATATATTTATGGTTTTGTTTTCAACCTAAAAAACTCGTGCTTCAGCAATTTCTAGTGTTCCCTTGACAATTATTGAACTATCGCAGTAGTTTAGGATTATACTTTCTAATTTCATAATCTACATAAGAGGAAATTTAAAACGTTGAGAAATATTCTATGAATTTTACAATTCGGTTTGCAGGTTGAACACACTTTCGGTTTATTGTGAAGCAATGATATTTATTTAAAAAATGAATAACCATAAACGTGTTGTGTAATTATTCTGGTACAAAGAAGCAATGTGAAATTCTAATGAACTGCTCATAATTCTAATAACTAACTGGTATTTACAAGAAAAAATATTTTTAAAAAGATATTTATTTCGAAATACTTATTTTTTTTAATTCCTGAAATTTAAATAAAAAATGTATATGTTTCAATCTGGTATCATACAACTTTATTTTAGTTAGTTCTTATTTCTTTAAGTACATTAAGATAGGAACGTATATAATTTTATATGATCTGTTCCATTACTTATTATACACATTACAGGTCAATATATTTAGTTAATAATAACGGATTAAGGATTAATGTACAGGGTGGGCACAAATAATTAGGCAATGGTCATTATTTGACTATAAAACTGCGCAGAATAAACCATTATTTTTGCCATACTTTAACTACCTTGTTGTGACTCAAGCTAATAGAGACTTGTTCAAAATATAAGCGAAGTAGTTGAACAAAAAAAAGGTTTATTTTGCTAATACAGCCATACAATGAAAATTGTCCTATTAATTTGGGTATAAGTATAAAAGTAATTCTTAAAGGTTTATATACACATGAAGTTTTTCATACCGTAAATATCCACAAGTCAAGTAAAGTTTTCTAAGATTACTTTTTCAGAACAACCTCCTTACTTTTTTTAAAAGATTTCTTCATATGTAGCTGGTCAATAATTAAATTAGGCATTTAGATGTTTTTTAATAATATTTAATGTATTAATGAATTTCAAAAATTTATCAAACTACGAACAATTCTTGATTTGTTAGCAATACAGATTCCTTTACTTGTTACACACTTCAAAAGTGCATTGATAACTAACCATTAGCGCCTTTAAATCATAAATCACAATTGTTTGTAAAGCTTATAATATCCAAATCCTCACCTTTAAAATTCGTTAGAAATCAAAATAACGTAAAAAATAAAATTAGTAAATTTTTTATTTGTGTTGCAATGAATTTATTACTATCTTTAAATATTCGAAATGTAATATATCTAATGTCTGTTTTATACTTTATGTAGTGTAACAAATTTTCAAAAATTAGACGTTTTAGGTTTTGTATAGAATATTATACATAATACACATGTATTCATTATACATCTAATTGTATATACATACATTTTAATCCAGCAGAAAACATAATATCATATATAAATTTTTATATTTAATTTAATAAATCCATCCAATTTAAATGATAGTCTATTTTTTTTTTGCTTCTGTTTGTCTCCAATTAAAGTTATTGCAGTCGCATATGTATGCAAAAGCGGCTAATTCCATGCATTTTTGAATATATTATTTCAATATTTGGACGAAATGGTGGCTTTTTGAGCCCAAAGAATCCTTTTTGATCCATATTAATATTTGAGATAAAATTGCAGTTCGATATAAATATTTCAATATCTTTCCATTTCGGAAACAAGCAAACAGAAAAAAAATATTCAATTTAAAAATTTCGATTCTCAGATAACTATTCAAATTTGAAGTTGTAGGATTAAATAACTATTGCATTATCTCATATTTTATGTAATATAAAAAAATTTAAAAAACATTATGAAGTAAAACATTTTTATTTTTAAAAGATCTTTCAGATAAAGTTATTTGTTTTTATTTAATTACCTGATGAAGTATTCTATTTACAAATTGTGAAGCATTTATTTTTAGGAGGTAGAGCGGAGAGGAACTCAAATCACCTGACTTTCTATGATAAATGAATGGGCATGGCATCCGCCACACTTTTCATCCTATTAAATAGTACAACAAATACTTATAGGAAACAGAACTAGCTTTAATCTAAGTACTATTGTAGAAGTGTCATTGACTACTTAATTGGCAACTATTTTTTTTTTAATTACTAACTTTATATACATGACAACTAACTTTATATACAAGGAAATTGAAATAATATTCAGTACTGTATATATTTTAAATAAAAACATTTTTATTGTCACCATTAAAATTAATTTTTTTATTACAAAATTGTGTTACAATTTCAATACTCAGTCATGTAAAAATTCACAAAGCAAAAACCATTCTCAGATTTAAAATAAATAATTATTTCTGAAGATATAACTAAACTAGCATGACCGTGCGATAATGATGGCAGCATTATTAACGGCTTGTTTAAAAAAAAACAGTAAAATTAATTATTTTAAATGCATTTAAAAAAATCTTTGAATTTATGATATGAAAGTACAATTCGTCACTGGTCCTTGAAATTATCTTTCTTTTGTTACCTCATGTGATAATATTCGTTATTTCTAAGTGAGGTAAAAGGTATCTTTACTACAGAAATAATAAATATTATTCCAATAAATTAAAATAAGACTTCTAAATAATACGTTATTGTAGTCAATTTGAATGCCATTTTAATTTTTATATGAAATTGACGCACAATCTGCTCATATCAAAAGTTCGTAATCCAATACTACATTTATGAATAAAAAAATTTGTATTCACAGTACAAAATACCAAACGTAGAACAAACCAAAATGTAAACTCAAATGTGTCACTTCGAATATATCGGAAAAATACACGAATTGAATCGAAAATCTTATTTAGAAATTTTGTGTTTCTATCGATGTTTTCATACTGAAATAGGTCCACGTGGCAGGTGGTATAAAATATGGAAATTCCTGTAAGCCTGCTTCACTATCTTTCACGATATTTATATTCAGTACGAGTATCTGGAAATGATATCGTAAATTTAAAACATTTCAGCGTCACTTCGTATAAAACATATAAAAATCCTACGTCAAGTTATATTCTATTAAAATTGAAATTTGTACCTGGTTTATATATATTATCGATTTATATATGTATTCTATATGTTTTGTCAATAAGATTTTAACGAATAAAAAGTATTTTCCCACATAAGTTAATAATATTTATAGTGTTTGAATATCTTAATACTTTTCAGTATAAAAATTGGATTTAGAAAACTAAAAAGAAACTTTAAGATGAAGAGGTTGTTATAATTTTTCTCTCTTTGTGAGTAAAATTGGCTTATATAATATGCAAATGTGTTAACTTTTATCTAAAGCAAATTTTTAACATGGAATTGTTTACTGGCTAGAACTCCCAAAACGTTTTCCCGAAAATACACTAAGCTTTTTCTTGTGGCTCACAATATTGAATTTAAAATGTTAACGTAATGAACATATGTTTTCCACGTATCAGTCATATACAAAATGCTTGCTAAAAACTTGAATTATTTTGGTTTGAATATTTTACCCTTTTATAGCATTTTGGATAAGTCTTGTTATCATCTTATGTCCGATAATGGTATTGAATATTTAGTTGTGTATTTTTTTCACAATCCGCTAGTTTAGGTTCCGTTCTTAAAGAATACCCTGTTAAATATAGGTACTTATATATAAGTAAAATTTACTCATTTTTGATTACATTTGATGCTTACCATAGCTCCGAATACAAAAGTTTTATATTTGAAATTGACATGTTCTCAAAAATGAGTGAAAAGAGCAGTTTCTTGTCTACATAAATCACTTTCAACAATTACAACCAGGATTTATCGGGAATCGAACCCTAGTCGTCTACCTGACCGAAATCCAGGGCCTTATTCGTTGTACTACCAGAACCCAACGTGAAGATGTTATAAACAGAAGTAATGTTAAAAAGGCGCGTCAAAAGAATGGGAAATAAGATAATTGAGTTGTAATAACTCAGTTTCCATTTAAGCCATTGACATCAAATAATATAAAAAAACATCTGCTGAACAAATATTTTAAATTTCCAGGTCGCTTTGTTAAGATGACTTGAACAGCCGTGAGTACGTCATCGCTCATTTACAATGCAATTGTACTCAAAGCAAAACGAGTATGTCCATGTACTTTTTTTTAAGCACATTTTTTACAGTGTACTGAACATAATTATTCATTCATAATTATATGCTCTTTTGCATCAAGTTGTGACCATATTTAGTAGTTAAAAAACAAGGATGAAAAAACATGATTAAAATTTACAAGGTTAAAATTAACTGAAATAATTGTTTAATAATTATATGAAAATTGAAGTTGTACTTAGCGTTCACCTTGCACACTATTATTTGAATAACAATAGAAACTTCCTGCGTTTTGGAATATTTTGCAAAATCAACAAACCAGAAAATGAATTAATTCGCTCATTATGTACTAATAATAACGCCTCATATTTTTAAAATTCATTATGAATTGTTGCTTTGTTAATTTTACGGTCTTTTAATCTTTAGAAATAATTTGTATTCTTATGTTTCAAGTTTTTAGTTACATTTCATTCTGATCCACTTAAATTTATGCTTTGTAATTAGGGATATTTAATATCACGCTTGAAAGCTAAACATGATTAGCGGAGTAGAAAAAAAAATGCATGTAAGTGAATATTTTTTACAAGTATTTCTACAGGCTCCTTTAAAAATTTAGTTATCATTAAATTCCAAAGATTAAACAAATATTAATAAGAAAATTTAACAGTCAAATAAGTGTATTTAATTATGTTTTTAACACTCATTTTCATTTATTGTTATTTCGTTCATAGGTCAGAAATATGTAATTAGTAAGATTCACTGAATGGTTATAAATTCGAATCCTGAATCTTACAAGCCCATTACTTAAGATTTTGCACAACACAAAATATCTGACTGTTTTGGGGAAAAACTATTCCGCCAGTATGAATTAAAATGGTAAATTAATAAAAATGGCTCTGCAATCTCTACTTACTTGTCCTAGTTGCAATAAATTATAAAGCCTACAATTATCTTAAGTTCCCAACAATTGTAAACAACCAAGTCTACTCATGATGTTTATTCAATACTTGTAACACGAAACCAGAGTGCTATAAAGTAACCCAGACGGGCATTTTAGTTAGAAGCTTCCACTCGACTTGATTGTAAGTCATTCTAATATCTTGATTGCAGATTTCATCGAAATATTGATTAATAAAATATGAACAAGGACATGGGAATTTTTTTTTCTCAAGGTATATAAAGGGTCCAGTTTAGAAATTGTGAAAGTCAGAGGAGTAATGATAACATAATTTTTCTTTGGTAAAAACTAAAACTCAATTTTTACATTAAAAAAGTGCCTAGAATTTTTGTTGTTCTGACATAAATACATCTTTGAAATCCATCCGGGATCAATGGTTTTCTGCAGAAACTTGAGTGGAATGAAATGTGTGGATATTTCAAATTCTATAACTCCACGTACAATCAGCTTATTTGGATAAATGACCTACCATAGGAAAAGGTGAACCGCGTCGTCTAGGTCGGGCATTATTCGATTCACCCATCTGACCTTTGTGCCGCTTTAGGGGATTAGTCAAATTCTAACGTACTCTGTGATGTTTAACACTGTAATTTCAGGTCTTATCAAACGATCGTGGCGAGTGAGTGTGTAATTGAAGGAAATGACGAGATATGCCATTCCATTTGATTCGTTGACAGTCTAAACTGTTTGTGCGACCGCATGAAATGGAAATGGAAAGTGAGACTGCAACTGCATGGAATCAAAACTGCATGAAATGGAAAGTGACGATTTGTCAGAGATTTCCCTATCAATCCGAAGAACAGTTCAATAAGAAGAAAATGATTTGTAGAAGTTTAAACTTTTGGGAAAAGCGAAGAGATCTGGAGCTTACCGAAAACACAAGAAGAAACAGGCTGAGGAAGTGCCCGTGAAAGTATTCACCAACCAAAACTAAAGGTACAGTGGCCCCCAGTTTCTCAGTGGATAAAGGTGTTTGCATAGTAATCAGAGGATTGCTAGTTCGAGCTCGTCTGATGAACTTTACAAAGAACATTAAAAATGTAGTGATCTAGCAATCGGAGGGTTCACAGATTTCCTACTAAAATACTAGAAAGTCATCTAGAAACATCCAACAAATTATACTGACGTGTATAAGGAAGGGACTGGTGCAAGATAAATGTAATCGGGGTCCAATGTGCTGACGAATATTCAGGTTGCATTGGGTGCCAGCTCAAGCGTTTCCTCGTCATCTGACCTTTTTAAAAAAAAACGATGTGCATATATGAATGTGTGTGAATGTGTCTCAATACGAAGACAGAAATAAGCATCTAGAAACGTATAAATCAATCAAATCAAGGTACAGAGGGAACTGTAGATATCCGAATTTTTATAATTATTAAATTTAACTAAATATAGGGCCCTTGGAAGTATAGTGGATAAAGACGTCCACTGGTAATCAGTTGACTGCTGATTCGATCCTGATAGATGGAATTGACAAAGAAAAGTAAAAACGTAGTGATCTTGTGTTCGGAAGGTTGCCAGCTTTGCTACAAAAATACTAGAAAGTCGTCCAGAACATCCGACAAATTATACCGGCGTATATACTGGACTGGTGCACGATAAATCTGATAAGGGTCCAAATTTCCGACGCGTATTGAAGGCGTGGGGTGCCAGCTCAGGTGTTCCCTCGTCATCTGACCTTGTTCTAAAATAACGAGGTGGAAGACTGAATGTGTGTGTGAATGTGGCTATGATAAGTCTCAATAGGAGGACATAAATATGTATCTGGAAATGTAGAAATCAATCAAATCAAGGTACAGAGTCGTCATCTGACCATGGTTCAAAAATACGAGGCATCGTCCCCCGGTCCGGTCTTTCCATCGAGATAGGCCCCGAACCGTCGCCAATAGCCCACTGTGCAGATCTAGTGCGACGTTAATAATTAAAACCAAACCAAACCAAACCAAGGTACAGAGGGGACTGTCGATACCAGAATTTATATAATATTGATTGGTTTTGTTTTGCTAAATAACGTCACACTAGAGCTGCACATTGGGCTATTGGCGACGTTTCGGGGTCTATCTCGAAGGAAAGACCCGGGACATACACATTCACACAAACATTCATACATGCACCTCGTTATTTTAGAACCATGGTCAGATGACGAGGAAACACCTGACTGGCACCCAACGTCTTCAATAGACGTCGGGACTTTGGACCCCGATCAGATATATCGTGTACCAGTCCCGTATACAGGCCAGTATCATTTATTGGATATTCTGGACGACTTTCTAGTATTTTTGTAGCGAAGCTGGCAACCCCCCGATTGCAAGATCCCTAGTTTTTTACTTTTCTATGTAAAGTCCATTTCACGGATTCGAACCACCAATCCTCTGATTAGTAGCTGAACGCCTTACTAACTGAGCAACTGGGGCTCCAAGGTACAGAGGGGACTGTAGATACCCGAATTTATATAATTATGAAACTGAACTAAATACACAAACGCGTTTCCGAAGATTGTCTTGCTATTACAAAAAAAAAACAGAGCAGCATGTGAAGCCTGTGCTTGCGCAATCAAAACCATTACCAACTGCTTTTTCATTTAAACTCCTCTCAGGCCGCTGAAAACAACGAACCCGAGTTTAAGTTAATGTCATAACCCAGTACAGTAGAAACGCCTCCATGTGGTTAGCTTTGTAAATATGCCCATTATTAATCATCTCCTCCTTAATGGACGCTAATTAATTAATAGCTCGGGGATCAGCAGTAGGGCTAAGTGACGCTATTAAAAGTGCACTTGAAGTTGCGGAAGTGTAATGAGATGATGTTGGCTCTTTTTTTTCTGTTTGTTTGCTTGAAATTGCTGGCTGCATTACCTCATTAACATTCTTTTGTAACGGAGGGAAAAGGTTTTTCTGGAGACCCGGGACATTTAATGTGAGATAACTTGATCTCTGACCCAAGAGTGGGCCGCTTTCCGGGTATATGAATATTTTTTCGGGGTAAAAGTACGGGATGCAGAAGTGGATGGTGTTGTATTTTCTGCGAATATCGCCAAACGTAGAGGAAGTTACGAATGGAGGGCATTTGTTCTTGTTGCGTGTATGGAATTATATTAGTGGTATAGTTTTGCGTTCATTCATGTGGTTCTTTATGTTCAGTATGGATCAAATTATTCGAAAATAATACCCAGATTTCAGTTGCTTCGAACGTTATAGGACATTAAACAAATGTTAGCTTTTTACCACCTTCAAAACGATCTAAATTTATGTTTTTTAACCGACTTAAAAGCGCTGCAAGCAATTTCAATTGCATCCCAATAGGAGATAGGTTAAGAATTCCAATGTTATGTTTAAAAAATGTGTATATTCGCGTAAGATTTCTGTTATAATTTAGATAGTTTGACAATTTTTTTTATGGATAGAGGTATAATTCATTTGGGAACCTTTCGAAAAAAATATCCGGCATTTAACTTTCCGGGATTTTTTTTGGACCGGACCGTTTGAAAACAAATATTGGCCGATTTCGAAAATTATATTTTTGGTGGATAGAAAAAAAATCCACTTTGGTATCAATTGCAAAAATAATCGGTAATTCGGCTGTTATATATCGAGTTACCGAACTTTTTTTAACAGTTTCTTTAATTTCAAAACGTTTTCATTGTTTGATAGAGGTTGTACAACAACGACAATTTGTATACTCGAAATTTATTGGTATGGATAGTAATTGTTTTGCAATATATATTGTTAAGGAAAAGTGGGAATAACAACTTGAATTTCTTGGTGAATAATAGCAACGAGCAAATCCCCCTGCTGTATTAAAATCTAAAAAGGGAACAATAAAATAGTTTTAAATAAAAGGAATACCGACTTACAGGAAAATGCGCTAAAAAGTACAAATAAACTTGAATTTTACAAGCGAGTAGAAAAAATGGAATTATTTAATATAAATTTTATGCTTATTAAAAATTTTTGAAGGTGGTGCCAATTTACAAAATTCATACATAAATTTTGGCAGTTGACGATTTCAAAAAGTTTTAATAAATAATTAAATTGGAATTAAATAATACGTTTTTTTTCTCAACTTATTTGCAAAATTAAAAATTATTTTTTATTTTTTAGCGCATTTTTCTTAAAGTCGTTTTTTTTTTTTTTTAAAGTTATTTTTTTAATTTATAGAACTGCGAGATGCAATGTAATTTATACGAGATATCTGACATAAAAGTGGTTTTGACAGCTTCATTTAAAGTACACTATTTGTGCTCATTGGACTCATGTATACTAACTAAATATTATTTATACTGTATCTAACATAAATACAAGCGTTTTAAAATATGTTATGATGTATACATATTTTTAAAGTTTTATTTATAAGTATAATAAGTTAACTTTTATTTTAAATATTATCAGTTTCTGTAATAAATTTCCAATACAATATTTTTGAAACAAAGATGGATAACGTTTGGAAGGATGTTCTTTAAATAACAATTGAATCACGACACATTTTACGCACACGGCGTTTCTTCGGTTGTACGACGATAACCGAACTCGCAACCCTTTGATGACGAACATGTTACTCTTCACTCATGCCATCGCGAATTCCATCAAAGTTTCTTACGATATTTTTATAAACTTTTTAAATCCCATTTTAATTTTAGATTGGATTGATAATACAAGTATTAAAAATAAGTAAATTTATTTTCAGCGCAATGAACATTTTACAAAATTTCTTTGAAATTAAGCAATTGAAATTACGTGACCATATATGTATGTAGCCAAACTATTCAATGTCACATTTGGGCAACTTTATACAGAAGAGGCAAAACATGAATCCTTCTCTCATTGCAAAGCAATGGACTTGGGCTTTTATAGCTCTTGCTAAAAGCTTACAAATAATTTTTGAGTGAAGTTTGATTGTAAGTGAGTGAAGTTTGATAGAAAACGAACTTTTAAGACATAGTCTGCAATAAAACAAAAATAGCCAAATTTGAACTTAGGCTCATATAGCTCTGAGGTATAGATACTTTCACGCATAAGCGTTGCACAGCTTCAAACAGAGTCATAAAAAGTTTCCAAGCCAGATCACAATCTGTCACTCAAACAATTTGTGTTCCATTGCCTTGATTAGATGAGTCAGTGACGTTGCCAAATGAGATCTATTCAAACTTTCCTCGTCAGAAACAATCCCGCCCCCACTTCGAGTCACGTGACTCGCTAATTACGTCACAAGAACTGACCTCATCATGCGTGGGTAGGAACTAATCAAGGGTAATTTACTGTTTCCACTGCAAACTTGCTTCGTTCTGCAAGAAGTTCGGGAAGTGAAGAATTCCCGTGTCCAACAACCTCGGTTCGCCATATTGCTGTCATTTGCAACGCAGCTTGAAATGAAAGGGAAGCATAAAAATATGGCCAATCTAGTCGAGTGACTTTTGCAATTGACTTCCTACCAAGCTGTGTGATCTGATGTTTCCGAATACCGATATTTTGTTTGCGGTCTCTTGATGATCAGCATTTTCTTGCATGGAATGCCCATATGAATCAGAAATGTTCTTGTTCAACTACATTTGGAAAATAAGACATTTTTATAAATAAAAATGATTGCATACGAATGCTTGAATTTTAAAGTAGATTCTTGGTTTTGGAGAGCAATATACATGTTTTATTCCGTATAGAAGAAAAATTCCAATTTTTAAAAGTATTGTTTTAGTGGGGACATAAGCATACCTTGCTAAAAGATTATATGAAAAAATTATACCTAAAAAATTAAGTAAAACGAACTATTCGAACAAAATGAACTATACGAACGAAACGAACTATTCGAACAAAACGAACAAATCAAACAAAAAGAACAAAACGAAAAAACAGAACGCAAGGAAAGAATCGAACAAAACGGAAGAATCGAACAAAACCAAATAATTGAATAAAACGAAGAAATAGAACAGAACAAACAGAATTAACAAAACGAAATAATTGAATAACACGAAGGAATCGAACAAAACGAAGGAACTAACACATCGAACAAACTTAACAAAACAAACGAATCGAACAAAATGAACAAATCGAATAAGATAGACGAAATGAACAAAGAAAATTAACTACGATCTTTCTTTTTCTCAGTAAGAGTGTGGTGTTTTGTATTACAATGTATTGAGTTTTTATGGTTTCTGTGGTTTAAGTTTCTACATTTCACTTTACAAATAACAGAACTACGAACTACTGACCATGGCGAACGTACCAAGCTTACTATGTCTACACATAGTTACACATATTCGCATTTACATATCAATCGGGAAAATTAATTAACTATGATGCGCTTCGATCCTTTGATCATTGCGTCGTCTTCTAATTTGCCTAATAATGTGGATGGTTTGAATTTGGTAAAAGGCTAACTGAAGGGCAAAAGAGATATTCCTGTTCAGAAAGGCTCATAAAAAAGTTAAATTTTTGAGGACTCAAAGAGAATAGTGTAAAGCACGAACAACGAGAAAAGAAGTTTTTACTTTTTACAAAGGGCATTAGAACAGGGAAAGTCAATCGTAAGTACTATTTCATGCATAATATCCACGAAATATCAACTGACTTGGTACTTTTTGTCTTTAGATGTTGACTTCAAAATTATGATGCCATACTTTCTTTTCTACAAATGATACATGATCGAAGTGATAAACATATTATTGCATTTTAATAATATGATGATCCCTTATTGTACATTATATTACATTTATAAGTTTCGGAAATTTAGTACAAGAATACAGTGTGTAGTACAAGACAAATATACATAATTGTTATCAGAAGTTTAGTTCAAGCAATAAAAATTTAGAGCTTTGTCTGAAAATTAAAAAAAAATAATGACATTTGAGTAAATTTCAGAACTTTTAAGAAATATTTGTTATCCTGAGAATTCTCAAAAGTTTACTATAAATTTTAAAATATAGATAGTTTTTAATGTGCCAATTTTATTTATAATACACTAATAAAATATGTCCCAACTAAACAATGATTATCAAAGCAGCATAAAGTTGCTTATCATAAAGAAAAAGGGGATCATTCAAAAGGGGAAAAGGGGATCATTCAAAAGGGGAAAAGGGGATCATCAAAGGGGAAAGTGCTAGTTAACTATCAGTGTTATGTACTGCAAAAAAGGTACTTAAAATTAGTACTCCTTTTTTAAGTACAATTGCATCGTAAATGAGAGATTACGTAATCAAATTTAAGTAATCACACTATCTCAAAAATGAGCATTGTAATTTAATATTGGTTATCTCAGCTTGTGTTCAAGCCATCTAAACCAAGCGACCTGATAAACTTAACATATTTGTTCAGAAGATGGTTTTCCACAATATTAGATGTCGATTTCTTAAATGGAAACTGAATTCAAAAACCTTACTTCCTATTCTTTTGCATACTTTTTTAACAATACTTCTGTTTATAACTTCTTCACATCACTTTTGGTAGTACTACATTTATGTCAGAACCTAGTCTCTGCACAGCAGTGCTTGCATATCTGGGTTCGATTCCCGGTAAGTCTTGATGTAATTGTCGATATTTATTGAAAGTGGTTTATGAAGGCATCCTACGTAGGCTAACATCTGCTCTTTTTATTCATCTTTACACATAGTACTCATTTTTATATACATGACTTTTTCAAGATTGAAACTTATGTATTCGGAGCCATGGTAAGCATCGAATGTATTCAAAAATAAGTACATTTTACTTATTTTTGAATACCTATTTTTCATAGTGTAGAATCGTATTGTCAAAACTATCTATCAAGAAAACGTTAGCTCTCAGGTACCTCCAGTATTTTGATGAAAATATTTTTACACTAGAAGCTGACAAAGTTCCATGAATTTCTTTCATGGCCCACTATAAAACCGCAGTAGCTTTCTGGAAACCCAGCATCCCGACACGAATTCAGATTTCGCTAACATGAATAAAAGAAACTTTTTCGGGAGGGTTAAGCTTTTGAATGTAAGGACATTTGAAAGAGTAGGGGAAAAAAGCACGAATTCTTACAGTAGATGCAGAATAAAAGAGGGAAAAATGAATTCCTTTTATACGGGTAAATAAACTTCGCAAATTTCAGTGATTTTGATATAAAGATTTTGTGTGAAAGTGCAAGTAAAGCAGGATGAAATGTGTAATTCGTTTCCTTGCTTCTCCCAACATGGGTGACTGGAGATTTAAATCGAATGGAAAATTTCAAATATGTTCGAAACTTCGTGAAACGAATTGTACCTCAAGAATAATGTAAATGTTTAAAATTGAATTTGGATTGTAAATGCCCTTTTTGTAATATGAATTTTAGTTTCTCTGCTGATGTATTATTAAGTTTGGCATTTTTAAAATAGAATATTTTTTTTATTTGAATCTTCTTTTGACTGATTTATTACGTTATCAATGTATTGATTATCGATATAATATTTATTTTTAATTTGTAAGTTTTAATTTAAAATCATTTTCTACAAAATATTTTAAAAGTAATAAAAACATTCTACTTTCACTCTTAAAAATAGGTACTTAAAAATAAGATAAATGTACTCTCATTTTTTAGTACATTTTATGCTTATCATAACTCTTAATACACAAGTTTTATTTTTGAGAAGGACATGTACTTAAAAATGAGTACATTGAGTAAAAATTAATAAAAAAGAGCTCTTACTTGCCTATATAGGCTGCCTTCATAAATCAATTTCAATAAATATCAACAATTACAACCAAGACTTACCGGGAATCGAACCCAGATTGTCAGGCACCGCAGTCCAGAGCAGGCACGTAGGTAAGGGAGGGGGGGTTTAAAGGGTTCAAACCCCTCCCATTGTAAGTAAAATAAAAAAAAATTAAATACCGAATTACTGTAAAAATCATAAAAATAGAGATTTTAGTAAGGGGGGGAGGGCTAGGGTTAAAAAACTCCTGTGTGAGTGAGGAACTACAGGCACGTAGGTAAGGGGGGGGGGTTGGGGGTTTCAGATTATTAGGGGGTTAAGCGTTACCACACATATTATAAGGATTCTCAAACTTTAAATTTGTTCTCTAAATTTATTACATAATTAAGGAGTGAGTTACTAATTTTATAAGTACAGTTATTGACCACTGTTAAAAGTAGTTAATGACAGTGATAACTGTTGCTGCGTCGATATTCAAATGCCAACGTATTCCTTTTTACTAATAAAAATTTATAAATATTTTTGAGAAAAAAAATTGGGGGGAAGGGGGGGGGGAGAAGTTTGTTGAGGTTTTTTTTGGGGGGGTAGATGATTTTTTTTGGGGGGGAGGGGGTTTAGGAATTCCCCCTCTAAGGGGACCCCCCCCCAAAAAAAAAACCCGGATTATCTTAGGTACCTTATCCCCCCTCTGGAAGGGGGGGGGGGGAGGATAAGTTAAGAAATCCGTTGCTCAGTTACTGAACCCCCCCCCCCATGAAAAATCTATACCTACGTGCCTGGTCCAGAGCCTTATCCGTGAAACTACTAGGGCGACTTGCAGATGTTATAAACAGAAGAAATATTATCAAGGTGTACAAACATATCGGTAGTAAGACAATTGAGTTGTAATAACTCAGTTTCCATTTAATCAATTCACATCAAATAATGTAGAACACAATGTTCTGAAAAACTATTTTAAGTTTGCCAGGTTGCTTTGTTAAGATGGATTGAACAGGATCTGAGATTAGCACACTGCTCATATTTGAGAAAGTACAATTTTTTTAAATGTGAGTATGTGATCGTTCATTTACGACGCAATTGTACTCAAAGATAAGCGAGTATGTTCAGCTATTCATTTTTAAGTACCTTTTTACAGTAAAATAAACGTTAGTAATAAAATACAATAATTTGTTTTTCCTTCAGTGACGTAACAATACAATCACATCCTGATACAGTTCACACGGACATTAAAAAATGATCGGAGATTGACATGGCATTCAACATTTTCGAACAGTTTCGCTAGTCACAACATTACTGAAACTATTTTAATCTCTTTCTTTATTTAATGTACTATAAAATAAAGACAGCTATGAAAACGTGCAAAATCATGCTCCAACTGAAGAAAAGCAGACGACAAATAAAAAAACGTCTTAGAAAATGATGAAAAAAAAAGAAGAGAGAATGTACAGTAAAGTTCCAATGGTATCTTCTTCAACTTTGTTCGACCAAATTGAATCCACCACACAACAAAGTTCGGCCGTAAAGAAGATGAAGAACAGAACGGAAGGTTTTCACATTTTTATTGTACTCTATTTGATTTGATCCAAACCAAAAGAAACAGCCGTGAAATTCGATTTTTATTAAAGTAATGGCTTTCTTTATCTCGCCATTTTCTCAAGGTCATATTTTGAATGGTATTCCACGCATTGCGCTGAATTTAACTGAGGACGCATTAAATTAGACATTTTATATGTTAATTTTATATTTTTATTTATTCTTATAAAATTGCATGTGATTTTGGGAAAGGAACATAAATTCTTACTAAAACGATGCTAAATTTATATCAATCGTGATATTTTTCACGGAGTTATAATTTTGGGGTGGATTATTCACAATTAAAGACATGGGTGTATGAACCAGAAAGCTCCAGTTTTCAAAATTGTGGATGGACAAAAAAAAATATACGTTTGTTTTATGTATGATACAAAAGTACAGCTTACTATCCTTTACATCTCTATAGTCGTTGCATAAAGCTGTCTAGTTCTCTCACCAATCGATAGAAGATCTTCTACTTTATAGTAATAAGTGAGAAAGTATAAATCAGGATAAGTGGAGCTGCCTGCTTCTTGCACTCACGCCTTTAATTGTACCAAGATTTTCTAACATGTCAAGTTATATAATTTATTATTTAGTATAAAATGGACAGTTTTGGAAAAAAAATTATCAAAAATGTTTTATAATAATCAATTCGCAAATAAATTTTAAATGATACCACATTGATATTCTTGTTTGCAATATGTTTCGAAATTCAAAATACCTATCAGTTTTTACTTTCGTATGAAAGTTCAAAGCACTTTTTAGGTGAACTAATTTTTAAGAGGTAAGTGGAAAAATGGATTAACTGACCAAAATCACTTTCCAAAATAAACAGCTTTTTCCACTGACAAAAATCTTGAAGAAAAGGCTTGCTTTCCGTTTGGCATCCACTATTTGTCGCCAATAAATAAATCGGCATGATACTTTCACCTTTTCATCGACCGTGAACATGATTAGTGGTGGTAGGTTAACAAAATAGGCTCGTTTTCGCACATTTGGCATTTAATTTAGCTTTAAAAATAGAACCACTATAAATGAAACATATTTTTTTTATTGCTCTGTATCTGCCTAAATAAATAAAACAGAGCCATACAATTTTGTGGGGAGACGCATATGCACTTAAAACCTTCATCTATATCAAAATTAGAATTTTTTTCAAATGTTAGTAAACCCATTCTTGCACTTGCCGCTTCAATTGTGGGACAGTATATTTTTTTTAATACAATGTTTAAATACTTTTACAAACGTTATAAAAAATATTATATACATTTATAAATCATTTAGTTAAAAAATATATAAGTGTTTTCCATCTTTAGTTGAAACTACAGGTGTATCATTTCCACTCGCAGTGGCAATAATACACCTGCGTATTATTTCAGGTGTATTATTTCCACTAAATTAGGCTCACTGATTAGAAAGTGTATTCAACTATAAATATAAGCAGATTGGTTTTAGTCACTAGTTCATCAAAATGATGATAACATAAATATTCAGACGCATTTGCTAACGTCATAATACATGAGGAAATATTTTCCCAGACTAAACAAAGTATAGACTGGAAAATGGGGAAAGTTCCGGAAGATATTACGGTTATGTTGTTCATATCACGCGCGGTTGCTTAAATTTATTCTTAATTACCTGCGTTACATCATGCATTTTCTTGTGTATAGAATATAAAAGGTTAAAAAACTTATATATTAAAAATTTAATAAAGGAATCACATATTTTTACATTTACATTTTTAAAAATAGGTACTCAAAAATAGGTAAAATTAATAATTTATGATTACATTCGATGCTTGTCATAGCTCCCAATACATAAGTTTCATTTTTGAAAAAGATGTACTCAAAAATAAGTAAAATGTATAAAAAGAGAATTTTTTGCCTGCATGAGATGTCTTCATATATCACTTTCAATAAATATCAACAATTACAATCAGGAATCGACCCCAGATCCTCAGGCACCGCAGTCCATTGCCTTATCCGTTGTAATACCAGGACGACGTGAAAAAGTTATAAACAAAAGAAATGTTAAAAAAGGGTGCCAAATGAGATGTTAGATAGTTTAATTGTAATAACTCAGTTTCCATTTAAGCGATCGACATTGAATAATGTAGAAAACCACCTTCTGAACAACTATTTTAAGTGTAAGTTTGTCAGGTTTCTTTACGAAGATGGCTTAAACAGAAGCTGATATTAGCAATATTAAATCACATGGCTCATTTTTATGAAAGTACGATTACTTAAATTCGAGTACGTCATCGCTCATTTACGATGCAATTGCAATACTCAAAGATAGACGAGTATGTTCAGGTAAATATTTGCTTAAAGTGAAATTTTAGTAGTTCCTGACTGTTTGATGTATTAAAATTTATTTCAATCTCTCCGTAGAATTTACATATGAAGAGTAATAATATGGTTAAACTTAACTTTATAAATTCACATATTCAAAGTGTTTAGGCAAAACACTAATTTATCATTTTACAATTTTTGACGGTTTGTAAATTCGTGTTGTAATAAAGAGTAAATTATATTCGTCTTTTTGAAATAAAACCCAGAATTACTCGAATATTGCAATGTTAGTTTTCTTAAAGGAATTATATATTAAATTATATTAATGAAGTTATATATTAACTAAAGTTCAATTCAAGCAACATTCTTATTAAAATTTTAATTTTGTTATTGTTTTCTGAAAAAAAGAATTTTCTCTTAAATCCAATTATTTTCTCTTTTAGACAAGTTTCATGAATAGTTATCTTTAAATTTTAGATCACATTGTAAAATTTCAAAAAGTTACAGAATCTTGAACACTTACACAATTGCAAAAACAAAAAACATTTTACATTTGATTTAAATTTACTTATTTTTTCAATATAAATTATGTATATAACTTTAGACGATAAAACATATTCGTTTTTTTAAAGTTCGCTCATTTTAAACTGCTGGTTATTTAGCAATGTATTAATAATGCACTGATCTTACATTTTTTACTGCCGTAGTATGTTAGTGATAAATGACAAAAGATATGACAGGATATGGTCATAAATAAAAAATGTCATTGTTTATTTATCATAAGAAATTTTGTAGGAATTAAAAGTCTCCTAAGAAACGCATACATAGTAAAATTGTTTCGCAAAATATTTTTTATATCATTTACTTCTGAATGCATCAGCCATATTTTAAGATTAGTGCATCGGTTATCTTCAGGAAAATTTTGAAATTAATCATTAAAATAAATTATTTTTACTTTGAGAAATGAAATGTCTGTGGATAATAATTCGTGTATGTTTACAATATGTGAAGTCAAATCAGATTTTCAATTATTCCAATTTTTTTTTAAATATTTAGTTTTCTTAACTAGTTACTTTTAGAAATCGTCGCTTGTGAATTCGCGAAGTATTTTAACATTTTTCAGTTCCATTTACTTCAAATGTTTTTGTGTTTTAAATATCGTATATATTATTTATGTCATGAAGATCCCTTTTACGCCCCTTAGACGCAATGGATCTTTAACACCTAAGGTATCAAAAGAAAGAAAATTTCATGGACCAGTGACGATTTGTACTTTCATATCATAAATATAAACATTTATTTATTTTAAATGCATTTAATTCGTTTAATTGGTAGTTTTATTATAAGCAGTTCATTGTGCTTCCCTCTATGAGCAGACTATTAATTCTTTTGGCTCTAACGCATGGGTGTATGGGTGAGCGGGGGGGAATCATGTGATAATTATCTCACGGGCATGATAGTACAGTTTACTTAAAACACTATTTCAGTTCTGATTATGTTTGCAATTACCAGAAATATCGATTTTAGTCCCAATGCAATCCAAAATCGTTTTTTATTTATAAAAAAAAGACTTTCATTTCATTTAATCACATTTGGTAATTAACCTTCATTACACATTAGCACACGTTGTAACTAACCTAATTGTAACTAACAAACTGATGTATTTCGATTACAAATATTATTTTTGAGTTAATAATATTTATTTATTAAACATATTCATTTAAATATTTATCAAAGAAAAGTAAAATGCATATTATTTAACTGCCTTGTCAACGATATATCGCAATATGATTTATTTTTATGTTGCAGAGAAATAAAATCATATGCTAAATCATACAAATAGTACATTCCTTAATTAATTACTCTTTAGATGTAATCTGCATTATATAAGAAAAGAGAAAATGCGCAGAGAAATTGATTGCGTAGAGCAGTGAGAGATGAAAGCGAGAACTAAAGAGAAAAGTTTCTCCTTAAAAGTCAAACAACCATTGTGAAAAATAAACTTAACTTGCGTGAACTTTCTTTATTTGATTCTTAGTTTTTGCAAAGCCTTATTTACCTCGGCGTTTGTATTTGAAAAGAAGTTCAATTAATGCACATTAATTGATTATTTCCCATTTGTCCGTTAATAATCTGAGAGAAACTCTTGTCTGATAGGAAAACAGTTTAATTATCGTAGTAAATATTTGATATTTAAACTCTACGCAAAATTATTTAATATGTTAAGGATCTAATTATCTTTAACATATAACATTGTTGTAAATTCTTAATTAAAACTGTGTTCTAATGTTCTTAACGTATAATTTGTTTTTTAATGAGACTATGTCAATAAAAGTGTTACATTTACTGTTTATATACTCTTAGGTAGATCATAAGTAAAGATACACACGACAAAATTCGCTTAATTTTATTATTATTTTTAGCTAAAAAATTATTTTAATTTTAATAGATTTAAAGAGAGCTAAAGATTGGTCTTTGGAGGAGTTTACGAATTGATCATACGATTTAGCGCCGATTATTCATGGTATTTAGTTGTTATATGTTGACATGCTGACTTGTCTTTATAATTTAATACTCCGAATAAAAAAATTGAGATTTTCTAAAAAAAGAGCTTCGATGCTGAATTTGCGGCAATTAAAACCTATTCTGTGATGAAAGCAAAAACGCGAAAGTACACAAATATTTTTTGTAAATTATTGCATTTAAAAAAAACATTAGAAAACTATACATTATATAATATTGAATAATTATTAAAATATTATTTTTTTATTAGTTTTCTTAAAAAAAATTTAAGTAGTTACTTTTGAATAAATTAGTATTTTTACTTACAGTAAAATAAATGTAATAATTCCCAAAATATAATTTATATCTGTGTTTACTATTTTTTAAATGTATCTTATACATAATTCGAATTTTATTTAAATTTAGTTTCATATTCAATAATATTATCAACCACACACATGAGAATTAAATAAATCGTCATAAAAATATTCAAGTTTATACATATTAATTATTATTTAAAATATTTGTACCTTTAAAATCTACCTGAAGTATTATTTAATTAAAAGTCCCTTTAATTTATGGTAATTAAATTAAAATCCAAAATCTTTGGAAATATATATTAGATAAACACATATTAAAGCATAATATTACATTGTGTAAACTTTGTTTTCCAAAATATAAAGCATACAAAAAAAAGGATCAAATGAATGTATATAACACATCCTATAATATGAAACTGCTAAAATACCAACTTATACTTTTTACAGATGAAAGCTCAATAATCTCTTACGATTAAAAACTATTCTAATTTATCATTTCGACTCATTTAACTAATATTAGAAATTCTGCAGATATTTAATTAAACGCAGTTTTCTGGCGTCGGGACTTGCCAAAATGATTTTACAGATAAAACTGACGAAATATAAATATAATTAATAATGTATATTTTGATTGACGAAATATTTGCATTATTACTTAGTAAAAAGTTCATTAATATTGATGAAAACTTTATATTTATGATAGCTTATTCAGAATACATTATTAAACATTTGAACCTCTTTGAATACTTTTGATGGTTGAATAGAATCATAATAATTAATTTAACTCAAAGAAATATGCCAAGAAGAGATATTTTAATAAATAAATCATGGAAAAATTCTAGAACAATATAAATAGTATTAAAAAATCACTGCTTAATAAAATGAAACATAAAAGTATTTCTTATCCCGATATATATTTTCGTTCTAAAAAACATTCTTACACGGAAATAGTCTTTTAATGAAAGATTTATTATTACTGAAACGTCATGTATCTTAGAATTCAGTTTTTACAAAAGATATTAATAACACAGTTAATATGGTGATGCTCGGTTACTTTAATTGAAATTTTTCTGGTGATTTCAACTTTATTGAGTTCTGTCAATAAAGATGAAAAAGGAACATAGAACTCCCCACCATGTTCCTTTTTCATCTTTATTGATAGTCTTTATAAAAAGTTTAATAACTACGTTAAGTGACATTAAATTATGAAAGTATGTATCAGTCTCATAACGATTTTTATTAACTGTCAATTCTGTGTTAGCTTGAATTTGTAATGAAGTTTTTGTAAATATATTTGAAGTGAGTAAGTGATCGCATTATTATGCATCAGGGATCTTAAACCAAAGAACTAAACTATTTTAAGAACTGATTATATAGGGATTTTTATGTGTGATAAAGTTGCAAAAAAATATTGGACTTTTAAATATATACCATTTGCTGTATTTAATACAAAGATTACTTTGTCCTTAGCAACTGACAAATATAATGGATTTATAAAATTGTAAACATAATATATTCCATATCATAAATGAGATAAATTAAATTATATTAACTGATACATTTTATAAATTAAATTATATTAACTGATAAATTTTACAAATTAAATTATATTAACTGATAAATTTTATAAATTAAATTACATTAACTGATAAATTTTATAAATTAAATTATATTAACTGATAAATTTTATAAATTAAATTATATTAACTGATAAATTTTATAAATTAAATTATATTAACTGATAAATTTTATAAATTAAATTATATTAACTGATAAATTTTATAAATTAAATTATATTAACTGATAAATTTTATAAATTATATTAACTGCTAAATTTTATAAATTAAATTATATTAACTGATAAATTTTATAAATTAAATTATATTAACTGATAAATTTTATAAATTAAATTATATTAACTGATAAATTTTATAAATTAAATTATATTAACTGATAAATTTTATAAATTAAATTATATTAACTGATAAATTTTATAAATTAAATTATATTAACTGATAAATATTATAAATTAAATTATATTAACTGATAAATTTTATAAATTAAATTATATTAACTAATAAATTTTATAAATTAAATTATATTAACTGATAAATTTTATAAATTAAATTATATTAACTGATAAATTTTATAAATTAAATTATATTAACTGATAAATTTTATAAATTAAATTATATTAACTGATAAATTTTATAAATTAAATTATATTAACTGATAAATTTTATAAATTAAATTATATTAACTGATAAATTTTATAAATTAAATTATATTAACTGATAAATTTTATAAATTAAATTATAATAAATGATTTCAGAGAATTGTTATATTACATCTGTCGTAAAGTAGGGTGGTTAGGCAGAAGAAAAACATTGCGTTGTGTTTGTTTTAAGATTTGGACTGATGATACTGGATAACAACAGATTCCCATAAAATCTCAGGTGCTTTAAAAAGTCTTAAATTTAAAAAAGTAATTGTAAGTAAAATTTAAAGTATTAAATTTTAAAAAGTCTACTTGGAAGCATTAATAAAAAAATTTGGTGTGTGAACTTGGTCATACCAGTCTCCTGCCAAACTGTGGCAGGAGACTGGTTCTGTAGGTTATCTATGCCCTAGTGTTGGTACTTCTACACTCTGGTGTTTCCTGCTCAAATGGGTCTGCTTCATTGCCGCATTTACCATAAAATCTTCCGGAGGGCAGAGAGAGACGGAAATTCGAGGTTTGGTTTGGTTAATAACATCGCACTAGAGCTGCACAGTGGGCTATTGGCGACAGTTCGGGGTCTATCTCGAAGGAAAGACCCGGGAACGATGACTCGTTATTTTAGAAACATGGTCAGATGACGAGGAAACACCTGAACTGGCACCCAACGTCTTCAATAGACGTCGGGACTTTGGACCTCGATCAGATTTACCGTGCATCAGTCCCGTATACACGCCGTTAATTTTTACGGATGTTCTGGACGACTTTTCTAGTATTTTGTAGGGAAGCTGGCAACCCTCCGATCACAAGATCACTACTTTTTACTTTTTCTGTGTCAAGTCCATCGCCTTGCATCGAACCACGAATCTTCGTATTCGCAGCTGACGCCTTTAACCGCTCGGCCACGGAGGCCTGGAAATTCGAGGCCCGAGCTATTCGACGGCGTCAGGTGTGGATGAGGTAAAAAGCATAAGTGGTCAAAAAATCTTAAATTTTCCTTTAGGGGGTTGAAACTCTGCATGAATTACCTGACTCTTCTAATCAGGCTCAGATCTTAACCTACGAACGACACCTCCTCACCAATCCTTTCATGGCTGTAAATATGCACCCGACGTAACTATCCCAAACATGTCAAAATAAATAAAATTATCGCCAGTCAGTCTGGATTCCTTTACAAAATATTGCAAATTGTAGCGTAGAGTAAGTTTTTACCCAACCCCCACATAAAAATTAAAACCATGTGACAGCACTCTGTCACAACATCATTTAAATAGGCTTTAAAAACAATGAACATGTAACAATGACTCATGAAAATGAGTGTAATAAAAATATGTCTTAATCAGTGTTATAATGATACTTTTTAAACTGTTTATAACATGACATTTTAATCCGTTAAGTTGATTGACTTAATTGCTGCACTTTTATCAAGTAAAATAATAATTAATTTCGTAATTGACAATTATAACTTTTATCCTGAGTCAAACTTTGTAATAAGGGTTATCTTTCTTTAAACCATCATTTTTATTCCATCAGCTCTTTCATCATTTTAATCTTTTTTTTTCTTCGGCAATAAAAGTCTACTTAATAAACCATAATAAAGACAAATCTCCCGGTCATAAATTTTCAGATAGATAAAAATAATGCTTGTCACATTTCGTAATTTTTAAAAAACATAAAGAGACTCCCTTACCAAAATATGACTTCAGCTAGAAAATATTTAATCTGATTCCGTTTGCAATCCTACTTGGAAGTAAATGCCAGCAGAATCATTGGGGGGGGGGGGGAGGGGGAAACGTCATTAGTTCCTATTCCTCCCCCCCCCCTTCTCCCCCATAACCACAGAAAAAACTGCTATCTGCCTAACTGCTGGAAATCGGAGATTGACTTTTTTTTTATCCAGCAGTGTATTGCTGAAAACGGAGCGGAACTCTATTATGATGTCTTATCAAGCCCAGTCGGGTAAATCTCTCTTTGTCATACGGATGCGCAGCTGAAATGCCTATAAATATAAAAATAGTTTTTTTTAGGCATTCATATTGTGAAATTGGGGTTATCTAATGTTAACATCGCAAGGAGCGTACTTAAAACTATTGTCGGAATGTTTTGATGAGGGATGAATATGTGGTTTTACCTACGAAATTATTCTGGAAAATAGTTCTGCTTTATCCAGTATGTGCATGTCAAAATTGGTAATAAAGCTAATGCAGTATAAATAATTTAAATACACTGTAAAAAAAGGTACTTAAAAATGAGTTCCTGAACATACTCGTTTTTCTTTGTGTAAATTTGCATCGTAAATGAGCGATGACGTACTAAAATTTAAGTAATCGTACTTTCTCAAAAATGAGCAGCTGAAATGTCTATAAATATAAAAATAGTTTTTTTTAGGCATTCATATTGTGAAATTGGGGTTATCTAATGTTAACATCGCAAGGAGCGTACTTAAAACTATTGTCGGAATGTTTTGATGCGAGATAAATGTGTGGTTTTACCTACGAAATTATTCTGGAAAGTAGTTCTGCTTTATCCAGTATGTGCATTTATATTGAAATATTGCATGTCAAAATTGGTAATAAAGCTAATGCAGTATAAATATTTTAAATACACTGTAGAAAAAGGTACTTAAAAATGAGTTCCTGGGCATACTCGTTTTTCTTTGTGTAAATTTGCATCGTAAATGAGCGATGACGTACTAAAATTTAAGTAATCGTACTTTCTCAAAAATGAGCAGCTGAAATGTCTATAAATATAAAAATAGTTTTTTTTAGGAATTCATATTGTGAAATTGGGGTTATCTAATCTATCTATCTAATACTATTAAACGAGCAATGTCACTATATTTGTTTGTTCGTTTGTTCGTTTGTTTGTTTGCACAATCTCCAAATCCGCTCTAACGATTTTCACAAAAATTGATGTATTAGCAATTTTCGGGGTAAAAATTCGATTGGGATAGGTTTCATCTTCGAAAAATTTCATTTAGAGGGTGAAATAAGTAGATTAAAAGTTCCATTTAACGCTTTCCATTGCAAATTATTCATCGCGTATGAGTTAATAGGTTATATGCCAATAGCAGTTAAATGTTATTTAATTCTTCATATGTTATTTTAATTTAAAACGTGCAAAATATTGTGATGATGTATTTTCATTATAGTTTTTATTTTAAAATAAAGTATTTTTTTCTCATAAATAAACGAAGGAAACATCAGTAAATTAAAATTAAAATTGAAAAATCGTTTGCGTTTTTAAATAAACAAAATACACATTCTAATCACGTGACAATTTCGTCTACTAAATGCTATAAATTTTCTAATAAATATTTAAAAAGAACTTGAACAAAATCGTTTGCATTTAAAATAATCAAAGTTTAAACAAATTTAATCCTGCGATTTTTTACTGTTTCTGCACGTGACGTCATAAGTGGAATTCACAAGAGAAATTTTTAAAATTCCATATAAAAAAATATCGTTTGGATAAACAAGTAGATTTTTTTATTCCATGTAAAATGGATTATGTATTTCCGTAAATAGAATATGGAATTTTCAAAACAAAAATTAGAAGCAATTGCGTTTGTTTTGTTAAGTATTTATATTCCAATGAAATCAATTGAATAAGTTTTTATTAAATTAATGTTACATGTTGTTTATAAAATATATATTTATTTACATTTAAAATTTAACTTTGTTATAAATTTTTATTTGATAAGTTTTAATTTAGCAATTGTTAATAAATATTTTTTTTAGAATTTATATGCTAATGGATATAAATAAAAGAAGTTTTATTAAATTAATTTTAAGCAATATTTATAAAGGTAAAAATATAATTTTATACATTTAATAAACTATTTTCTTCTATTATTTATAGCTTTTATTTTACCAATTGTTCATAAATACACTTATTTCTGATAGTATTAAACAAGAAATAAAGAAAAATTCTGAGTTTTCCAGTTTTCAAGATATGTTTTGGAAATTGTGAAAAAAGGAAGTGTTTCCAAAAGTTAACATTTGTTTACCATGGACACTTTGCGCTGCTTTGTGTGGAAATTACATGACGCCATTTCAAGATATAAGTGACTTCACGCGCATTTTTTATTGGTTGATGGTAACCACATGGTTTGTTATTCACCAATCACAAAGGCTAATCGACCATGCGTTTTTGTTATTCCGTCAAAATTTTAATCTCGGGACCATGTCATGCATAGTGTCTATAAAAATTTTTTGGTATTTATTAATTCCAATTTCTAATGAGAAAATAATTAATGAAAACGTTAAATTGTTTTAAATGATATTTTTTTCTCTGTATAACTGATACCAGCAAATTTGTCATATAAAGTTCTTATTGTAAAAGCAACATTTCTATGATATTTTGTACAATTTAATAATGAACTGTTTCTCGAATTACGTAAGTAAGTTTAGTTTAGAGAGTGATTGAAAATTAGTAATGAGATTTTACAATAGAACAACAGAAAAGGAGTTAAAATTTTTCATTAACAAACTTAAAATTATTTGTAAATAGAAATTTCACATCATTTACTATAAACGTGTTTTAAATTTATTTACTTTGTTATTTCAAATAAGTTTCTTCTTTATTTAAAGGTTTGTCCGAAATAACCTTGCACCTGCCTAATTAAATATGAAATTATTGTCGATATTAAATTGCATTAGATAGTAATAACAAAATACTGAATAATGTTCTCGTATTACGTTAATATGTTTAGTTTCAAGCAGATAATTAAATGAGTAAAGAGACTTTATACAATATAACAACGGAAATAGAGTTTTTAATTAAAACGTACATAGTAATTTAAACGCTTGAAAAAAAAAGTTTTCACATACAAACAGAGAAATTAATTTCAGCAAATTTAAAACTCTTTTTAAAAATAAATTTTACATTTACCGTAAATGTGTTTTTAATTATTTTTATCATGTTACTTTAAATAAGTATTTTGTTAATAAAAGTGTGTTCAAAGTAACTATATTGTTTTCAAGACCCAGACTGCAAGCTACCAACTCATATTTTATATTCTGTAACCTTTTCTTAGGAACAAAATTATGAACTATTCCTAACAACTGTCGCAAATTTCAACACGTGTCATTTTCAAACATTAGGCTAAATAAAATAATATATGTGTATTGAAAAGTCGAGAACGGCAGCTTTATCATTAAAAAAATCTATTTAACAGAAAAAAATAGATTAATATTAGTTTATTCGTAACTACTATTATAAATGTAGTACTACTACTATTATAAATGTAGTACTACTACTATTATAATAAAAACTCTTATATTTAGATTATAGAAAAAGTTTAATTTTATAGAAGGTTGATTTTCGATGCCGTTATAATGAAATATACCGGCATCGGTATTGGTTCAAATTATATTATTTTACACTGAATTAAATATAAAACATTTTCGATCATTTTCGTCACTACGATTAATTCCGAATCACACATAAAATTATTCGAAATAAGTAAATATCTTTATTATTGATTACACGTTTAATAAGAATATAAAACATTGTTCGTTCCTGATTATTTGTGTATGCAGTTTGAAGACAAGAAAAAATACCGAAATAATTTTGCAGTAGCAAAAAATAATTTGATCTCCATTATCCTAATCTTCTTAATAACAAAGCTACTTTGCATAGTATTTAAAAGTCCATTCAGTTACTCAAGAGTTAGACTGAAGCAAACATCATTTCAAAAGGTTACTAAAATACTGAACAACAAGAATGTTGTCCCGTTTTATCATGCAAATGAAATGTTTGTACTACAATTGTGCGAACGGTTGTATTAGTCGCTCGGAATCGCTAATAACATTAATTTAAGTCACTTTTGCAGATCGTTGCAGGTATCGTTTCAACCTTGACGCGTTTAACCAGTTTTATGAGCATATTTCTAAGAACTTAAGGATATGTCGATAAAAATACGTTAGACGATAAAAAAATATCACGAAACGTCTAACCGCTGATATGGACATTTCAAAGCATTTGCATTTAATTCGATTCATTAAAACTATTATTAAGTAAAAAATATGAAAGCGAGCTGGGCTCGGTCCCCTGGTACTTTAATGTTAACATCGCAAGGAGCGTACTTAAAACTATTGTCGGAATGTTTTGATGAGTGATGAATATGTGGTTTTACCTATGAAATTATTCTGGAAAATAGTTCTGCTTTATCCAGTATGTGCATTTATATTGAAATATTGCATGTCAAAATTGGTAATAAAGCTAATGCAGTATAAATATTTTAAATACATTGTAGAAAAAGGTACTTAAAAATGAGTTCCTGGACATACTCGTTTTTCTTTGAGTAAATTTGCATCTTAAATGAGCGATGACGTACTGAAATTTATGTAATCGTACTTTCTCAAAAACGAGCAGCTGAAATGTCTATAAATATAAAAATAGTTTTTTTTAGGCATTCATATTGTGAAATTGGGGTTATTTAATGTTAACATCGCAAGGAGCGTACTTAAAACTATTGTCGGAATGTTTTGATGAGGGATGAATATGTGGTTTTACCTATGAAATTATTCTGTAAAATAGTTCTGCTTTATCCAGTATGTGCATTTATATTGAAATATTGCATGTCAAAATTGGTAATAAAGCTAATGCAGTATAAATATTTTAAATACACTGTAAAAAAAAGGTACTTAAAAATGAGTTCCTGAACATTCTCGTTTTTCTTTGTGTAAATTTGCATCGTAAATGAGCGATGACGTACTAAAATTTAAGTAATCGTACTTTCTCAAAAATGAGCAGCTGAAATGTCTATAAATATAAAAATAGTTTTTTTTAGGCATTCATATTGTGAAATTGGGGTTATCTAATGTTAACATCGCAAGGAGCGTACTTAAAACTATTGTTGAAATGTTTTGATGAGGGATGAATATGTGGTTTTACCTACGAAATTATTCTGGAAAATAGTTCTGCTTTATCCAGTATGTGCATTTGTATTGAAATATTGCTTGTCAAAATTGGTAATAAAGCTAATGCAGTATAAATATTTTAAATACACCGTAAAAAAAAGGTACTTAAAAATGAGTTCCTGAACATACTCGTTTTTCTTTGAGAAAATTTGCATCTCAACTGAGCGATGACGTACTGAAATTTATGTAATCGGACTTTCTCAAAAATGAGCAGTTTTATTTATTATTGATAATTTCAGATTCTGTTCAGGCCATCTTAACAAAGCGATCTGGCATACTTAAAATAGTTGTTCAGAAGATGGTTTTCAACATCAATTGTTGCTGATTGCTTAAATAGAAACTGAGTTATCACAACTCATTTATATGACTTCTTATTCTTTTGGCGCACCTTTTAACATTTCTTCTGTTTATAACTTCTTCTCGTCACTCTGGTAGTACAACTGATAAGGCCCTGGACGGCGGTGCCTGAGGATATGGGTTCGATTCCCGGTAAGTCTTGGTTATAATTGGTGATATTTATTGAAAATGATTTATGAAGGCAGCCTATGTATGCAGGCAACTCTTTTTATTCATTTTTACTCATTGATCTCATATTTAAGTACATGTGAAGAAAAACTTTAAAAAAATGAAACTTACGTATTCAAAGCTATGATTGTGAAGAAGATGTTCTAATATTCAAATTTATATTTAGTGTATATAAATACCACCAATCACGCACTGCTATCGATGTGATGAGGTTGCAGGATCTAAATAAAAATGTTCATGTTCAAATGCGGTACGTGTTTCTTACTGATTTCTTTACCTACACCTGCGTTTTGCCCACAATGATAAGCGTCAAAAGGAATCAAAACTGAGTACGCTTTACTTATTTTTGAAAACATGTTTTTAACAGGGTATATTTGAATAGTTAACTATATAAACTAATCAACTGGGTTTCATATGTGACAAATGATTAGCATATTACTTTCCAAAATAAACAGCTTTTTTACTGGCAACAATCTTGAAGGAAAAGATCGCTTTCCGTTGAGCATATATTTTTGGGTTAAATGTCATTGTAAACTGTAAAGAGAAACTTCAATTTTTCATCCATCACATTTCCAGCTGTATTACTATATATAGTTTATTTTTTTAGATCATAAAAAATATATAACTCGTAATATTTTTCAACTATATTATTTTGAAGTTTACTTAAGAGCTGTCTATTTAAAAATAGAACTACTAAAATTAAAAAAATAATTAAAATAAAAAATAGGAAAACTATAGCAGTCCCAAAAAGTTATACTAACATAACATTTAAAAAAAATCGTTTGAACATCGCGTAGCTCATATGGTTCAACCATATAAAGTAGAGTAATTGTCAAAGAGTACATAAACTAAAAATTTATATGTTTCGTGTAGTTTGAGAATGGCTTACACTTTTAGTTAATTTACATTTTACATTTCTACTAAATATTTTTTTTTACTATCCTATTATAATTTGAGAAATATTCCTTTTTTTGAATAATAATAGTTTCGAAAGTTATTAGATGAAATAAGTGGGATGATGTGGGATAAAATGGATTTCAAAACTCTATTTTTAAAGTTCAAAGTCCAATTTCTGTCAATTTTTTTTTAATTACAATTGTTTCGAAAAACTTTTATTTATTGATAACGTAAACGAATATTTTATATTTAATTATGAGGTTTTTTAAATATTTTTAATAATTAATTTTCTAAAGTAACCTTTTTGGATTCATAGATGACGTAAGATTGATAATTTAGGAATCATGGAATTTTTCGTGTAAAAAGCCATTATTAAAATTGTTTAATAACTGCCATTAATAACTGTTTGTAAAGCCATTAATAACTGTTTAGTCAAATTAGTAATTTGGGTAAAATAGGATAAATAACAATCGTTACTTTTCAAAACCTCAATAAATTTGATTATCATGGGAATGTGTTTGTTACAGCTTTATAAACATAATTTTTAATCCACAATTTTGAAAAAACAACTTTTTTTATTATTTATTTTCTTAGAATATTTTAACTTAATTTGCAATTGAATTTAATAAATTTAATTTTTAATTTAGTATTAAATTTAAAAAAAAAACATTTTACCCCTTAACCTTTTATACTATGAAACCAATAATTTTTTTTTTAAAGTTAATGCTTCATAAATATAAATATAGGTTTTAAAAGTTTCAAACTTTTGTACAATACCGAAAGAAACTATCTTTTTTATTTTTGTATCTTAATAAAATATAATTTGAAAGCAAATAAAGTAATGCTTAAAACAGTATTAATTAACAATAATAAAAACATTACGTTTTTAATAATATTTTTATATTACACTTAACTCGAGAAATACTTTAAGGTGTACATACACACTATAAAAAATTAAAATCGGCCAAAAATTCCAAAATATTTTTTTGGTTCTATGGTATTCCCCAATTCAGTATCTTTCAGATGATACCAAGATTGAATAAATATTCCAAAAACTTTTTATTTACAAAGAGTTATTCTATGGCCGCGCTTGCAATGGCAATATGTTTTGTAAACTTTACACTTGATTTCTGAAGAACTGTATTTTTAACATATGTCCCTTCATTCGAAACATGATAACTCAAGTTTGCTTAAACATTTTGAGAAAATTATTTTTTCTATTAAATTTATATTAGTTGTAAGATGTTATGATCCTCCATCAAAACGATTCGTTCAAAAAATAATTTTTAATAGAATTTTAAAGTTGAACATTTGAATAAAAAAGTGTTTTTTTAGGGACTGTCGAGGTAAAAAATTATTTAAAAAAAAACTTTAAATGCTATAATCTTTTTGGAGGGTCATAACATTAAGAAAGATACTGCGAGTAATTTCCAACAAAAATTATGCTTCTAGATTAATTACAACTTGCGCAATCACGTTTGAAAAAACATGCTAATTAACATATTAAATGCTAATTAGGTAATTAGTATTTTATTTTATTCAGGATTTTTTAAAATGATTCATCACTATTTTTAAGATGTTTTCCTACACGAAAAAACTAGATTTTTAAATTCATAAATAAAAAAAAATGTTCAAGTGTATACATACACCTTAATATGAATATCAAAAACTGTAAACTTTTAGTTTAAATCAATGTTTAGTTTGACGAATCTGTTATTTCAAAACTCAGCAATAATAATACGTTACAGTTCGAAACTTTTCAACACCCCGTTGTTAGACAAGAGGATCAACGGAAACCTGCTCTTGCTTCAAATATTTGCTTTAAATCCATATATACTGAAATGCCAGTAACATAGAGGGAAAGTACAATAAAACCCATGTCTACGTAAATGTTGTATTTCATAGCCCAGGTATATGCACAGCTGGAAAGCCATTTGAAATTAGAAATGAAACTCGTAAATTTTAAATTCACGAAACATCTGTAGCAACAGGCTGGGTTTATCTAACCTTGGAAATGTTTGGAATTTTAGAAACTTTATTGTAAATTCAAGCATTATTCCCCACTGTATATTTTGAATGTTGTGAAAGTTGAACTAACAGTTTGCTTCTATATATCCCACCATATGAAAATGTATTTTTTAATAGAAGAATATTGTGAATATATTTTCAGATGTACATAAATTCAAATTCAGGCTTACTCTCAAAAATAGTTAACAAGATTGTTTTTGTCTCATTCATTATTGTAAATAAAAACTACGTCCGCTTTTGGCAAAATCGAACTGTCTTCCCTATTCCTTATTTTGATTCGTATCCAAAAAAATAAGTACTAGATAATTAAAGAGGTAAGTGGATGAAAGAGGAATGTTGCAAAAAGTAAGTTTTCAGATATTCGAATGTATAGTTTTCATTTCATATTGTGTTTCGTATTGGTCACATACCATCATTTGTGACACTATTATGTATGTTAATAAAACTTCTAAAGTGCTGCTGTCAGTGTCAGAAAGCAGACCAACTTATACCTCCTTCATCCATGACACTCATGTTTGGAATATTATAAACTTTACTGTAAATTTTCTTCGTGACACTATTATCTTTGTTAATAAAACCTTTACAGTTGTGCTCTGCTGTCAGTGTCAAAAAGCAGACCAACTTATACCTCCTTCATCCATGACACACAATACGAATATTAGAAACATTATTATAAAATTCCTTCGTGACGTTATTATGTATATTAATAAAACTTCTACAGTGCGGCTGTCAGCGTTAAAAAGATGACCAACTTATACCTTCTTCATCCATGACACACATTTGGAATATTATAAACTTTATTGTAAATTTCCTTCGTGACACTATTATCTCTGTGAAAACTTCTACAGTGCTTTTGTCAGTTTCAAAAAGAAGACCATCTTATACCTCCTTCATCCATGACACACGTTTGGAATATTATAAACTTTATTGTAAATTTCCTTCGTGACACTATTATGTCTGTTAATAAAACTTCTACAGTGCTGCTGTCAGTGTTAAAAAGATGACCAACTTATACCTCCTTCATCCATGACACACATGTTTGGAATATTAGAAACATTATTATAAATTTCCTTCGTGACACTATTATCTCTGTGAAAACTTCTACAGTGCTTTTGTCAGTTTCAAAAAGAAGACCATCTTATACCTCCTTCATCCATGACACACGTTTGGAATATTATAAACTTTATTGTAAATTTCCTTCGTGACACTATTATGTCTGTTAATAAAACTTCTACAGTGCTGCTGTCAGTGTTAAAAAGATGACCAACTTATACCTCCTTCATCCATGACACACATGTTTGGAATATTAGAAACATTATTATAAATTTCCTTCGTGACACTATTATCTCTGTGAAAACTTCTACAGTGCTTTTGTCAGTTTCAAAAAGCAGACCAACTTATACCTCCTTCATCCATGACACACATTTGGAATATAATATTATAAACTTTATTGTAAATTTCCTTCGTGACACTATTATGTCTGTTAATAAAACTTCTACAGTGCTGCTGTCAGTGTTAAAAAGATGACCAACTTATATCTCCTTCATCCATGACACACATGTTTGGAATATTATAAACTTTATTGTAAATTTCCTTCGTGACACTATTATCTCTGTGAAAACTTCTACAGTGCTTTTGTCAGTTTCAAAAAGCAGACCAACTTATACCTCCTTCATCCATGACACACATTTGGAATATAATATTATAAACTTTATTGTAAATTTCCTTCGTGACACTATTATGTCTGTTAATAAAACTTCTACAGTGCTGCTGTCAGTGTTAAAAAGATGACCAACTTATACCTCCTTCATCCATGACACACATGTTTGGAATATTAGAAACATTATTATAAATTTCCTTCGTGACACTATTATCTCTGTGAAAACTTCTACAGTGCTTTTGTCAGTTTCAAAAAGCAGACCAACTTATACCTCCTTCATCCATGACACACATTTGGAATATAATATTATAAACTTTATTGTAAATTTCCTTCGTGACACTATTATGTCTGTTAATAAAACTTCTACAGTGCTGCTGTCAGTGTTAAAAAGATGACCAACTTATATCTCCTTCATCCATGACACACATGTTTGGAATATTATAAACTTTATTGTAAATTTCCTTCGTGACACTATTATCTCTGTGAAAACTTCTACAGTGCTTTTGTCAGTTTCAAAAAGCAGACCAACTTATACCTCCTTCATCCATGACACACATTTGGAATATAATATTATAAACTTTATTGTAAATTTCCTTCGTGACACTATTATGTCTGTTAATAAAACTTCTCCAGTGCTGCTGTCAGTGTTAAAAAGATGACCAACTTATATCTCCTTCATCCATGACACACATGTTTGGAAAATTATAAACTTTAGTGTAAATTTCCTTCGTGACACTATTATATCTGTTAATAAAACTTCTACAGTGTTTCTGTCAGTGTCAAAGAGCAGACCAACTTATACCTCTTTCATCCATGACACACATTTTGGAATTTCAGAAACTTTATTGTAAATTCAAGAATTATATATGCCACTGTACATCTGTAATTTAATTATTATAAAATGTAAATACCCCTTAACTTATGAAATTCACTGAGAATGTTTAGAAATTATTAGGATTTCATGTTTGAATAAATTTAAATGATAAGTAAACAGTACAATTATTTTTTAAAAAAAATATTGACTTTCAATATGCATCTAAGTTACTAAAACTAAACATACATGAACTAATTTTATTATAATTTCATAGTTAACTGTTATGAAATATACGTTTACTCTCTATCTCTCTTTATCTTAATTGTCAATTTATTATTTAAAATCTGATTCATAATTAGATGCAATAACAAATAAAAATTTTAATAGAATGCGCAATTTATATTGTTTGCGATTCATTCGTTATCACATATGTTTAATAGATTAAGAAACTCGAACAATAAATATAAAATTATCTGAATATCTCTGTTGTGTTATTTGTTCACAAAAGCGTATAATTTCATCGTAATTCAGACTAGAATGTTTTCCTATAATAAAAATTTTATCTATCCAATTAAATACTTGCCTTGTATTATTGCACTCAAGTAAAACATAAGAATGCTAAAAGGGTGAATATTTATTTTTCTTGGTACCAAATTCAATTATTTAATATGTATATTCTTTTATATTTTTAATTGGTATTTAGAATATTTTAAAAGTTTTTGAAAATAATAAGTCTAAGTGTTTAGATAAAAATTCTTATTTAATCTAGTAATCCGCTATTTGACACTTACAGTTAAACAAATTTCAAATAATCAATAAAAATAATAATTGTAATATTTTATTAACCAATATTTGAAATATATTTTTAATTAGTTTTTAAAACCTTTATTTATACTGTCTAAATAAAATAAGTTTTACTAACAATTAAGAATTTTCGTATTTTTTAATTTTTCTTATTTTTCAATTTTGACACTTCAGACAGCACAAAATAAGAATATCAAATAATATGAATATAATTAATTAACCTTGAGTTATCTTATTCCACCGTAAAACAAATGCATTATTTATATTCTTAAAAAATTCAACATAACCCTGCATTTTAAATATTCGTGTAGTGGTTTTTTTTTAACCAGTAAAATTTTTCTTTGTGTATCTAGATATGTCGTAATATATTTACCACACATAAGCCTTTAATAATTAAACGAACCCTTGAGACAATATGATATCTAAAAAGTGTCTCATAAATAATCCATTGTCAAATAAGTAAACTTAAGAAAGCATTCTAAATCATCTTTCATTTGTAGCATCATCACAAATGCTAAATTATTAATTTTGGTAGTTGTAAATTTGATGCATTTCTGCATACAACAGTAGAAAAAAATACTTTTCAATAAAATTTAAAGATTTTTAAAAATTTGATGACGATCAATAATAACTTTTTAAATGCCCTCAGTAGTGTGTCGAAATATCTAGTAAATCGTATTATTTGTGGTTTTCTTTTTGAAACCTCTATTAATAGAAATTCCTATGTTAGCTCAATACTTTAAACTTAAAAAAGATTAAACAGGAATTTAACTTGGCTTGTTTTTAAAAGGTAAGTATTAAATTGATAGAATTGAATATATTGGAGACGAATTTCAAGATGATTAAGATTAACTGAATTATATTGAATAAAATAAATCAATATCAGTAAATAAACATATAGAAAGTTAGAATAGAAATTTAAAATTTTTCAATTGTTGTATGAGCCAGCTGTCAAACCTAGGAAGAAGTTTACTCTTAGGCGGATTGCCACACCACTTTCATACATAATCTGATTGTATGTCTGCCAAATACAATCTGCCATATTTCATATACTATATCATATACAACTGACTGCATATAGGGTACACTGTAAATGAAGGTACATAAAAATGAGTACCTGAACGCACTAATTATTTTTATATCGTAAATGAGCGATGGAGTAATCAAATTTAAGTAATCGTACTTTCTCAAAAATGAGCAATGGGATTTAATATTGCTAATCTCAGCTTCTGTTCAAGCTATCTTAAAGCGACCGGAAAAATTAAAAATAATTGCTTATAAGAGGGTTTTCAACATTATTGGATGTCAATTGCTTAAAGGGAAACTGAGTTATTACATCTCAACTACTTTACTTTCCATTCTTTTGGCAGACTTTTTTTAACATTTCTTCTGTTTATAACATTACAGCGGATACAGCTATTTACTGCGGCACCTGAGGATCTGGGTTCGATTCCCGGTAAGACGGGATTGTAATTGTTGATATTTATTGAAAGTGATTTATGAAGACAGCCTATGTAGGAAAGGTACTGATCTTTTTATTACCCCTTATTTTCGTATAAATTATACATTTAGTATAAATTATGTATGCATTTTTACTTAGTTTTGTGTAATGTTTTTTTCAAAAATGAAACTTTTGTATTCGGAGCTATGATGAGCATCGAATGTACTGAAAAATTAGTACATTTTACTTATTTTTGATTAATTTTTAACAGTGTATTTATTATGAATTATACATTTCAACCAATAATTTCCAACATATTAATTGCAATCAAACACAATTACATTTCATCATTAGAATTGTCATTTTATCTCCAAAACTTAAACATTAAAAGTGGCAATACGTCTCTATTAAGTTTAGTTGTTTCGGAAATGAAAGGCATTATATTATCCGATTTTCCAGACAATTCTGGTCATGATTTTCCAAAAAGAGATTGATACAAACTTATGATCCATAGAAATTATCAAACATATTTATCAGTTTTCCAACCAAATGGACCTTAAATCATTTCGGGCTTCAGGCTAAATAACTCGGTGGACTATCTGATAACAAAAGTAATTGTTTTGTTAGCGCTTCATTAATTTCCTAAGCATAATTAGGAAGCGGGACATTCTGTTGTTGGGGACATTCAGTGAGGACCGCTTTGGTACAAATTAGTGGGAGCTTCAATGTGTTATCCATCAATGGAACGACTTTTGCTAAGCTGCTATTTGCTTCCTGTCTGTTGTTAAATGAGGTTTTGCCATGGAAAGAGATGGGAAATTCTTTCATCAGTGGGGATGGTCTCTTTCTATGTAACTTATAAATTGGTTGGTTAAATTAAAATCGGAGTACAACTGCACATTGAGCTAGCGGTTTGGGACTTATCCAGAAGGAAAGACAGGAGAAGTCTCTCTCGGTATTCTAAACTACGATCAGATTATGAGGTCAAACTTGAGCTAGAACCGTACTCTATAAACTTCCAACTTAAAAATGAATTCTCAAATTTGATGAAAGCTTCGTTTAATATGATAAATTGCAGGAATGTTTCGTCAAAATTGACTAAATAATTTCATGTGTATCATAAAGTTTAAAAAATAACAAAATATTCTGTAATTTTTGATAATTTTAGTTTATTATTTTTGCCAAAATTGAATTCAGATACTTATGTAATGACATTTTAGTCAAATGTCAACATCCATTTTCACAGTGACAGCATACGGAAGCGTAATAGAGCCACAACAAATTTCAAATGCATGAACTCCCTTTGAACAGCGACTTTTTGATGACTTATTGAATTGAACTCGAGGTTCTACCCAATTTTGAGTTAGGTAATTCTCCACCATGATAACCCGGCCTGCTAACGCGACAAAAGCAAATTGTCTTTGTATTTAACTAATAAAATATTATTATATACAAATTAATATTTCAGTCGGGGTTCTCAGTGATTATCCGAAGTTATAGTCCTTACGGTCGTTGTATGGAAGGTCTAATAAAGTATATAAATGTGTAAATTCCATTCAATTTTTTTTTGTATATTATTTTCAAAGTATGTAATAGCAAGGACATCAGTCTTTATAGACGATGGTGGTGACAGAGATTTACCAGATGCATTTTTACGACAAGTTTGTCTTATACGCGTTGTTTACTGTTTTAATGGTATCCTCTGCATAATTGTATTATGCTACAACACTTATTATTCAGGTAATTGTATGTTAAAAATACCTGAATTGTTGAAATTTTAATAAGTTATACAAATACATAAATAAATAGATAAATTAATATTACAAATATGAATTTCTTGAAAACTTCCTCGACATTTTGAAATGTTTTTTTTTAGAATGACTTAAATTTGGAAGAATTCTGTAAATATTTTTAAATAACCGTTACACTGTTTTATTAAGACTTTTTTCTTTTGTATATCGACTTTGACAAAAACAAATAGGAATATTAAGCAGATATACAAACTTTATTTAATATGCAAATATTTTTTCTATATATAGAAAATATTTTTTAATATATATAAAAAAATAAAATCGTAAGGTTTTTCATTACGTTTTTTTTTTATCTTATGTAAAAAAATCGGAATGCGGTTAAAAAAAGACTCATTAGATCAGATAAAATGTTGATTTGTTTTTATGATATTTTTTTCTTCTAAATGTCCACAATGTAAACTCGCGAACTACAAAGAGAAAATATATTTTTAAAATATTTTTATTGAAACGTTGTGTGGTTTATTGCTTCCAAAACTACAAGAGTTCAATTTTTTCTTGTATCTTCATCCTCTTTAAATAAAATTAATGAAAAACGAGGAAAAGAAAAAAAGGATTAAAAGTTTCCGAAAATGTCAGGTTTACTTTTTATAATACGGCAAAAAACGGGCACTTTATAATTTAAAGGCATTAACTTAAGTAGTTGCGGATATATTTTTTTAACGTTTTGGGAAAGTTTGGTAATTGAGTTTTTTTTACTATTTATTTAATTTAAAGCATATTCAAATTTTTTTTGCGTGGAAAAATATTGAAAATTTGAGAACGTACTTTGCATTCCAGAAAATAAAAACATTTTGATAATAAAACCTCATTTATCAGGATTATTTGAAAACTATAAAAAAAACAATAAAAAAGTTTTACTTCTAAGTTTGTTTTTAAATCTAAGAACTTTTCAGTTTATGTTATATTTAGGAAATAATTATCCTATAAGAAACAGTAGGAACATTTGCAATATGTTATTCGACTAATTATTATTGTTAAAAGATAGGGGACTCTTTACGTCGCCACCTTAGTTTTAGAGTAAACTAATTGAAAAATCATCATACTGTTAATTATATCTTCAAATAGTATAAAAAATTTATTACTATTCAATCGATAGTTCATGAATCTGTACAGTAAATAAAATATAAATAGCATAATAAATCTGCTTTATTTTACGTTCTTTGTTTTGTCATAAGAAAATTATAAATCGTTGTATCGTTAACTTTTTTAATACTTTTTAAACAATTAAATGTAAAAACGTAGACCAACTCAAAGTTTATTAATTATTAATTAAATTAGTTAAATTAAACGCTTAAATTTGTATATTAAAAATATACAGTATTATTTTTTATCTTATAAATTGTAAATTAAATAAAAATTATGTAAATCTAAAATGTTTTTTTTTATTTAATAAGTTATCAAGGAAAGATTTTAACAATAAAAACTAATAATTATATATTTTGAATATTTAGGGGAAAAAAACGATAGTGTCTTAATTATGAATATCTTTCCTATCGTTTATTAATATTAAAATTTGTATCTTTATCGTTTATAAATATATAATTTTTATCTAAATCAATCATTCCTGACTCAATACAGTAATATTTGAGTTTTACTAAGTTGATGATTTAAAAACGAAATTGTAGGTATGAATTTATGAAGTATGGTAACTCTATATACAGCATTTTTAAGTTTGATTTGGAGTATTTTTAAAATTGTTTTATTATGCAAGGGGGCTTATTTATGGGCTTTTTTTTAAGTTAACTTTTGGCAATGATATATTTAAAAAAAAAATCCATAACAGAAACTTATGGATATAAAAAATAATTCTTTTGCATAATATATAATGCATAAAATAATTAACAAATCTAGCTTTGAATTCTAATAAAAATTGGAATAACTGATTCCATTAAAACGAAAATGCTTAATAAAAGAATTTAAAAAAGCATAGTTAGAATACCCTACCATTGATATATATACTTTCAATAAAATTCATTAACAAGTAATGTTTCTGTTTAAATGAACGTTAAAAGACAAAAAATATCTTCAGTCTCCTTAAGATGAAATATTTCATATATTCTATAAAAAGTTACTTTTAAAATTTAAATGTAAGTTGAAGAGGGATCCTTTTCCTTAAAAAATAAAAGGTTTTCTTCTTTGCTTTTTGTTGTTTCTAAACATTATTTTCTTCTCTTTGTTCATTCAGATGCATTACCATAAAAGCATCTTTCTTGGGTTTCATTTTGCGCTTATTCAGCACGCAAAACAGTTGCATTTTTCCAGTTTCTAAAATTGGCTGAAAAGAAAGGAAATGCGAAAGTTAAGCGACAATGGAAAAGTGGACTAATGTATGGAATATATTCTAGTATCCAGTATGTGTAATAATATGCTAAAACTTGAAAAAAGAAAAATTACTATTAGTAATTAACTATAATAGTTAGTTATGCAGAGATATAAATTGTGGTATAAATGTAATTTATTAGAAAATAAATTGATGTGAAACTATTTAAAATATAAATTATTTTTATATTTGAAAAATTTATTGAAACTAATAAATATGTATTTATAAACTATAATTTATTGGCATTTGTATTTTATAGTTACATTGTCATGAGCAATAAGCATGACAATAAACTTTAAGTTTCAGTATTAGTTCAATATTTGTTATTGATTTATTTTGAATTCCATATCTTGATCGCATTGTGAATTCAATTGAAAAATTGAAAATTATCATTTATATTCAGTTTACAATTAAACAACGTTAAGAAAATATCTCACATATATATATATATATATATATATATATATATATATATATATATATATATATATATATATATATATATATATATATATATATATATATATATATATATATATATATATATATATATATATATATATATATATATATATATATATATATATATATATATATATATATATATATATATATATATATATATATATATATAAAGCAGGCCACAAGCAACCCTTCGGAATACATATGTTGTGATTATCCTGGATAGTTCCTGGATTATATTTGCAGAATAATGTTGTGAATCTAGTAGTTTGTTATGTTGAGATGTTCTGCGAAGAGGAATGAGTATTATTCAAGAAATGCCTACCGCCTACCTGACCTCATCTGTAGGGAACGGGAATTCATTACGTATGTATTAAGGCATAAAATATCGATTTAAAGGAGGAATGAGTCTTTAGGGAGTTCAGAGTAAATTAGTTTTGGCCCTTAATCAGACCAATTATTTTATTGACTTTTTCCTATACGTCATGTTCTTACGTTTTGGACAAATTTAAGATTTACATCTTATTTTTTGTAGCATTTAAATAGATATTTCATTAATGTCGTCCAATTGGAAACAAAATTTGATACAGAGTGGTTAAAGATTGGCTTTTAAGTGATTAAAATAATACATAAAAATACTTTTTCATTGATATAAGTCATCGAATAATAAAGACTGAACGTTAAAAACTGTTTATGAGTGAAAACTATGATTTCTAAGACTAAATACATAATCTTTGTATGTCCACTTCTGTAATTTGTTGGATAATAGAGAATGCAAAAAAAAAATATTGAGTTTGGTAAAAACTTAAGGGATATTTTTGTAAACTTGTATCACAAATTATTTATTATCTGTAATTGACATACAGTGATTATGTAGGTGGAAAGAGCTAGACTTTCCGCAAAATAGTCAGCATAACACCTTCATCAAAATGTTGAAATTGAAGGTTTTATGCCGGAAAACTGCAGTTTTGTTTTAAAGTTATATGATATTAATGGTTTCTGTTTCAATAACCTTCATAAAAAGACGTAAAAACCTTTCAGAAATCCTAAAAGAACTTCGATTTTTTAATCATGAAGAGAAAATGCAGATATTTTAAAGGTTTTGTGCAGGAAAATTAAAAGATTAAAAAAAACTGCAGTTATTTCTTTCAATTGTCTTTATAAAACCTTTCAAACACCTTCAATTGCGTAATTTTGATGAAGCTTTAAAGTTGACTTTTTTTGCTGGGTCCACATTTGTATTGATACCAAAATATCCTTTTTGCCAATAATGGAAATTATTTTTATTTTTTTATTTTATTATTATTTATTAGACCCACAATGTTGTCAAGGGGCCCCAAGGCCCGTCCAGACAACGCAATAAAACTACATATACAATACAACATTTTAAAAACTACATGCATAATAAAATATATATTTCATAAGTACAGAATATAACGGTTGTCCCTTTTAGCCTTCGATTTGTTATCAAATAGAACTATTAGGTCAAATAGAACTATTCAAATCAAATAGAACTATTATTTGATAACTTCGTTATCAAATAGAACTATTAGTTTCAGAGATTATAGCAGACAACCCCAGTAATTTATTATGTTTCTTTATTCAGACTATATGAAAAATATTAAAATGGACATGCTGCAAGTTATTCCCACATTTTTTTAAAAATTTTATTATATTTTCAATAAAAATCTCAATTTCTGTATATAACCTCCTTTTTACATTTTTCTTTAATACAATACCCTTAGGACAAACACTTTCATCACGCTGTCACCCTCAATTGACCCACATAAATTTAAGAGCTACAGTTTTACGCTTCCAATGCCTCCACAAAAAAAAGATAATCACAAACACACTGCATCGCGTCAAGAGAACTTTCCGGTTCATTTAATACCCGAGCCGTCCCATAATTTACATAAACGTCCAAAAACTCATCTCCCGGGCAGAAGAGAAAGATTAAATGCCCGGTTAAAAAGAGGGTACAGTTGAGTCTATTCTCGAGAAGCCATCTCGCCATATGTGAGTTATAAATTAGCTGTCATTTGTAAAAGACAGCGCTGAAAGTCTGACTCTTGAGAAATGGGTATTGGTCCGAGTGCCTCATATTTTCTACGGTGGGGTTTTAAAAAGCGGTTGAAAAATGGATTGGAACTTAATTCTTGATATGAAAATATTCCGGAAGCCTATGAATGAATATGGGAGTCATTTGTTTGAAGGCACGGTAAGTGGTTTAGGGAAATAATGTATTATAAACAGATATGATAATGAGAATTATAATGATTTAACATAATAATATATAAATTCAAGTACACTTGCACTCACTCTCAGCTTTTCCCAGGAATTATTATTATTACACGCTTTTTAATAACTAGTTATGTTGTCGTCGTATAATTAATTCTAACAATTTAGGTTTTCCCCATTATAAATATTATATCGACTTGGAACTTTACATACTTACGTGATCCCGCCCGAAGACACACAATAATAAAAATAATGACGACCAAATTCAGACTCTACGCCTAGCACGTTTGAGTTTGTTTAACGTATTCTAACAATCCTAAAATACTGATATAGTGATTTTAAAACTATTTATTCCTGACGAATTGTTGAATTGTTTTTACAAAGTTCAGGTGTCTCTTAAATGAAAATGTTAAATTTTGTTTGTTTTTTATTATTTTATTTACTTATGTTTTGTTTTCATGCATCTCCGTACTTGATTGCACTACCTCCAAATAGAGTTTGTTATTTGTACACAAAAAACTTTATGTTAAAAAAACTAAGGAGCGTGTTGGTCTGCCACATCATAGCGTTTGACTGCATTGCTGTTAAAAATTTAAGTATGTTGTAAATTCAGATGCACCTTCCCTCACGAAATGCCTTTAAGTGAGATGAAATGTACTGTTTTTTAAGAAAAATAAATTTTACTGCTGGGCTGGGGGGGGGGGTGCTATCGCAACTATGGAGTCGCAATAGCAACCTGTATGTCTCAGTGACGGGACAGGTAATTAAAAATTACTCCTGACGAATTAACTACATCTTCAGGAAAGCTATTCCAATTATCTATTACTCTTTTATAAGCCTTTCTGCTTTCTCCCTTAAGTTGTGATTTTTAAAACTGTTGCTCATGACCTATAGTCCCATTGGGTGTATAAACTTTTACGCTTTCACCATCACCCGATTTTATTAATTTAAGTAGTGTTGAATATTGTCTCCTCTATACCTCCCTTCCTCGAGTGTATACATGTTTAGTAATCTAAGATTGTCGCTATAGTTCAATTCCGAAGTACCTTGTACCAATTTTGTTTTAACTTATCCTTGTTCTAACAAATCAATATATTTTTTAACATAAGGTGACTAAATTTAAAACCGATCGAAGTGTAATCGAACCAAGCCATTCGCCTAGAATTCGAACACTGCTCCACCACTGGACCACCTGAACTGCGTGTTATTAATTTATATTAATTAATAATGAGTTTAGTCTGGTAATAAAAAAATGCAAAGTTGCCTTGTTATTAACACGATACTTCTGCTAACGTTTACTGTGGAAGTACGGGGATGGTATCACAGAGAGCATTTCATAATAATAGTATGACTAATAATACAAAATATAAAAAGGGGAAGTGAATAAAACAACTAAGAGTTATTCGTTGCAAATATGGGTAACATGAAATTAATAAAATATTGAATATTTTAAAGTATTCTTACACAAAAAAATGCTATTTGTAGTTTTTTTTTAACGTTTTACTGTGGAAGTACGGGGATGGTATCACAGAGAGCATTTCATAATAATAGTATGACTAATAATACAAAATATAAAAAGGGGAAGTGAATAAAACAACTAAGAGTTATTCGTTGCAAATATGGGTAACATGAAATTAATAAAATATTGAATATTTTAAAGTATTCTTACACAAAAAAATGCTATTTGTAGTTTTTTTTTAACGTTTTACTGTGGAAGTACGGGGATGGTATCACAGAGAGCATTTCATAATAATAGTATGACTAATAATACAAAATATAAAAAGGGGAAGTGAATAAAACAACTAAGAGTTATTCGTTGCAAATATGGGTAACATGAAATTAATAAAATATTGAATATTTTAAAGTATTCTTACACAAAAAAATGCTATTTGTAGTTTTTTTTTAACGTTTTACTGTGGAAGTACGGGGATGGTATCACAGAGAGCATTTCATAATAATAGTATGACTAATAATACAAAATATAAAAAGGGGAAGTGAATAAAACAACTAAGAGTTATTCGTTGCAAATATGGGTAACATGAAATTAATAAAATATTGAATATTTTAAAGTATTCTTACACAAAAAAATGCTATTTGTAGTTTTTTTTTAACGTTTTACTGTGGAAGTACGGGGATGGTATCACAGAGAGCATTTCATAATAATAGTATGACTAATAATACAAAATATAAAAAGGGGAAGTGAATAAAACAACTAAGAGTTATTCGTTGCAAATATGGGTAACATGAAATTAATAAAATATTGAATATTTTAAAGTATTCTTACACAAAAAAATGCTATTTGTAGTTTTTTTTCAATAAAGGGAAAATTTCCTTCCTGAGTAAATATAAATAGGTTTTTTTAATCATTATTTCTGTTCAGCAACTTGAAACCGACTTTAAATTGGGAAACAAACAAGACTATTTCTAAATCGTGTGTTTATCCAGTAATTCGTTGAAGTGAATGTTGAAAGTAACTTGCATTTAGTTAAAAATAGATTTTTAATAGATTCGTTTTTATAAACGCAAATATCTTAAGTCGAACCCTCTGCGGACTATCAAAATAACGAATATGTAAGTTTGGTTTCACTGCAGGATGATTTAATTTCATTTCCAAGTTATTTATTTTTTTAATTAAAGAAATATTTTAGCAAATACGGATTTAAAAACTTCTCACAATGCTTATTTTAAATTTCAAAAATTTTCACAGTAGAGATTTTTTTTATAGATTTTTAAATTATGCGTACTGCTGGGAAGTTTGACGTTACCTGAATTAATAAATCCTTTCGATCGCAAAATAGGAAAAATAAGTTGTTTATGTTAACCCGCTGGCTGTATGATAGCTTAGAGGGTGTAATATAAGTTTATGTTGTCATGTTTGAATAAGTTAGGTGTGTTTATTTATGAGCATGATATGCATTCGTCAGGTTATTTTAAAATAAGAAAATAATGTTATATAGTTTCAATGTCATTGTTAAATATGTTAAATTTATTTCCTCAATAGTATATCATATTATCTATTTATATGAAAGTACATTTTGATTGATATATTTTAAAATTCGTACGATTTAAAGAAATTACTAAATCCTTTTATGAGTTAAAACCAAGAAAATCAACAAATATCAATTTTAAAAATATATAATTATTTCATATCAATATAAATATTTCAATCATAATCTAAATATTTCAATCATTATATGTAGAAAAAAACAACTAAATTATAATTAATATACATTTAAAAACGATAAAACATGATTAAAAGTATTTTGATTCATCAAATCGAAGAAATTAATTTTAAAATCTTTGTTATTTCAAGGCATTTAGAAACGTGATACGTTTTCACACTTTTTTAAATTCAAATAATTTCATTACAAATTCATATTTTTTTAAATAAAAATAGCATTTTTAATTTAATATTAATTTAAACCAAAATATTCCAATAAATTATATAAAATTGTACATATATTTCTTAAGCTATTCAGTAACACATTTCTTGAGCTTTAACCATTTACGCAATAGTTAATCTTAAATACGGGAAAAAGTATATATTAGAACATGCTTAATTATTAAACACAATGTCAAAGATTTCGGAATGGGGATTTTGGTTCTCCGTACTTATGTACTGCTAATTGAATACTAATTAGCGTTTAATTTTTCTTTTCAATTTCAAAGTAGAAGCAAGTCATTTAATTTAATCGGAAAAATAATTTTATTCTTTAGAATGTATGAAAAGGATCATTTTCCTTAGACTACCCAGTGATATGGATAATTAATTCGACTTTTATAGTTTATATATAAAAGTTTTCATTTATCAAACAATCACGTTTTTTAAAACCAACAAATCAAATTTTAAACTAATTAAATCACCCAGAAATTTAAAAAAAAAATTCTGAAATGTACTTCATTAAATGAAGTAATTATTTAAAAAAAAAAGAGAACAAGATCAAAGCATATGTTTAAAAATCTGTAATTTATAATTAATTTAAAAATCCCACCATTTTAGTTTACCCAATTATCTATTTTCTCCCATTTTAGTCTACTTAATTAATAATTTTCAATTTGTTATTTCCGGCAGTGGCGGCGATTTGGGGGGCAAGGGGGGTGCACTTTTTTTGGATGTTGCACTTTTTTCAGATGTTGCTCCAGCAACATCTGAACTCCAGATGAACTCCCCCCGCTCTTTTTTTGGATGTTGCCCCCGCACTTTTTTCAGATGTTGCTCCAGCACTTTTTTAAAATTACACTTTTTAAAAAAATATAATTATAAATAAAATGTTTTTACTGCATTGCCAAAACATGGAAAAATTTCGTACTCCAACCCCCTTCATGCCAAAATGAACCTATATCCCTGTATGTACTGAATTTGATTTAAACAATGCCGTTTAATTTGTGAAGAAACCGAGGATAGTTTGAAAATGAAGGTTTAGCTGTGGACCCAAACTAAGCAAAAGTTTTTAAACAAGTCAATAGTAAGTTGAGTAATACTTCCAGATTTTCTTATTTAATCTTTATAAAAAAATAAGCCAATTTTATTACAAAATTTAACAATAAAAACAAAATTGCGGGACTTTTTTTTTAACTTTAACTAATCATATCTAATATTATTTTTTTTTTTTAAATTAAATCAGCAAAAAAAAAAAATATCCTTGAATATTTTTAGAAATAAAGTTTGCAAACCTTGATTGCTAATTACGCATTGACATTTTTTCAAAACAAAAATCTTCTAGTGAAAAAAAATGTCTGCCCTTTCATCTTGCCCCATCAGTTTTATCACCCAATCGCCGCCACTGATCCCCGGAGTATAAACCATTCAATGAGTCACATATATAATTAATAATTTTTATTAAGCTGATCCTTTTATTGTAAATCGTACCTGATTGATCCTTTTCCCTAAATACTTCAAAAGAATAAAAATCTTATTTAAATATATAATGTGTTAAAGATAACAATAGTTTTTTAACTAAAGTAATTTTAAAGACGAGAAAATGGATCTTCTAACAGTCATGTTTTAAAACATGAAATTACCATACTTAAAAAGTCTTCTAAAGTGGTTGTCAGAATAACTTGAAGTTGAGAGGAGTGAGGACATGTAGCTGAAACGTTTAAGCATCACATTAGGAATTGATGCCATCGATTTTTCACAAGTGTAATAGACAGTTTTCTTTCCCCGAATCTTTTAGTCTGCGAATTTAAAAAAATAAACTCTTTTCATTAGTAAGTAAATAAGTTAACGTTTAAAAACTTTAACAGTAATAATATTTGTTAAGTTATTGACAATGCATACATGTGTTCTTAAAAATTTTTTTTTTTTGTAAAACGTATTGACAAGATAAAATATTTTATATCTTAGAGTGTAAAACAGAAAAAATAAATTGAAAAATAAATATTTGTAATTCAAAAAAGTTTTCAAAATAATAAAAATAAAAGGTTTGAAATTTATTGGAAAATGTTCTTGACCAAATTGAAAAATATTTTCTTACATTGTAATTTTAATTTTTGATATTCAAACATAATCTTTAATTTTAAAAATATGATTTAAAAATAATTCTTATTCAGATAAATTTTAAACTAACACTTGAAATTTACAATTGTCTTGAATGTTATTAATGTGGTTTTTATTCGCAATATATATTTCATTTCCTGTTGTCTAAGTTCGTATGCAATTGACATTAAAAATTTATATTTTAGATGGTTATATTTGAATAAACTCATTCATTCATATATTGATTTACTAACTAAATAAATATATATGAATAAATGGTCAAACTAATTAAATGAAAATTGAATAATTAGACGTTGTTGATTTATTTTATTTCCCATAAGTTTATATTTCTTATATTTATAGTAAATATCACAAAGTATTAAATTGTATGAGCTGCTTGTCAGAAGTATGCTAAAACATTTAGTTTTAGATAGAATAATATTGTAATTAAAACAGAATTTTATTAAAAATAAAGTTTGTTTTTTTAGTGGATTTTGTATTTCTTAAAAGTAAACGTTAGAAATTGTATATATATATATATATATATATATATATATATATATATATATATATATATATATATATATATATATATATATATATATATATATAAACAGTTACCTCCATCTAATATTATTAAGATTAACATGAAGGTTAAATTGAGCATACTTAGGACATTTATTGCGTTGTGTATAAATATGAATTTTACCTGGTATCTATCATTTCCTATTGAGTCGATAGCATAAAATGCTGGAAGCACCTATATTAATTAAACTAGAAACACTTAGACAAGGCATTTATATATTCATTAAGTTTTTTTTTTTTAATGTGGGAGTAAACAAGTTACGAAATAAATCACCAGACTTCTGAATAAAGAGGTGTAAATATGAGTTAAGACTATTTTAAATTCACAATTAATCAATTAACTTAAAGTTAAAGTAAAGACTGTTAAGATTTGGTGTATGACGCTTCCGTCAGAAAATGGGAATCAAACTCTCAAAACCGAGACGCTATTTTTGAGGTTCACAGGTAGAGTATCAATGATATTTTATGTTCGCCTTACTATGTTATTGTTTATGTTTGTCGGGATGGAAAGTCCGCCCCTGGATTTCCAAGTCCCTGTCTGATTGGTCACTTTGGGCGATCTCTATATTGCCGACTGGGCCCTCGTTGGACTCTCTGAAATGTTAAAACGTTGTTGGGAATGGGTGTCACTAGAGGAATACCTGACTTAAGTTTACTGCCCACCCTGGCTCCTCGAAGTCTGCCGTATTGTTGAAATTACCATTCACTTGGTTTTTTGTTGGCCTTACTATTGAATTAAGCTAGAATATATGTCGCCGGACAAGGTGGGCCATTCCGAATGAGGGGTTGAAATTGAAATGCACACGTGGTATGATGAAGATTACGTCACACAACATAAATTTTCCCAAATTTTACTCTCTACTGTATCCTAATATTGGCCTCTAACAATAAAAAAAAGTGTGTGGCATACTAAAGATTTGATTTAAAAAAGTTCTTTTAAAATTGAGAAACATTTAATGGTAGAAACAAAAAACTGAAAAATACAGCAAACGATGCCAAGGACCGCAATAATCAATCATTGAAAGGTTGTTTTCCTTTCAAAATATTTTTTAAAAATTATATTTGTACATATACAACTATTACTTTAATGCATTCTTCGTAATGTAAAAACTAAAATAATATATTTATTCTTAAAAACAGCAGTCTTATTTTTCAGCAGTATATGGATTGTGTGAGTTACAGGAAGGTATTTTTAGATTACAAGGTTCTCGGAATCAGTTAAAATTTTTATTTCATAAAAATTTTATAAAAATTATATTTTAAATATTTATTTCCAAGAAATAAAATGCCCCGTCTTTAATATGAAAGTATTAATAAAAAATAATTTACCCTGCAAATGATTATTCTTATAAAAAGGTCTGACGAAGTACGGACGGAAGGTCTGACGAAGTACCTTTGTAATGCGTCTTTTAATTTACTGACACAATATTGTTCAAGGTTATAGAAAGAAACAGTTTCGAATAGTGTAAAATTGTTTTAATTACAATACAGTAATAGTAATAGTACAATACTGAGAAAGTGGTTGTTATTATAATTTTCGACACCGACAATTAAAAAATACAAAACAGGAAATAAAAATGTATATTTTAAGCCAATTGGTACACGTTTCAATAGAAATAATGAAATATTTTCTAAAACTATAACTTACAACTGTAAAGTTACATCATTGTAGAATAAAATAATTGTCAAAATTATTATATTTTTTTGTATTTCTTTATATCAATTGTTAGTATCTAAATTGAATTTGTAAAATCATTACTTTAGAAAAATTGCATGATACACTAGTAGTGAAGGATATTTTAAAATAAAATAGTATTTTAAATTTTGTGTTGTGCATATAACTAATAACTGAAAATTGATTAAAATAGTTTAAAACCTTTTTTATATAAATTTTTATTTTGTTTGATTAGTCTGTAAATTATAAATATATATGTTTATTTCATATATTTAGAATCTAATATATTATTACACCTACCTGGCATTTAGTATCTCTTGAAAAGTTATTGTAAAATTCATAGGAATGTGAATTCAGGATTTATTATCTTTTGAGCATAACACAATAAAATACATAATGCAGGTAGTTCAGTTCAATTTAAAAACTGATATAAAGAATAATTTAAATAATAAAGAATAGTTATAAGATGACACATACAAATCTGAACAGAAATCAAATTTAAAGATATTCCATGAAGGAAATAATTCATTTCCGCTATTAATAATATACAGATTTTTTCCAGATTTTATAAAATTAAATTTCTTAAATACCTGAAGTAATGAAAATTATAATTCTAAAGAGAAAAATTATTTATCTGCATTTATAAATTGTTTGAATATCACTAAACGACTAAACGCAGCCTAAGCATTATTGATGAACACAAAAATATTTAAATTAATCCTACTTCTGTGAGTGTATCTCTGATGATTTCCACAATAAAATTTCTCCCCCGAAACACGTTAAAATTGCCCTCACGTATCACATGTTACATTTACGCTCTCATAACTTTTACCCGGTTCAAAGCAATTACTTTTACCCCGACCCTCAGCTCTCTCCTTACGTTTATTGACAGACAGGATGGTTGACTGTGTTATACTTGTTTCAAAAGCATCGTTTAATTTACTTTTCTCCACCCCTTTTCCAACCCCCCCCCCCCCCCCCCCCGTGAATCATCTATTATTCGATGGCTTTTTTTGTATCGAAGCGCGGTGGGAATTTTTGCAAGTTGAAGTGTAGGTTCGTGACCGGAATGAAACGGGTTCGATTCTATTAAGTAAAGTGCGTACCGTCATATCGCATGCTGCCAAAGTGGCTGTTGAATGGGGGATATGGATTTTCAAAGCTTCCTTGTAGTGTGGATTTTATTCCCTGAGCCTTTTTTTGAAGTGTGAATGTAATGATGAAATAGTCATTCTTGAAAAATATTCACATAAAAAAAAGTATTGTTGTAGTAAAGTATTTTTTATCTATAACATTCGCAAAAATTTATTAGAGATTTTTCAAATAAACTGAACAATAAAATATGTATAAGATAAAAAAAATCTTCATAAGGACGAGCTAAGAATAAGAAATACAATTACATTGCAAAAATACGCAATTAAAATACATCAAAATCTAGACATATTTTAGGAAATATATCTCCCTTCATCAGTAGAAATGAAAAACAAAAAGTCTATGTGCTCTATGTGCATAGCAGAATGAAAATAAAACCAGAAACGAAAGTATTTCCAAAAAACAAAACTTATTTCAATTGGTCAGGGTTAACTATTGTGTATCTGTAAGCGAGTGGGAAATATTGGAATGGCAAATGTCTCATTAATAAAGACATCAATATAGCTAAAAATTTAACACGTCCAGGACAAGTTTGACTGGATATTTGGGTTTGCAAATTAAATATGTGTTATAAAAAATAAATATGTGATTAAGTTCCCAAGAGTGCCTGGCAATGGAGGACTTCTTCATTTCTTGTTTGACAGTATGTGCTTGGTGCTCCCTAATGCGAAATCTTAATACTCTTTTAGTTTACCCCATCGACGACCTTAATAACTGAGCAATCTATACAATATTATATCAATGTGTAATAACCTGTCAAACTAAAAGAGCATTCAAATTTCGCATTAAAGAGTACCAAGCACATACTATCAAACAATAAATGAACAAGTCTTCCATTGCCATGTACTCTTGGGAACATAATCATATATTTAATTTTTCTAACCCACATTTAATTTGAAAACCCAAATTTCCAGTCAAACTAGACTTCTTGAAGGTGTTTCACATTTTTAGCAATATTGATTCGGTTGTTAACGATACCTTTGCCGTTCCAATATTTCTCACTTTCAGGTACATAAAACACAAATCTCCGACCAATTAAAATAATTTATGTGCTTTGGCAACACTTTCATTTCTGGATTAATGTTCTTCTACTATGCACATAGACAGTTTTTCATTTCTGCTGATGAAGAGATATGTATCTCCCAAAATATTTCTTGATTTTAACGTATTTTAATTGTAATTTTCTTAATAAAATATGTACACTAATATTTGGCTAATAATAATAACAATAATACAAATTATGTTATTGATATAAAAAAATCACACATAACCCTTTTGTCTAACACTTATATTGCGAAACTCAATAGCTTACATTATTTCATAAAAAAGATTTTAAACTCTAGCGATAAATTTAAAGAAAAATTATTGAAATAAATAATTGCGAAATATGTTGAGCATATTTATTTGCGTTTCTTTTCAAGATAATAGAATTATGTTTAGTTAATTTACATTTAGTTTTACATCGTACTTTTTATTTGTTTCTAAATGTCAAGAAACATGTCCCCTAGGTATATAAAGTTATAAGAAAAAAAATATTGGACATGTGTCCCTCCAATTAAAGCAATTTAGTTTAAAATTCTTATTTAAAACGGATGAATACACGTGTATCTATCCAGCGTATATTTAATTTGCATGATTACAATAATCTGAGTTGCTTTTTTATTATTATTTAACGTCACCCGTATAATTTTCCCCTTTTTTAAAAAAAGAAAATTAGGATTGCTTCGAACAATAAACTTAAATTAAATAAAGTAATTAGATTCGACAAGAAAAAATATATTTTCAGATTGGATTAAAATCTTACATCCATCAAGTCTTAGATAAAACATTTAATCAAAACTTAATAAATATAAAATTATTATTTGCTTATTTTTATGTGAACTTTAAGCAACCTGACCAGAATATTATTTTGTTCGACTGTCCAATGTCCAAAGATAAAAAAATATATATAGCTTGGTTATGTAAAGATTTTAAAAGGAAGAGTATATTTTAGTTACATGCCCGGTTGGATCAAAATTAAGATAACTGGTAACTTAATGAGTCAAGTTATCATAAATTTTACAATATATTTTTTAATTGTTTATAAAAATTGAGTGATCCAGGGTTTTTTAGGCATGTATTACTGAAATAGTTTACGAAATTTGTATCGCAAGAGTAATCGATTTTAACCAGATAGCACGACCTAGGAGGAGTTTTACACTCCACGTAAGGTGATTGCGCAAATTTCCTAACTTCTCTTCTTTCAAAATAAATCAAATCCGGTGCAGTTGCTCTTAAAGTCACCTTTTAATCGGGGAAATGCTTATTTTATAAATTCCTGTTACAATTTGGTAGAACTTGAGTGCTATGGTGTAACCCCTGTGCCCCCCCTTTTTTTTTGGGGGGGGGGGATCTTTATGTCTTTTTTTCTGCTCGAGGATGTCGCGTTACTGACCTACAAGAAGACGATGAAACGATTAGAAACATTACTGAAAGAAGTTTCTAAAGATTAAGAATCTTTAAACGAATGTAATTTTAATTGTGAAAGTAGTATTTGTTCTTAAGAAACGAAATTAAGTACTGAGGTGTGCAAAATTCTCTTGAGCGTTCCCGTGTTCGTCTGAGCAGCTCATTTGCTCTTGAATTAAGAATAAATAACATTAATATTGCACCCCTGCACCACTTCGGCGTTGGCCACCATCTTGGATAAATATCGGTCAAAAAAACTTTTTTGTAGTTATCTCTTTAAATATTAATTATAGAAAAAAATTTCAATTACAAAATTATTTTTCTATTTATTTCCAACAAAAAATACCATTCATACTTTTTCTTTGTGACTCTCCATCTAGACGAGAATTAAGTTGGTATCCAAATACTACGTAGTATGAAAATTCAAGAAATCGCTTAAGTATGGCATTTTGTTGCACTTACTTTTGTTTAAAACACTTGTAACTAGTATATAAGCAAAATATATAAATTTGTAATAATTTGTATATTAATGTGTATGGAATATAAAAGAAAGTCGATTATATTAATCTGTATTTCATAAACAACATCGCACTCACGTTATTGTCATTCACTACTTACTTTAACTACGTTCTCAATAAATATAACACGGCCTAAAATATTCTTTCAAAGTTCATGATTTATTTTCTGCTTTTCAAATCTGCTTCCATAATATTTTCTTTAAGTTCAATTGTTTCGACATGATGTAGAGCCCCACCTTCATTAAAAGGCTTTTTCCTGTGCTTTTTTTTTAAAAAGTAAATTCACACATGCATCTTGTCCACAAAATAAACAGGATTGTTGAAAATTGAAACCTCTACTCTACGAGATATCTTCAAAGTTGTTTAAGGCTCTTGTTGTCTTTGAGTGAAAAGTAACCAAATTCCTTTTTTTTGTAGATATTTCGGCATTTTTCATGTACAGTAACCTTTTCAAGTTCCCTTAATTGGGTATGCTTCCAATCATTGCATTTCAAACTATATTCGATTAAAGTATTTAATATATATTTTCTTTTACTTCTCGAGAATTACAAGCAGATAGCAATTTCCCACAAATAATACAATTTTCTTGTGAAAACCTAACTGATTTATCTCGTTTAAGCCAATTGGTAAATATTACGCACAAATTAAATTTATTCTAACTTGCAGGACACGCTTGATTTTAACGTCTGCACACATTCCAGTTTTACAGTAATACTAAAAAACTTTTCTCACACCCTTTTACTTGACGACACGTGTGAAAACCCATGTTTATTCGTACGTATTCATGTCCAGTGTTTATCTCCATAGAATGAAAGGACAATAAAGAACATTTATCCGTTTAAAAGTATTTTCTAAAAAGGGCTTGCTAATGTAACTCAGATGACTATTGATTCCTTTAGTAAATGCACTGCAGGCCCTCAAAGAATAGTTCGCGATGCAAACAATGCATCATCTCTTAATTAACCCCAAGTGTCATATTTAAAAGTCGAAAATAAAACCTTGTTGCTACACATTGTAAACATGTGCCTTTTATTATTGTGTACTTCGCTAATGGTTTTAGACTTTTAGATCAGCACTTTACTTTTCAAAGCGTGAAGGAAACTGGGGGATCGAATGTAACCCAGAGAGTTGTAATATTAAATAGAGAGCGCCTTCAATACCAGACTATCATAAGGCCGCGGTGTCAACATTGAAAAGAAAAACCAACATCACGTGGTTATAGCGCTGCCACATTTGGCGTACAAACATCTGCAGGAGTTTCAAATTTGGCGCACTTTCTTCTTTTTTGGTGATAAGGAGTACTGTCTGTATTCAACTTTTGAACATATATGTACGTATTTACTTATTTTCAAACAATATGCGCTAAATATTTCGGCTTCATAAACGAAACGAAAATATTTTATTTGTGTTCAATACTCGAAGAAGCGAAACTCTTTATATTTCTCAGATTTTATTGTTTATATTTTCTTATTGAAGTATAACAATTGAAAGAACTTCGCTTATGGTAAATTTTTTACATAAAAACATAATGCAATTATTTTAAAACTACAAAGTAAGAAAAATCTCCTTAATATATCTGTTATCCCTTTAAATTGTGCCACTCGTTCAAAAAAACGATATTTAAATACAAAATTTAACACAAAACCATATTACAATACTTCGATATCGTTTAGTTCTTAAAGTCACCAAGGCCTGGCAACTATATTGGCGCATGAATGAATTGGCATTTCCACATATCACGTGATTTCAATGATGGACTCACGGAAATCAGCATTTTTATTTCTCTATTTCTATCATTACTCTATGATGTAACCACACAAAAGATTATTACACAATCATGAGGACACAGTACTGCTGCTGCTGAGCTGCTGTTAATTGTAGCGGCTTACTTTGTTATACTGAAAACAGATGTAGATACGTAATAAATAGGTCTTGTATACAGTCTCTAGACTTGCAGGGAAGAATTTTGGAAGTATTAATAAAGACATTTAGAACTATAAGCTAACAGTAATAAAATAGAAAAATATGAGATATATTACTTAAACTGAGAAAGGTTTTTAATTTCTATAAATAACGAAATCATGAATAGCAATGCTTAATTTTTTTTAGAAAATATAATTTTTTTATTAAAATATATGTGCCTAAGATAAAAACAGGTGTTTTAAACAACAGTGAGAGCAAAAAACCTGTCATATTTAAGCGATTTCTTAAATTTACACGTTACGTAGTGGTTTGATACCAAATCAATTCTCATCTGGCGTCTGCATGCAGAGTCACAGAAAAAAAGTGTAAATGGCAATTTTTTGGGAAATGAATTGAAAAATAATTTTGTATTTGAATTTTTTTTTTAATTAATACCTAGATAGATAATTATAAAAAAATTTATTTTGGCCGCCATTTTTCCAAGATGGCGGCCAACGCCGAGGTGATGCATGGATCCAAAATTTATATATCTTTCAGAACCCTTTTTAGAAAAGATTAAAATTGTTTTTGCCTGTTGCTGGTCATCAGTATTTGTATTTGTATTTAAAAGTAACTGAACATGCAAGCAAAATATCTCTTGGACAAGAAAGGCTATGTTTAAGTGGAAGTAAATGGTGAAAACGACGCTTCACTTAATTGTTACAGATTTTTATTCCCATTTCGTTTAAATTTTGAGAAGTTTTACTCCTAAAATACATCATGAATAGTTAAAGTAAAATTTATTCGTCAAGAGCTAATATTATTTTATAAATTAACATTTGCGTGAAACGTACTGACAATCAACATTTTTCTTTTTCATTAAAAAAAATCAGTGAATAATGTTTGTGAAATGTTTATCCACTTTGATTAACTTTTATAAACATCTTTGAAAAATAAAGTACTCACTAGATTGTTTTAGACGTCACGATGCAATGGTCAAAGAGTTAATTTATTGTAATTTATCTCTAAACAATCACCGAACTAGCAATTGACGAACAATATTATATATTAGTCTCACATCCGAATAAGCTATCACTAATGACATCCGTTAAGTCAATTAACACATTCACTGGCTTCCAAATACTTCACATGCTTTCAGATAAGTAACTAACATCCAAATAATTCAAAGGTTGTACCCGACTGTCAGGATTAAACTTTACTAGAGAAAGGTTATTCAAGCCTAACTAAATCCTGGATAACTTAGTTTCTAAGGCTCAAGGCAATCTAATACATCAATCAATATGAGTCAACAACTTGATGCTGAACTTGATGCAAAGAGGAACATTGCACTATTGTACAACAGTATGTTCACTAAAGTTCTCATTCCATTAACATTCAAATGCCTACAGCTATACTCCTAAAAGTAGGATCTATGTATAGTAGAGTGACTATGCTTTATACGATAAGATTGCTTACAGCGCTCCCTACCGTCAATGCATGTTGTTAGCGTAGCTATCTCTAAAATTATATGACATACATGAAAATTGTCAATAATGAAGTTGTAGTATATCACAATTTAGTAGGAAAATACACTTTTGTGATCAAGAATACTTGTCACTTTCTCTTTCTTTTTAGGATCCCACAGATGCGTCTCTAGTCAGAACAAAAGACATCAACCTAGAGTCACGAAATTTTGCATAGTAATTAGTGTTAAGGGATTACAAATTTTGTGCACTGAAATTCGAGCCCACTGTATATATTTAAAGTTTCTATAAATTGGTTAATTAATTTTCGTAAATCTCATGGCACAAAGTTGATTTTTATTTGATATTGGAAATTATCTATACAGAAACTGTTTTTTTTATATGTAGAAATTTCAATATAACGTCTGATAACTCGCAAATCGAGATATATCGTTCACGCGAATGAAAACTATTTAGGCAAAACAATTTTAATGCATTTTAAATAAATCTAAGGTGATTTAATTCACACATATTATATTAGTATTGACATCTATTAGATATTTTGTGTAAGTTAAAGTTTTTTTTCTAAATATATAATAATGATATGCATCACTAAATAAAATATTAGAAATCCACTTAATAGAATTGTTTGTTTAAATGCGTCCATTATATAAATAACATCGTACTATTAATAAAATAGCAGATTGTCTTATATTTATTTTTCAATTGAAAATTTATATACATTATTAGGTTTTCGACTATTTTACTCAGAACAATATAATTACATTTTCAATTTAAACTTACGAATAACTTTAGTTTCATTTAAAGGGTCACGTTTTCAAAGGTTAATTAACTGTTAACAGTAGAGTGCATTCTTCAGGTTACTATTATTTTCAGAGGAATTTATTGTACCGCGTTAATATATTGTGAACGAAGTCTAACGGGGGATTTAAGAGCGATGAAGTTTATGCTTAGTGAGTTATTTATCAAATAAGATGTATGCTGCCTAACGAAGCCTATTTTTCTCCATTTAAATATAAACGTAATTTCAGTTAAGGAGTTCTATAGGAAATAAGGACAATACTTACCACGCAAATTTAAGCTTATTTTAACGATTAATTTAGGTTTTTCAAACAAAATAATAATTTCTATCGATAATGTAACAAATGACAAATCTAGTTTAATATACTTTTGTATTGTAATGATCCGCTGACAAAAAATATATCAACTTTACAGGAACATCCCAAACCACCAAATAAGGGCCCGGAGTAGACTTGTCGGAAAAGTATCGATCTCGTAATCAGAAGGTTGTGGATTCGATTCTCGTATTGGGAGAGCAAATGAGTAATTCGGGTTTGGTATTTGTTGTCCACCAAACATAAGTTGTGAAGTAGAGACTGGTGCTTGTTAAAACTTTTATGTTCAAAATGACTTCACGTTGGTTGAAGTGTGGAAGTTTTGAGAGTAGAATATCAGCTTAGGTATTATCAGCTCAGCAAACAGTGTAGCTGTAGTGCGCGACACCGTTTCGAGCCTAAAATCAACAAATATATACTTATAACATTACATCGTAGAAAAATAAGATTATATTCTATGTTTAACCTTTAGGACATTCATACACCTTTGAAGTCCAAAAGTTATTCTTGACTGTCTTCTTCTGAGTGCTAAATTGAATATTTTCTCAATGTCTATAATTTTTTTTTAATCTTGTGACGTCACTCAAGACGTGGCTCATTATGTTACACCATTATTGTGTGCACAATATTTTAACCCTTTGACGGAACTGAACGACTTAAGTCGTCCATGGATTTCTAGTTTTTTTGGCAAAATAAATAAACATTTTAATTCGTAAAAATATTTGATATTGGGGTGTTTCTTGGTAATAAAACAACTTAATAATGTAGCAACGGATATTTCAACAAATTTGAATAGTTGAACAAGCTTATTTCTGAAGCTTCTATCATACAAGTACGAGACACTTATCGAAGAACAACAAAGCAACTTTCAGAAAAGAACAAGCAATCGAGACTGCTGTTCTCCTTTTTTGCACTTAACTATTTTCACTGCAATTTCAGAGAATTGTGAAATATATATTTAAATATGCATGAGTCAATATTTACTCACAATATTTCATATATATAAAAATAATAACAATTAAAATATATGTTTAATGGTATAATGTAGATATATCGACATTATAATTAAAAAAATTTAAGAGAAAAAACTCTAAAATGTTGCCTTTTTTCTTATCGCTCAAAAGGTTAAATAAAAACTTAAATTCTATGTATTTTTTACAAGAATTCGAAAATATTCATGGTTAGAATTATCTCTTTTCGATGCATAAATTGAAATATATTCTAAAACATTTTATAAATACCATTATAATATAACAATCAGATATAATAATAGTTTAACGAAATTCAATGATTCACATAATATATTCAGCATTATTTATATATTGCTTTTACTATAATATGTAACTTACGTGAATCGTTATTTGAAGGTCTTAAGGGTATCCAATGCAAAAAATTACTTTTTTGATAACCGATTTGGAGATTCAAAGGTTTTCAGAACTCCTTGCCATTATCAGCAGCTATAATATTCTCGATATACTGTTGCTACACGTGAAAAAAAAATTCAACAGTATTGATCCATCAAGTAGTTTTGAATGTATCCAAATCGCCGAAGAAACAATTACGGGTAAACTATTTTAAGATTCAACGAACAAGAAAATGGCTTCTTACTAAATATCATAAAGCGATCGTATTTCCTAAAAGGCATTATTTGTATTGGAAAAGAAGTTTGCTGCGTTAAAATTCAATAATCCGATAATTCGTCTGTTCATATCTCTTGAAAACTCCTCCAACCAGGTAGGGAGAATCAATTTACTTACAGATGTGAAGTTAAACATTTTGTGGTTTTCGTAAAATAAAATGATTATTTTTATTTCGTTTTATTATTTTTTTTATTAAATTCTATGCAAGTGCACAATATTTTTTTCATAATTTGATACAAAAAAAAAATTGTATGCATTAAAACTAAATTTCAGTTTAATATATACGTCTAAAACACGTCTAAAATAAAACAACACGTCTAAAACAACGTCTAAACAACACGTCTATATATGTCTAAAACAACAACTCCTTAGCGTTGCAACAAAAAGCTTGAAAAAATACAATAATTGATTTGTTTTAATAAATTTGCGTATGTAATTTTTTAAAGAAATATGTGGTGCTATGTAACAATATTTAAATGGTAGTACAAAATTAGTACAGGATTAATTTTCATATCTATTATAAATGTAAAATCAAGGGCAATTTTCCTATCCTCTAACGGATAAACAAAATTTCGAATCTGTAGGTTTGTTTTTACTGCAGGAAAGTTACATTTTTATTTTCAACACATTCCTTTTTTTACAAAAATATATTGTTTAATTATATCAGTAGAGAAGGTTTTTATAAGTCCTATTAATGCTTTAAATTTGAAAATTGTTTCAAAATGGAGATTTTATATCATGTGTACCACTGGAAAAACTGGAGATACTCTAACGGATATGCACGTTTTGTATCCGTCAAAAATTTTACATCACTAAAACTGAAAGTCGTTTATTAAGATCCAATCTAAAATTGTAAATGAGCTCAGCTTTGTGTTATTTTTATACATATTTTTTTCTTATTATGTAAGTTGTAATAAAAGATTTGTATTTGGAGATTCTAAAACTTAGTTTGATATATCCAAATATAATTTTATACATATTTACCTTTTAAGAGATTTGGATGTTTCATTTAAGTTAATCATGTAATTGCTTTTATAAGTATAAAAGTTTCAAGACATAGTAAAGCTTTTTTAAAAATTAAATTTGTGAATTTACAAAGCATATATTGATTGGTCAATATAATATAAGAAAAACAGTGCGGTTCAATGTTCTCCTTTTCTTAACTTTCTAGGGAAATGGTCTAACATGAAGAGGGTAAGTTTCATTATATGAAAAAACATTGATAAAATCATATATATAATTTTAGTAGTAAAGATCCTTTTGCGGGTTCATTCACAACGTATCTTAATATGTTAAAATGAAAAAAGGCAATTTCCCTGAGCAGTGACGAATCGTACTATTATTTCATAAATATTAACGGTTATTTTTATTTTAAATGCGTTTAAAAATAATGAGTTTTTAAACGAGCCGTTGGTAGTGCTGCCATCTATGGATAGAATTATTGTAACGGACTGTCACATATGAGTATTTAAAACGAATGTGTGCAGGGGGAAGGAAGGGCTGTTCATGCAATAATCATCGTACGGGCATGCTTGTACTGTTAACTTACATCAAAGTATAAGTCAAATATGTTAAATATATATCGCAAACTCACTAAATATTTACTAATTTTATATCTTATGTTGATGGTATGATTTTTTTTATATTAATCATTATATATTTCAATGAAAATGTTTTATTTCTATGTGTATAACTTAGAGTTGACGTTATTATTGATGAAAAATGATGGTATTAATGCTGATTCTGCAAGAAATATATAGCTAAAACGAATAAAAATAATAGAACGAACAACCCAACTTCAATAGTGAAAGTGGAGCATTTTTTAAATGTTTGAAACAAGAGGAGTGTGATTAATTCTTCTGGAATTTTTTCTTACCCGACAATAACTTTTGAAGGAAAAATAAATAAATTTGTCACACTTTGCGAAAATTCTTAGAATAATAGATATTTGTTTTCTGCTTTGAGTTGTAATATGTCCTTTGTTATTATAACGACAGCGATGAATTTGTCAATAATTATTGTTTGCATTATATAACATTTATTTGCTATTTATGTTTAATAATTATATTGATGGTATGTTGAAACGGCCGAAAGAAGATTATATTGTCTTGTTTTAATAAAAAATTTCAAAAGTTTCTGATTCACCGAACAACATTGAAAAATAAAATTATTATTATATTGTTAAATATATTAAATACATCCTTTAGTGCGGGTTTGTATTTGACAAAACATTAACAATAAAGCAATGATTATATAATTTACACATTAAATTCTTTTAGGAAGCGAAATAAAATTTTACTTTTTGGTTAAATTGTATATCTTTTAAAGATCAAGTAAAATGAGTGAAATTTTAATTACTATATTATTAAATATATAAATATATTCTATTGAAATATATAAATATATTCCATTGAAATATATAAATATATTCTATTGAAATATATAAATATATTCTATTGAAATATATAAATATATTCTATTGAAATATATAAATATATTCTATTGAAATATATAAATATATTCTATTGAAATATATAAATATATTCTATTGAAATATATAAATATATTCTATTGAAATATATAAATATATTCTATTGAAATATATAAATATATTCTATTGAAATATATAAATATATTCACTACTAGTAAGAATACCCGTTCTTTGCACGTTTTTTTTGTGCGGTACAATATAGAAAGAACGCATATATTTTAACTTAGACTTTCGTCTCTGAAATTCAATTAAGTATAATTTAATATTAAAATATAACCCTTCTTTGTTTGAAACTTTTCCCTAAAGACGCAATCTTGTTTAGCAATATTAAATAGCTGGTGAAAATTCGTCCTATTTTGCGAAATATCGACTTTCTTATTAATAATAATATTACTTTTAAAATATTATTTTACTAACCTTTAGATATTTCATAGATACATAAAGCAATTAATCAAGTTATGGAAAAATAAACAGTTTATATATTTAAACAGTTGCAATCGTTTTGTTTATTATAACAGCGCAAAGTTGTAAGGAAATATTCGTTTCAGTTATTTAAAAAAATAAACACATATTTAGATTTTGAAAGTATTTTATTGTTGGCAGCATATTACAACTTTTCAAGAATGTTGACCCTTCTCTTTCTATGGAAATTTAAAGATATGGCTTCTAAAACCGTTATAAATTCATTTTAAAAACTAAACTGAATTTTAAAGTTCCTAGTCTCAGGTGCATATATATATAAATTTTTACCATTTTATAAGCAGGGGAACTAGGTGGTTTGTAAACCACTCACATACCACTTTATTTTGTTATTATAGATGTTAGTCTACTTAAATGTAACGATAGTTTGTAATGCTTAGAAATGTTAATATGTGCGAATTTTTTTTACATAGTTAAAAAAATTGAATAGAAGACTGTTCTCTTCTGAAAGAGTACAAAATTTGTAAATAAATAGAATAGTTTTATGCAGAAGGAAATATATATTTACTGTTAATGTCGTAAAGTTGGTTACGGCAAACATCTGTCGTAAAGTTGGTCACGGCAAACATCTGTCGTAAAGTTGGGTTAGTACATTTTGTTTTGCGTTGTGTTATTTTTTGTTTAGTTGCATTATGAATAATGTTGGTGTGGAAGAAATACATAACATACAAATAACTTTTAAGCGGTGCTTTATTAACAAATTAAGTTCATTATGGCAGTAGAAACTTAGGGTTGGGGGGTTACGTGTAATATTATGCTAAACTGACTCTTACGTGAACTGTGGAGGAGAGCTACCGTCTGCGGTGATTCATTGGTCTCCAGTGGCTCGTAGAGGTCCGGCTTTCAGGGGCGTTGTCATTCGTTGTTCATGGAATCATGGAGTTTCCGTCTTGGGTCATGGCATCGGGTCTTTTCCTTCGTTGCTCATAAAGTTGGGACTTGGTTCATGAAGTGAGGGCTCTTCCTTCTTAGCATGGCATCGGGACTTTTCCGTCGAAGCTCATGGAGTCGGATCTTTTCGATGCAGTAAAATTCACTCGTCTTTCATGGTCAAAGGTAAAGTCGTAAGTGGGGTGGAAAATCTTGAATTTCCCACGGTGGTCTCTTGGGATGGGGGCTGAAATTCTGCATGAATTATCAAACCCACCACTTGGAATTAGCTCCGCCCTTCTGGATAACCCCTCTTAACCAATCCTGGTGTGGTCATAAAATAGCTCAGTGACGTAACTCTACCCACATTGTAACACAGTAATAAAACCGGCGACAGTCAGTCTAGCCAACTAACCAAATTGCACAAAGTACAGTATAGGTCAGATCCCTATATAAAAATTGCAACGTGTGACAGCACACTGTCACAGTTATATATTACTATATTTTTGAATGCAATAAACGACTATAAGAACTTCTTTATAAAAAGAAAAGAAATATTCGTTGCACTGTTCCCACGTTTCAAGGCTGTTCACTGAACAGCCTTGAAAATAGAAATCGTCTTTATTTAAGCCTGAATAGTGTTCAGGCTTAAATAAAGACGATTTCTATTTTTTTTGGAAACTAATGAATATATACCATTCCATATCCATTTGTTGTTGTTATTACTTATTCCACCCAGTCTGGATTATACTAGACCAGGTCACCAAATCATTCACTCTCGGAAAGTTCATCACCAGGGCAGGGTTCTTCTCAAGATCTTCACGACTCAGCCCCAAGCAAGACAGAATTTGCTCGGGTGAAGCCAGTACTTGCTCACTTTTAGCACACAGGACGAATGTCTTACATCCCCTGTCATATGAGAATGACCTAATGTATCCACTATTAAATCTTGTTATATGTTATTTTGATATGCCATGGCCATTTAAACATTACTATTATGTTGCTTGGCTACAAAAAAAAATGCTGTTCATAATTTTCATCTCGATAATCTTTTTTTAATTTAGCTAGGTTGATTAATTTTCAAAACCGGATTGTTTTTTAAATTTTAAAATATCGAAATAAAATGGCAACATAGTTATGTAGCTCTTATGGGGGACATAATAACCTTTTTACATGCTATTTAAATTAAGATTTAATATTGCAATTTGAATGGTGTTTATTTTTAAATGTATGATATTTAAGAAATTAAACCTGAAAAGTTTTATCGTTTTGCTAAAACTTTCAATAGATCGCGATTAAGTGATTTTTAAAAAAAATGTGTAATGGTTCCTCAGCAATGTACAGTCAAACAGGTAATAAGAAAATAAAATATATTATATAATTTTTCTTCTATTTTAATTAAAGCCTATAATTAGTAATTTCGATTATTTATCATGCAACTCTTTGATAGAGACAAATTCATTTAATAAATTGATCAAATAATACGTGCCTAATATTTACTTTATACATCATCTGCGAAATACTCTATTTTCTTCAGAAAAAAAAACCGTAATTTTTATTATGAAAGAACTGAAAAGGAGAATTTTTTTTATCGAATGATTCTTCCTCTTTATTCTATAATTAGGTTACCATAACGGAATTAAGTCGGCTGTAAAAGGAAAAGATTAGGTGAACCTCAAATTACAAAAAGCTTCTAATCATAGAAAACGATATTATCAAATTTCTAAACGAAATCCAGTTATCTAAAGGAGCAATCCCGGATCTACTCAAACATTTGTTTTCTGCTAAGGATTATTAATTATGCTAAGTATGTTATGAATTTACAAATGTTGTCATATATTAGGTGGAAAGATAACAATTGTTGTCGGTAGGATGAAGGTGTTAGAAAATTTGTTCGCATTTTATTAATTTGATTACACATTATTTGGATGACACAATGCAGTTCATAACTCAAAATTAGCTGTACGAAAAACGTCCATTTGTAATGTACTTGAATAAAAGATTTTCTGTACTATATAACTTGGATTTAATGATAAAGATTTTCATTAAAGTGTATCGCTAATCTTTCAGGGATATCCAAACTGTTTAAATAAACGACATTCTAAAAGGTTTGTAAAATTCAATAGCTACTCCTTTTCTTAATCGGTAGTTAGAAGTTAATCGAATTGCGAATATACATGATACGTTAAATTGGGAAATTATGTTTCTGCTCATATAAATAAGTTTGTGCAATGTAAAACAACTAATTTCAAATATTATTCAAATAATTAAAGTAATACCGACAGTGTTTTTCTGTAGATTTATTGTAAACAGGTATGATCGATAGACTTGGATTAAGAAGGGCATTTTGCCGTCGTGATTAATCGGCAGCCAATAATCGATATGTTCCGATTAATCGATATTTCCGATTAATTGATATTCTATGATCGATATGTTACATATTGTTGGTATACCGATATTTCTGATGTATCGATATCTTATGAGTGGAATAAGTACACTAGCAATCAGTAAACACAAATATGTATAACCTAAACTTAATTCATAGGAACTGGACTTTTTGCTTTCAAATCAAGGACTAGTACAATTTTGTGTTCCCCTTTATTATTAAAAATATAGATACTTTGCCGTCCCGAGCACTCCGAGTGTTCTTCCGCACTTCCAAATGTATTTTTGACTAATCGTAAAACCGATTAATAGTCAAATCTAAAATTACAAAATCGAAATAGGAATGATTTTTTGTTCCCGAAATTTCTATATACAGTTGACTCTCGATAACTCGAACTTCGATAACTCGAATTTTTCGATATCTCGAAAAAAATCGATTTCCCTGCACCTTCATTACTTATTTAATGTAATTTTATCTCGTTAATTCGAAGTTTTTCTTCCTTATTTTCGATAACTCGAAGTTTCCACGCAACTCAAAATTTGGTTTTCCTCTCAAAACTACGGATTTTGAAGAAACTTTAGCAAATATGCAATTGTCGTGGTGTTGATTTGTCGCTGCGAATAATGGCGACAAAACAAAATGTAATACACTCTCTATAGCAGCTTTTGATGAGAGATCGCTCTCGGAAAAAGCGTGCATTCAGTGAATCGTGGCCGGAAATAAAAACAGCGACATTTCAAGGAATCATGCATTTGGAAAATGTAATTAATTCCGAAATAAATAGAAATACTCACCAAAAAATTTTGAATAGATATTTTAAATAAAGTAGGGTAAAAGTACTTGTATTTATTTTTACCAAACCAGCTTTTTTATAGGATTTTCGATAACTCGAATTTTCGATAACTCGAATTTTCGATATCTCGAATTTTTATACACTTCCCTTCGAGTTCGAAATAGCGAGAGTTGCCTGTATATCGAATCTTCGTGCAAGCCAAGTGATCACCTGGCTAAAACTTCAAACTAAGTAAATATGGATAATCGAGATACTAGAGTGATGGATTACTTGAACTAGACAAATATTCATAGAATCTAGACCAATTGGTGGTGAAATTGGACTAGTAACATTTCGAAAATCTAGTTATACGAAATAAATTTTGACAAGATGATTTTACTATTATAATTGTGTAAATCATTTTTACATTAATCCTTTGCCATTTATTTCTTCATGCTTTTACCTCGTATACTTTTCTAAAACGTTTGTCCTTCCAGTTTTCGTGAGGTGTGAATCATAACTATTTCATGCAACAGATTCATGTAATAATTTTACTTCTGACAATATTTTTTCCGTTAATTTATCAGTGAATGATTAGTTGAAAATAAAAGCGCATGGGTACACTGTAAAAAAAAGGTGCTTCAAAATGACTACATGAAGGTACTCGTTTATTTAGTTCAATTGCATCGTAAATGAGCGATGACGTACTCAAATTTAAGTAATCGTACTTCGCAAAATTGAGTATTGTGATTTAATATTGCTAATATCAGCTTCTGTTCAAGCCACCTTATCAAAGCGACCTGACAAACTTAAAATAGTTGATCAGAAGATGATTTTCCACATTATTCGATGCCGATTGCTTAAATGGAAACTTAATTATTACAACTCAATTATCTTACTTCCCATTCTTTTGGCACACCTTTTTAACATTATTCCTGTTTATAACTTCTTGGCGTCGCCCTGGTAGACTCTGTACAGCGGTACTTGCAGATCTGGGTTCGATTCCCGGAAAGTCTTGGTTGTAATTGAAATTGTCGATATTTATTGAAAGTGATTTATGAAGGCAACCTATGTAAGCTAGCATCTGATCTTTTTATTCATTTTTACAAATTGTACTCATTTTTAAGTACATGTCTCTTTCAAAATCGAAACTAATGTATTCGGAGCTATGATAAGCATCGCATGTATTCAAAAATGAGTACATTTTATTTATTTTCGAATACCTACTTTTAACATTATATCTGTTCCTTAACATGGACTACATGTTCCCTTGAACAAGAACTAATAAACACAATATTCGTCGAAAAGAGTTACGCAAGGATTCGGAGAGAGGCAATGTAATTTCCCAGTGGAACCATAGAAAATGTTTATTTGGGGACAATACGCTGTGTATTAACTCAGAAGAGATAGTTTGGAGCAAAGTGTTCCTATATCAAACCGGTAAACGAGAAGAATAGATTACTACACAATATACTCGGCGAATTCCGTTCATATGATACATATAGAAAATAAAAGTATTTATGTTAGTTGTATTTTAGTAAGTTTCTAAACTATTCTTGCTTGCAAATGAAAAATACCGTTGACTGAAAATGTGAAATTTATAATATCAATATATACATGACATTTATGGTTCGACAGCAATTTTATAGATTTTAGTTTCAAAAGTCTCTTATCCGCGTAGATCTTCGAAAATGAGATATTGATACAACGGATTTTTTTTCCTTCAATGAAAAACTTATTTATTCGGAATAAAGCGATCTTTAAACTATTTGAATAAGATTAAAACCCCACAAAATTTAACAAACTTAAAATATTGAACAGGAGATATGTGTTTTAAATATGCTCTAAACATACATTTTCTTTTAAGTTGACTTTATAATTATCCTAGCACGTTTCATGTAAGCAAGAACCATGGTATTTAAGTTTAGACTACTGATATTAGTATTCATTAAGGCATTCAAATAGTAATTCTGTGTGAAGTAAACAGTTATTAGAAAATCATGTGGGGCTGCGCCGGAGCACAAGTAGGAGTGAGTTTGTGAGTTTTATGTGAAAGGTATTTTCAGCAGGTAAATTTAATAGAGAATTGTCGCTAACAAAAACCTCACCAAGAGAAGGACGATAGATAAGCTGTTCTGTCTCTGACCTCCATCCCCTCGTACGCACCTTTCTTTATTTCACAATTTTACACATATTGCTATATATAACTTACAAGTCTATATTTATGGCAATCGTGCTATTTAACAGGGAGTTATAGTCTAAAAAAGAATCACCTTAAAAGAGCAACTTCGTGCTTTTATTATATTCCTTCATTTAGTTGATTTCCATATATATGGTTTGAAAGATGTTGTAACGTCAAAAAGACGTAGTAATTAAATTTGGAATGCCTTAACAGAAAACATGAATTAAAAAAACAATTGTTTAATTTTTCATTGTTTATTAGAATATTGCGAAAAAAGCCCACAAATTGCTTTTCGAACGAAAATTCTATAAGATTTTTGATTAAAAATGAAGTATAGTTTGATAAACAACCGACAATTATTTATTAAAAAAATATTTTATAAAAACAACACAAAAATATTCTTGAACTTAAACATTCACCTGATATAATTTAATACACTTGAGAGATTTAAAACATTGAAATCAAGTGAAAATCACAAATATTGAACATACTTCTTTAAAAACTTTTCTCTAGTCAATTTTTTGAAAATACGCAATTTTTTGAAATAGCATTGGAGGAAAAACTTGCTAGGGATATCAACAATAATCCAAAGGGATTTTTTGCTTACGCCAGTGGAAACAATAAAGGAAATAATCATTTGGGACCACTCGAAGATTATCAAGGCAAATTAATTCAAGATGATGTAGGAATGGCTAATATTTTAAATGAATTTTTCATGGGAGTTTTTAATAAGGACTTCAAATCTGATTTCATGCAAATAGAGGATAATATGCGTCCGGTTATTAAGGAATGCAATTTTACTAGAGAAGAAGTAGTTTATCACTTAAGAAGTATTAAACCTTTTAAAGCACCAGGACCAGATGAAATTTACCCAAAAGTACTAGTGGAGTGTGCGGAAGAACTGGGAGATGTTGTACTAACTATTTTCAAATCGACGTATAATTCGGGTAATGTACCAATAGACTGGAAATTAGCAAATGTCACTCCGCTTTTTAAAAAAGGGGCAAAATGTGAACCTGGTAATTACAGACCGGTTAGTTTAACATCAGTGTTATGCAAGATTTTTGAAACATTAATAAAAAACAGCATCATATCATTTTTGGAATCAGAGAGCTTGCTGTCAGATAATCAGTATGGATTTAGGAAAGGAAGATCTTGTACAACAAATCTTTTAAAATTCTACGATAGGGTTACTGAAGAATTAGATAAAAGGAACAGTGTAGATGTAGTATACATTGATTTCCAGAAAGCATTTGATAAAGTTCCCCACGAAGCATTGCTGTTCAAGTTGGAAAGGTTAGGGATTGGGGGTGAAATTTTACAATGGATAAGGAATTGGTTAATTGGTAGGAGTCAGCGGGTGCAAATTAAAGGTAATTACTCTCAGTGGGCAGAAGTTAAAAGTGGAGTACCACAGGGTTCTGTGTTAGGTCCACTTTTATTTATTATTTTTATTGATGATATCAGTTGGGAGATTGGGAGCAAGGTCAGCATCTTTGCAGATGATTTAAAAATTATGAGGACTGTGAATTCTGGGGAACAAATAGAGCAATTACAAGGTGATTTAACAAAAATATCAGAATGGGCTGTTAAATGGGGTATGTCTTTTAATATCAGTAAATGTCAAGTGTTGCACATGGGTATCAAAAATAGTAAGGCTGCATATGTTTTACAGGGTGCAGAAATCAAAAATAGTGAGATTGTAAGCGATCTGGGTGTGTTGGTAAATGAGGATTTTAAAATGAGTCATCAATGTACAGTGGCTAGCAAAAAAGCTAATAGAATGTTGGGGTACATCAGGAAAAGTGTTTCATCAAAATCTAAGGATATTATCTTGCCATTGTACAGAGGTTTAGTAAGGCCACATCTTGAGTATGCTGTACAGTTCTGGTCACCATATCTTAAAAAAGACATTGCATTGTTAGAGAAAATTCAGCACAGGGCTACTAAAATGGTTCAAGGGTTCTCAGGCATGAATTATGAAGATAGATTAAGAAATTTGAATATGTATACTCTGGAAGAAAGAAGGGTTAGGGGAGATTTGATTCAACTATTCAAATTTATCAAACAAGGAGATGTGGAGGGTTTAGATTTTAATATGAGTGATAGAACGAGAGGTCATGGGTTTAAGTTAAACAAATCCCATTTTAATCGGGAAGGGAGAAAACACTATTTCTATAATAGGGTAATAGACAAATGGAACAACTTGCCAGTGAATATTGTTAATTGTAAAGGAGTAACGGATTTTAAGAAGAAGTTAGATATGCATTGGGGGATAGTTAAGAGGTACTAGATGGACCAACCTTGTTGGGCCTTGAGCCTGTTGTTGGTCGTCAATATTTGTATTTGTATTTGTATTTGTAATTTAACTGCGTGTAGAAAAATTATTTCCTAATTTTAATTCCAATGCAAAAATATGAAAATAAACTCTTCTTCGCCATATTTGACTTATTTTGAGAAAGCCAATGAATATTAAGTAAGTATAAATAATAAAAATCAACGCACAAAATATTCTCAAATTAAGAAGAGCCTTCAATAACTTCAAATTTTAAAAAAATTTATATGCTATTTACAACCAAATATTCTTTACAGTACCAAGGGGATATCGAGCTCTATCTTCGAGGTGCCGATGAATATTCTTTCACACGCGGATGCCCAATACATCAAAAAGTGTGTTTTTCTTCTATGAGAAGGTTTTGGGAATACATCACGCTTCTCCCCTCTTCTCCAGCAAATTGCCTCGAAGGCTTATTTTTGAGGAGAAACTTCTCTTCGCTTATATCGTATCTATGCTGTCATATATTCTGCACACTTTGACCCGATATCATGTAGAACAAACGCCTCGAGTAACTGTTTCAAAGTGACTGGTTTATGTGTTTTTTGTTGATGTTTTGTTTAGGAAATTTAAAAGGGTTTGTGGAATTATTAAATTAACTGAGAGTTAAGAAGTAAAGATGATTATTTTTAATGAAGAATTATTATTTCAGATAAAAAATAAATAATTTTAAAACAACAAGATATTTTTTTTCTTTCGAATTCAAAGAAAAATTACATTTGTATTCTAAAGTAAAAAATTAAATATTTTGAAGGTCATATGAACAGATCATAAATCGATTTATTTTATGAATCGAAACACTTTATTTAAATGCATTTATGGTCTTTTAAAAATATTTTCTTGTGTTATATAAACGGTATCATAACCCTGACTAATGTCTGTAATGTAAAAAAAAAAGTACTTGAATATGATAGTATGTATAAATCTACTTGTTTTACTTTAAGTATCATTGCATCGTAAACGGGCGTATGACAAACTCAATTGTAAGAACCCTATACGTTATTAAAAACTAGCAATATGATTTAATATTGCTAATATCAGCTTTTTTTCAAGTGATCTTAATGAAACTTGACAAACTTAAAATAGTATTTCGGAAGATGGGTTTCCCCATTATAGGATGTCGATTGCTTAATTAGAATCTGAGTTAATGAACTATCTTACTTCAGATTCACTTGGCACATCTCTTTCTTAACATTTCTTCTGTTCATAACTTATTTATGTCGCCCTGGTAGTTTAACGGATAAGACACTGGATTGCAGTGCTGAGGATCTGGGATCGATTATCGGTCAAACTTGGTTGTAATTGTCGACATTTTTGAAAGTTATTTATGAATATTTTAATATATAGTTATTTAAAAATATTTATTTAAAAAATTTTCTTCAAAAGTCCAAATTTATTATTCATCAATTAATTATGTAAGCTATACAAATTGAAATTCAAAAGCAGTAAATATCAAATATTAAGCGCAGTAACAATAACTTGAAAACTTTAAATTTTTAACAAGCGCTTATGTGCAGTATTAGAGTAACTCATTTCATATGATTCTTTGCGAACTAATAATTTACTATTTGGAGACAATTTGTAAAAAAAAAACATACGTTGTTATATTATCCAGATTTAACTTACGTAACTGTAACAATTACACCAAATCCATATTCCTTTCACTATAAGAAAACGTTACTGTAACAAAGTGCACCAAATCCATATTCTTTTCACTAAGAAAAACGTTACTGTAACAAGTATACCAAATCCATATTATTTTCACTAAGAAAAACGTGTTACTTTAACAAGTACGCCAAATCCATATTCTTTTCACTATAAGAAACACGTTACTGTAACAAGTACACCAAATCCATACTCTTTTCAATATAAAAACGTTGCTGTTACAAAGTGCACCAAATCAATATTCTTTTCACTAAGAACAACGTTACTGTAACATAAGTGTAGCAAATCCATACTCTTTTCACTAAGAAAAACTTTACTTTAACATGTAACAAATCCATATATTCTTTTCACTATAATAAAAACGTTACTCTAACACGTACACCAAATCCATATTCTTTTCACTGTAAGAAAAACGCTACTGTAACAAGTACATCAAATTCATACTCTTTTCACTAAGAACAACGTTACTGTAACATAAGTGTTCCAAATCCATACTCTTTTCACTAAGAAAAACGTGTTACTGTAACAAGTACACCAAATCCATATTCTTTTCACTATAAGAAAAACGTTACTGTAACAAAGTACACCAAATACATACTCTTTTCACTAAGAAAATAAATCAAATCCATAAAAGGAGTATATCCGACATTTCTAATCCGAATATCATATTCAACAGTATTTATAAAATATAGTAAAATCTTGAAATATACAAAAAAACAACCGCTGCAAAAAAGTTATATATTTGCATTATTTCAGTTCCCCTTCGAAATAGAAGACTGACATTTGATGGCATCAGAACGAAATTGATGAAGAAAAATGGGGCAGACATTTTTGATGCAACGGAAGAAATAGAAAATAAAATATTTTTTAGATGACTTGGGGATTTAAGGCAAAAAATTGTTTTATATACCGCACACATCCATCTTATCTTTTATACACAGTTCCATGCAAAATTAAATATATTGGCTCGCATATCTTCACTCGGATATGTTTAAAGATGTATTTTTTGATCTGATATTTTCCTTGCCATGTTGCTTTTGAGGTATATGATGCGATTTTCTGTAGAAACAAATTGATGGTGATATGTACTAAAACGCCATATGAAAAAGATTCAGTTGAATTTAACTCTTGGTTATCCACATTTGTTATGAGTATTGACATTGCAAAATGTATTTTTTTCTTTCACTACTATAAGATTGGATTACCATTTTATTCATAGAAATTTTCTTTCTTTTAATTTATATAAAGTATACTTTTAAGACGTTGGATAGTAATTTTAAATTTTATCGATCGTGTAAGTCTATTAAAAAAAAAGTTCGAAATTGTCCCTCAAAATTGAAAAAAAAAAAAAAAAAAATGCGTGTCTGTGAGTGATATACTATTATCCAATTCATAAAAATATAGTCAATTATATTAACTAATAATTTTTTTAAAAATTAGATGCCCCATTTAGACAATTATTCTTTGTGCAAGCAATTTTTAAGCAGTTCACCTGGCTATTTGGAACTGGGTTTCTCTTTTTTATTCAGAACAAATATACACATTTTAACTCATTTATCTCAAGTTATTCCCCCCGCCCCGAAAAAAAAATCCTTTCCATTATTATTCCCATAAAACCTTCATAAAAGTTGCGTTGGTGAACATTTTATAATTGTATTCGGAACAATAACATTGCATGTTTCATGCAGAAAAATTTAAAACATGCAGGTTTTATAAAAATATTTTGATACAAGTTTTATGATGATTTTTTTTTCACTAATGTATTGTACGAATGTTTTTAAAGAGTTTTACTTAGGAAATTAAAATTTTTATTACAAAAGGTAGTCCAACCAATTACCTTTTAAGAATAGACGCAACATATTAAAGTATATCATATATTAAAACTTTAAAGCATATATTTTATTATTGTCCAGTTAACAAATTTTTTGTGATATTTTTTTTTTTTACAATCCAGATTTTAATTCTCCGTATAGAATTTATTTTTGAAGAATTTTTTTTACTTCCTCTCTTTTAAATAGACGGAAAATTATTTTTCATAAGATCGATTAGGCTTACTAAACAAAGTCCATTTAAACTTAATTAATTTCTAAGTAAATGCAAAATTAGTTTCGATAAGTAAATATTTTTACGCAATTTTTTTTTTGGTGGTCTTTTTCTGTCGTGTGTACGGGTATAATCTAATTAGCGGACGTTAACTACGAACTTGAATTACACTTATACATTTTATAAAAAAGTAAATTTTTTAATCGCCGTTAGAGTTTTAAAATGTCAGTTTACCATGTTTGAGTAAAGTTGATATAAATATTGAATGAAAACGGCTTACAGTTGAATAAAAAGTCATGAATCTCAGGCAAAAAACAGTTGAAATGCTTTCTAGATGAGATTGCAAAAAATACCCAAAATTGCCATTAATCTAATTTAACAATGCAAAGTCTGACAAGTTACATTTTTATAGATATGGATAAACTAAAAAAAAAATATGCTAATTTTGAAAAATAATAATTTTACAAGATTTTGTAAAAGGCAATTTTTTACAATTTGAAATAACTTTCTGTGCACATATATAAAAAAAGTAACACCAAGAGTAGGACTCAAGGCCAAGTGATAGTTAAAACAATTGTATTTATCAAAGTTACTGGCTGGCTAACGTCTAAAAACATTTTTTTGTTAACATTACAAACAATTATAGTTAATTATGGCAATTCATAATTTGAGGATCCAAATTCAAACATACTTTTTAGCAGCAAAATAAATCCTTATTTAAATATCATTGTTTAAATTTATCTTGTAATAAAAAAAATATTTGCATATATATTTCCATTATATTTCTAATTAGTTACCTACTATGTGAAAGCACACAATAAACATTTGTTTAAGTAGTGTTGTATACATGTTTGAAATGCATGGAGTATACTTTGACGAAATAAACAATACATTTTTTGACACCATTCATTTCTTTATTCGTAAATACACATCCTCCAAAAGGACATATCACTTACAGCCACATCACAGCTGCATTTCTATATTCACACATTCTATTATTCCATTAAACTTTCTGTCATTTTTTTTTTTGATAAGCTGTTGTGCATATAATTTCAAATTAACAAAATAAAACATTTTGAGATTCTTAAAAGTAAAAGCTTTATGATAATGAAGCACGGTATATGAAGTGTAATAATATTCTTTCTAAAACATTGATGGCTAAAAATAGGGTGTCCAAAGAGAAAATAATTTGAAATTCCCTGTCATCTAGTTTTTTTCAGTGCGATAGAAGTCATTTAGTTTTGTTCAATGCGATAGAAACAATACTGATTTGCACAAATTAAGCATGATAATGGGAAAAAAAATATTCAGCACTACATTACTTTACAAGTTTCCTAAATATATAATTTTCTAATTCACCCAAAGAATCAAAGAGCAATTGTTGACAACAGTTAAACATTTTGACCAAGTTCGGCAAAAAAAAAATTGTTATAGTAATGTTCAAGACTTGGAATTTCACTAGAAATTTAGCAATTATTAAACATTTGAACATCTGTTACTAAAATCGCATGAACAGACAAGTATTTAGCTATATACAGTAAATTGTTCTGCCAAGCTCTAGAAACATCGGCATTTCGATACGATTTCTACGATCTCTAACGAAGAAGAACATCATTTTAAATACACATTTTATAGCCCAACAAGCTTTTTTTCCCCTTTTGATTCATTAAAAAAGTATTTGAATATAAAGCAGTCAATCAATGATGTTTCATAACCAGAAATTAACTAAAAAAAATATTTTTTATTATTACGTTTCCCTAATTTTTAAAAAAAATTTCATTGATTTTTCCAGATTGACCAAATTCCCTGATTACCCTGTTTAATGGACACCCTATAAAAAGCACAAACATTGTATGTCCCTTCCAAATAATAAATTTGTAGTGCAGTTTTAAATTTCGGCCCAAATACGAAAAAGGGCCAAGTTCGAAATCTTATTTTTGTGTTTTCCAAAAGTTTAGAAAAGTGGACATGCAATGATTGTGCTAAACATCAATATAATACATTGTCGAAGAAAAATGTATTACTTATAATTTTTTGTGTCATTTTGTTTAATATTATAATCACAGTAAACATACCATAGAAGATGACTAATTTTAGGAAATTACAATTTAAAAAAAAATATAGATATATTAAACATTTTAAATTAAAATAAAAAGTATAAAATTAACATTGTGTTTTAATGAAAATTTTAAATATTTGTTACACCTATTTTACACATGAATATTTTTATGCATATTACAGTGTTTTACTACTAAACACTGCATTAAAAGAATATTAATGTAAATCTGGAAATTTTACAAGCAAGACAAAATTGAAATTTTGTGGAATTCTGCTAAAAGTTTTAATTTATTTACACATATAATGTAATATGTTAAGTTAGTTTTTTACACAATTCTATTTGCTTAACTGATAATAAATATCCTACAGCTAATCAAAGAAATATCAAAGAATCCGTAAAATTTGAGAAACAATTATATAAAATTATATTAAGTGCTATAAATATAAATCTTAACCTGAATATTTCAACTGTGTCTTTTCAGCTATTACTTTGATACATGGATTAAAATCGTTCAAAATTATTTAATACGATTACTAAACTGATTGTCACCTATTATAATTACAGGTTTTTTTAAAAATAAATTTTAGAAAGAAAACTACAATGCTAAAAGAAAGTTTAAATTACAGGCATACATACCACTACAACACAAATTGTAATGCCATGACACTGACTAGACAGCCATAACTTTACATACCATAAGAGCCAACTTTGTTAATCAATAATTTAAAAATTGGAATTTTATAACTTTTTAAATACAAAGAAATAATAAATATTACAATAACAAATAATAATCCCAAAAGTAAATATATTCTTTTTAAGTATCAACCTGTTCATTAGGACATATAAAATAAATGCGAAACTGATAATGCCAATACTATTAAATTATTCGATTACATAAGTTGATAACAAAAGAATGAATTCTTCATAAAACTATAGGAAGCAATCAAAAAGAATATTAGTTACTACTCAGTTTAGATGATCACATAAAAAGTTAATAAAACTAATAAAAGAAAATAACAAAATCACAAATTTCAAGTATAACAAATATATTACAACCTTTTAAATGCTAAAAAAAATTAATGAACTGAAGTATTCATTATAATACTTTAAGACTAAATTTTATGGAATATATACGAGCTCTTTCTAGTGCAATCCAAGTTAATAACTCCATATAAAAACTATGTTTTGGTGCTGGTAATTTGTACAAGTGCTTAATTTAATATATATTAATATTCTCTCCATAGTTGTTATATTATAAATATTTTTATTATACAAGATAAATTTTAAATGCTTTTTAAATAAATATTTTTAACAAAATGTCAATTATATCAGCAAACTTAACTTAGTTTCAAAATTTTGTTTTTAATAGAAATTGCGAAACTGAATAAAAACAAATTAGAGTTAAATCGATTTATTCTATGAAATTGTGTTCACACTAATAAAATATTACGGATAGAGCTTTATAGCACTTATGGTTTCTATTTACAATCAGAAATTGAAATGACAATAAAAACTAATCTTCAAATATTTTTTTATAAAACCAAGGAAAACATTTAAAGTATTATCTGTAAATACTGTCTTTCTATAAAGGGCTTAAAATAATTTTTTTATTCATTCAAATACAATGGTAAATGAGCCAAAATAGTTAAGAACCATAAAAACAAAACAAAAACCTCTACGTGGAATTGATGAAGGTTTCAACACTCATTGTATATCCAACATATATTTCTAAAATACAAATTGACAGGCTACTATAATACTAAAATGAGAAACTCGTACAGCAAAAGGTAACTCTCACTGTCTCTTACCTAAAACTCACAAGAAAAAAACAAAGTATAAAAGGTATAATACTTTCAATGATAGAAGGAAAAACTCTAGGTTATATACTTCATACGTATATTTTTAGAAAACACCAACAGTATCAACCCACAAATGCCACACATTGGATTCAAAGTTCAATATCACAATAGCTTTTCTATACTTCGAGATACTTTTATTTACACGACGGGATCCAAGGATTCGTCATCATCTGCCTCATCGTCTTGTCCTAGCAGCACGTGCTCGTATACTTGCACCCGTAATCTTCGTCTCATCTTTTGACAAATGCGAAATCTTATCGTAGCATACACTAAACTGACAAGGACCATTATCACCGTAATTGGTACTAAAATAGCGGTTAACAACAGAGAAGCTGAAAGAAAAGAAATGTCATTTAGACACATACATTTAAATGTAGAATACCATTTTTACTGTTTAAAACACATTGATTTAACTATAACTAATGGATATTTCTTTTAAGTACAAAAACAAAACAAAAAAATAATATATTAAGAAGATAATCTGAAGTTAAAAATTGGGCATAGAGTATAGTCAGACAGGATTCAAACGATACATCCCTTTAGCGGATTATAGAAATAAGAATAGGTATCCATTAAAAACCTTGTCAACATGAATATCTAATTTCTTATGAAAAAGATAAAATCTATGTTGATTGTGCTGTTTGATATTAAGTTACAGTGTCGGAATGGATCACCTAAAAGAATAACATGGTGTCCTGATACTCCAAATAGCTAATGTTTTAGCTGATTTTTACCTAAAAAATAATTCAAACAAAACAATAATATGAAAAGAAAATGTAAAGGGCAAGCAATAAGGAAGCAATATGGCCATGTCATTAATATTAAATTATCGAGAATATCTGGTAAAAATCATAGTTTTGATTTCTTACTAATTACGAGGATTTCACACTATGTTGTACTTTTTTTAAAATATAGTCTAGCTTCTTCAATTTGTCTGCTGAAAGCAGTTATGGGAAGCATTTGGCCCATTCTACATGAACGAGTTAGGAGATTCGATAATTTGTACCATGTGGTATGAATTCTCAAATCACAGAGAAGCTCAAGCATGTTTTACTTGTTTGTGTATAATTAAATATAAAACATGTAAACTATTAAAAACTATAAAACATGTTCTAATAATCTATAAAAGTAATATCTTAATATACATGGAATTTTAAATACAACATAAAAATATATATTTTTGTACTTTAATGACAATTATTATTTTGTCAATATATGGAATTAAATTCAAATAAATTAACATACTACAAAACTTGCAATACCATAAGTATCAATATCAACCATAAGCACAAATAAATAAAATGTCACTTACTATTAGAAGTTTCGGAATGATGTGGATCAGTATGGTTTCCTGGCACAACTGTATATTAAAATAAAAAAATAATTTATACACTTAAGTATTTTTTGTTTTATATAATTCTAAAAAGGTTTAAAATAATTATATGTACAGTAATTAGGACCCACAGTTCTATTTTTAGTTGTTTTATTTATATAGGAAGGGAGAGGGGAGCAGATTTAATTTAAAATTTAAATAGTTTCGGAGAACATACCCAAGTGTTTTATTGATAAGATAAGGATATGGTAAGGATTTTTAGAATATTTAGTGTGTATGTTCCAATTTAGAAATTTTTAAATGTTAATTTAGAGCTGATATTTTTAATTATATAAAACATTTAATTAGAAACTTTACAGTTTTGACATTACTTTTATTATAAGTGCTTACTGAAAAGGCTCTTATTTTAATCTTTATACAATGAAACAATATTAAAAAAATATTTAAATTACAAAATATAAAATGTGCCAATACATAAAACAATGCCAAATTGTTATTATAAAGTTATCTTTTTTCTGCACAAACCCCATTCCGAGTTCCTATTTCAAAATATGTTATTTTAATAATATGTTTTGTTTTCATTAAAAATAAACAGTTGGGTAATTAGAGTAAAAAGTGTTGCAACTTCCTTTGCACATTACTGAGGCAACCTTTAAAATGTCAGAGATTAGTGCATGTTATGAAATGTATTAAATTTTTCTGTTTCGTGGAACAAGCAAAACGAATTTTCTTTCATGGGGATAGAGAGTGCATATTTATTCAGAGATAAATACATTAAATAACTTAACTCAAACAAGTTAGCAAATATTACCAGCAGGAACTTGTAATACAACATTTAAAATGAACATATTCAAAATGGGTTTTTATTAATTTATTTAGATCCTGAACAACGGGTGACACCCATGTCAGGTAGAAAATTGCAATATATTTTAGCAAAACTCTTTTTTTTTTTTTTTTTAATATTTTATCTTGTAAACTTTTATTTTTAAAGTATTTTAAAACTTAGAAAAAAAACATTTAGTAGCTGAACAGTTTTAACGAATCATACATGAAGTAGGCTTTCTCTTGTTATTTTCAAAGCAAACAAATCAATTTCACACTAATATTAAATTTAAACACAATGACTCATATGGGCACAGGAGAGAAGTTTGAAAAGTATATAAAAATACCAACCCGTAGAAGGATTAATGGTAGGACTATAAATACATTCTCCACTCTTATCTCTGACGTAATCAGGTACACAAACACAAATACCAGCAGAAGTTGATGCATTTAATTGTTGACAAAGCTCATTTTCTGGGCAAGAATTATTGGCTATAGTACAATTGCTATTCTGAAGTACATCACCTAAAAGACATTTCATTAACAGTCAGAATCATTATATTAAATTAAAAGCAACCTATATAATTATCTTATACAGTGATTGAAAAACGCTGTGTTTCTATGTGTGGAATGACAACATCAGTTACAAAAATCTGTTACGGATGCATTTGTATTTTGCCATTATGTAAGCTATTTTTACGATTAACCCCTTTAATTTATTGGTGAATAATTATTTTGATGATGTAAGCTTAAATTAAGAAGAATAAAAGCAGTATTATATTAACAAAAAAGAAGTTTTGTAAAACATATCCAAACTGCAAACAAATGAGAAATTGAGGTAGCGCCATCTGTTAGCAGTTTTGTAAACTAGATTCCCATGAACTCCATCTGCCTGACATCATTAGTCTTTAAATTAAAAAAATTTGTTAGGCAAGATTATGGTAAGCTTAATGTCAATTATTTCCAAAACAAATTACTAAAATTTTTATAAATTGAGCTAAAATGCAGGAACACCATAGAACAATAATGATATAATAATCTTAATATAAAAACTACCCACAGGCCCAAGGTTAGTCCAGTCTAGTATTATTTAATATTTGTAAAGTCTATATAGATAATAATGTGAACTAATGATTTCTCAATGAACATTCAAAATTTTGCATTTTAAAAGCTACTTTTTCCCGACAGACTATGAGCCTATAAAACTTGCATTGAGAGTCCCCAACGATATCCTATGCTCTCTTCCTCCTCTTCTTAGCATATCATCACTTAAGCTGTGATAGCTTGTAAATTCAAAAATATGAAAAATTATGTTTTTATACCTTTCTTTTCAGAAAAATTCAGCCCATGTTTCTAGAGTGACGCATATTAAACCACAGTAATTTAAAATGACTATAAAGTGATAGGACAAACATCCAGCAACTCAGTAACTTTTAAATAAAACGTTTTTTCATTATTCAGTAAAACTTGACATTTTGAATTATAAGTTATCGCAGATAAAGTAACAATATATATTTAATAAATTATCTATTTATGCCATAATCCTCCTATTGTCGCAACCTTTGAACTTTTATAACAAACTGATACGCATTCTTAAATAACTAATACAACTTCTTAAAATACAGTGACAAAACTTGTACTGTTCGCTACAGATCAATCTAAGTAATTTGTTTACAATGGCAAAAATTACATCATAAATATAAATTAAGGTAAGCTAATACTTTTATTTGAATAATGATGGTTTGTTTAGAAAATGATTTCATTTAAAATTACATTTTCATAATTAAATGAACATTTGTTACTAAACTACCACTATGTAGAGGGTTATAGAATATTATGGATGAATCTATACTTCTAAATTAAAATATTCAGTTTTAAATTACGAAATACATGGCTTGAAGGTAGCTTGAATTGGGGATTAGTAATATCGCTATTATATCACTTTAAAGTAATTCCATTCGAAATTTTAAATAGACAACGCTTAATATCATTAGATAAAACCATCAAGAATAAAATATATATTGGTGAAATAAATGTTGTTTACTTATTGCATTCGAGTAAAAAAAATATTGACTTTAAAGTGGTGTCTTTCGCTACGCCTGATATCAAACTTAATCTTCCATTCGAAATCATACTAAAGTAACGTATGTTAGTTTCATAAATTCTACAATGATCATCAGTCACACATGTTGTGCATACTTCGGTCTCGATTGGAGAAACGTGATGTGCATGGTCTATCTCTAAGCCGCTCGAATTTAACTTCTCTCCTCAAATTATATTACAATTTTTACTTAAATTTCTAGGCTTAAACGCAAGTATATATGGTATGCTTTTTTTTATATATTATGCATATATAACTACGTCTAAGCAAATTTTTATTTATACTACAAAACTTACAAATAAATAAAATACGTTGGAGATCATGCAAGCTATATATATATATAATATTAAGTTAAATTTTGACCCGAAGCATCATCTAAGTATTTTCTATGTTTGAGTACGTGCAATAATACCATAGCGAAATGAGTATGCTTACTTTCAGAAACAGGTAATGGGCTCTTGACTGAAGGTAATGTTGTCAGTGATATGTTTTTTAAGACCTGCTCTTCACTATCATGTTTTGAACATGGTGGTATTGGTACAGAAATATTTTCAAATAATGGATACCGAATTTCAGGCTTCACAGACGGAAAAAGTCGTAGAATGGTTTCAACATGACTTTTATCTGCATGAAATTGAAGAGTAAGTCCCAGAACAAAAGTATTATTCACTTTCTGCATTTCAAAATCACCACCAAAATTATCTAAAATACACAAAAACAATAAGTGAGATTAAAATATTTTTATTTATAGATATTTCTTAAAAAAAGCTATAACTATTTAAATTTATAATGAAGAGAATACATTATCAGTTATCATTAACAAAATTGTGCAACTTAAAAAATAATAATAATAGAACATAAAAAAATGTATATTTAACACACTGACTGTGTTTACAGTAAATTTTAAAAACTAAAAAAACAAAAAAATTATGAGTAAATTCTTACCAGTTACAGAAAAACTATCTCCATGATAAAATTTCTTTTGCCAATTATTTACTTTTAACTTCGGAGCGTCAACAATAAGTTCTAAACTAGGAGGATTTTCACAATTATTCACATGAATGCTGCTGTGTATTTCCTGTCCCTACAAATACAAATAACCTTTTTAGTTTAATATTTGCACTATATTTATACAATTATTATAACATTATTAATGTTATAAATATTCCAAAAATATTTTTACAAATAAATAGACCCAATTAATATAAACCTTATATGATCTATTTACACTATAAAAGTCTAATATCATCATTCAATTCAACTATATTTGTATGGAATTTATCCCACATTAACATCTTAAGCATATTGATTCCATCCGAAAATTGGTCACTGATAAAATCTAAAAATTATATCCTGCATCTTTGTAACATACACTAATCAGAATTTGGAAATATTTATTTGTTTAAGCTGGTCCCTTGAAACTCATTCACCCGGAAGCAGAAACGCGTCGACGTGCGTCGCAGATTTTTTCAAATGTCTGCAGACAAATCTTTTGCAGAAATATATCTATCATACGAATTTTTATGTCTACACTACATTAGAACATTTCTACAGATTCTTTCTATGGGTGCTGAGATTCTATCTTTAATCGTTTCTGTTATACTTGCTTATGACAGGTATACCGATAATTATATAATAAATTAAATTGAAGACAAATCTTACTCACTAAAATGTTGTTGCAGACTGTTAAGAAATTTTTTGCTACTGGGCTCATCCATAAGCACCAAAAGCTCTCTCTCAAATTCATGATTGCACATATGGTTTCATCCCATTGTGCAATCCATTCCCATGCAGTTTTGATGAACAGAGTGATTTTAGTCTAATAAACAATAAAAGTCCTCGCACCTTAGCACTTAATACGTTTCATTCACAAGGTCATTTTTTAAATGTTCCCACAACTAATTTTCCCCTTTCCACATTTCCAATGACAGATGTTTCTAACTCTGGTACAAATCTACTAATCCCTATATTTCCCTGTGTTTTTCTTTGTTTAAATATCAATTTTCTATGTCCAGAGATCATTCAATCTTTTTCTCTTGTCCGGTCAACGCACGTCACTCGGGGTTTTGAAGAATATTAAAGTTTATTAATTGTTACATATAACTCTTCTTCACTTTAAACTTAAACACCATCTACAACAAACCAGTTTATTTTATATATAACACTCCACCTTCTAAAGTTAAACACTAGAACCCTAATGAGAAGATATGATCGCAGAATTATTGTGCAACAACCTCCTTTACAGGGCGATGTTTGACAGGGTTCAAACTTGTCCCTCTGCCAATGTGGTTCTCAACAAGAAACTATTTTGTATATAAAAATCAAAACATCATAAAAATATGCATAAATAAATCGTGTACTAAAAGGCACACATTAAGGTAACATTGATATAAGTCATTTGGCAATGACATTAAGTAAAATTTTAAAAAAGAGAGGGAGGGGGGAAGGAGATACTCCACTAAATTGATTTACATAAAGAATTTTTGGGGCGTAAAATAAGTAAATTCCTAGTACAAGGTATGGCTAAACGGATTTTGAAAATTAGCACCAAAGCCAAAATTATGTGTTTTTCGTTTGCTGCCAAGTCAAAATAGCAAACAATAGTACAGCTGGTTGATGAAATAATGACACACTAGAGTTGCACAATGGGCGGTAAATTCCTAGTGTACGGTGCCCATCGTCGCCAAGTAAAAAAATTGGCGCCAAGGTAAAAATGACGTGTTTTTTTGTCGCCAAATCAAAATGGCGGTTTGGTTAATTAACGTCACACTAGAGCTGCACAGTGGGCTATTGGCGACGGTTCGGTGCCTATCTCGAAGGAAAGACCCGGGAACGATGCCTCGTATTTTTAAACCATGGACAGATGACGCAAAGTGGCGGACATTGCGTTAGTCCGGGAAGTCGATCATGGTGCTTACAGGCGATCCTTCGGGCAGTTGTTTGGGGCATTTCGATGGCACTCTTAAGTGCACACGCGTACTGCACGCTTAATGTCACAGACTCCTGCCGTCGATTTTGTGGTCTCTGGTCTTCGACTACTCATTATTACATCCGTGACCCCCTCCGGGCCGTCGATCATGGTGCTTACAGGCAATCCTTTGGGCAGTCGTTGATCGTTAAATCAACATTTTATATGAAAATCGGAAACAATAACGGATCCAGGCAAAACGAACTGCTGCAAAACGTTGAGTAAAGTTTCCGATTTCCGGTTGTCCATGGCAACCATGAAGCACTTGTTGGTACAGGATTCAATCCCTCCAAACACCCACTGGCCCTCCACATGCTTTCTCCGGTTGTACTTGCGTTTGCCGAACTTCGACTCGTCAATCTCAACGACGACATGCTCTCCACCTATAGGAACAGGATTATGAATGAACCACTCCGTACATACCTTCCGGCAGAACATCATCCAGTCAGTGACTGTCTGTTTCGCTAGGCGCATTTGCTGCATAACAATCTGGCATCCATGCACCACTCAATCACGGCACGTTTGCCTTTCATCTCCAATTTTCAAAAATACTTGCTATTCAAATAAACGTCGTCCGCGTATACATCGTTAGCTGAAAAAAATCAAAATCACCACGTAGCCGTCGAACGTCCATTCAAAAATGGCAGAAATGGGTGAAACCAAGGCTTAACTAGATGCTTGTGCGCATCTAGTTTAGCGTCATCTAACTAGATGCATCTTCTCATCATCAAGCGCACCATGGCGCAGCTACGTGGGTAAAAAATGTAGGGTTGCCATAGAACATGATATTTTTGCAAGCATCAAGTAGGGTTGCCAAAATATAAACTTTATCGCATAATCATTTGTCGCCAAATCCCATTTGGCAAGGGCACCGGACACTAGGAATAAACCCAATTGGCTATTAGTGATGTTTCAGATTTAACAATTATGCAATTAATAAGAGTATGACAAAATCAAAAGTCTGGAGAGCAAGCACACATCGTTCACTAACGTTACAATAACTAAGGATCAAAGCTGGTATCCTCTTTAAGCAGACGATTACGATGCTTACACGCAATCTTCGAGCAGTCGGTTATATTTGCAGGTCCATGCCTTTTCAGTATTTCAGGCAGTGACAAGTCTTCCAGAAACCCCTCATTCATACACAAATTAAAGATGGAACTTTTGCAGTACACCACAAATGTCCAAAACTATTTACTTTTTGCAGTACACCACAAACGTCCAAAACTATTTACTATTAAGATACACAAGTACAGCATACACATCTTCCAACAAATTCATAGCGAAATACGTAACAGAAACGCGGCACATAAAATGAAGGAATAATTTTACACCAACCACCTGCAAGAATGGAGGTGATAACCATCCACACGGGGTGTAAGCAAGTTTATGTACGTCCTAAATTATAACGTCCAAAATATAAACTATATCGCTTGTGACATGTTGCTTTTGGCAATCGTACCGTATACTAAAAATAGACCGAAGAGTAGTGTTCCTGTTATGCGTTTTTCAAAGGGCGCCGCTCCCTGCCCTTTTTTTTGTAAGTGCTGATGCACCCTGCCCTTTTTAGAAGTGAAAATGTGCCCTGCCTTTTTTCAATATCTTCTTTGCGCCCTGTACTTACAAAAAATATTTTTCCGCAAAAACGTAGGTCTGTAGGATTACCTTGGTATCCCAATTGTACCCTTTGCCCTTTTACATAACAAAAAGTGCCCTTTTACATAACAAAAAGTGCCCTTTTACATAACAAAAAGTGTCCTTTTTGACAAATCCCCCCCCCCTGCCCTTTTTTAAAACTATGTGAACACTACCGAAGAGCATAGGGTTACCATTTCCTACACACTGCACCTTTGCCAAATTGAAATGAAATCATATTTTGCAACGTCGGAGTGTCCTGAATTTTTAAGTTTAACCATGAAATTATACAGCACAATAAGTTGTTGCACACATTAAAGTGCAGTCAATAGCTAAATTAAAAGAGAAGTCTTATTTTAGTTTAGGAAATGGGTAACATACATATTCTTGAAATTCACAAGAAATTCCTGTACATGACGCATTTGGATTGCAAGTAACTTGCAAATGATGAGATTTTAACTTCTTTTCCATATCCAACCAAGGAGAGCAATTTGATGGTTCATCACAAATAATAGAAGTAATCAAAAATGCTGCAAAATGGAAGGACAGTATTTTATTACAACAGGTTTATTATGAGCTGTAAAATCTAGTGAAGTAAAATAAAAATGTCATATTATGAAAAATTAATCATTTTGCAAAACAGACAAATGTCCTTACCCAATAAGCCGAACGCTATGAAACACATGACAACCTGTTATGGGGAAATTGTAATTTCGCTTTTCTTGAAAAGTTTAATTTCAAAACTGTAAAGTAATTTAAAAACAACCGGAAAAGGAAATGCTTTCATAGATATCTTAGCATTTCTTCTGTAAACTTTTGTGGTTAAATTTCTTCGTGTTTATGATATGTTTCGAAATTTAATGACAGAAATCAGAGTAGTACAAAATTGTTTGTTTTGATATTTCAGGTAAACGGATACAGTTTGTCAATTTATGAGTATATGTAGAAAACTATTTTTAACATCGGCTCAAGAAAAATATTTATAAAGCGCTTTCTATACTTGAAACAATTTAAATATATAAATAAAAATACTAATGAAATTATTTTAGAAATTCGAATGGTTGTATATACCAAAATAAACAAACTTTTAAAAAGTGAAAAGTTTTAAATTAACTTATTTTAGATGTAATCGATCAAAAATTATTTTAATCTATATTATAAAATTCTATTTTAATTATTTACTAATATTGACATTGTTATTCTATTTATATTTCATCACATTGGTTTAAGTCATATCGTAAACAGTTTACTCTTCGGATAAGCAGTTCTACAGAACGTTGATGGCGCCCGGATTTTTGGAGGAAATACCCTGTTCGCGTGCTTCCGGAAAACAAAAGGTAACTTCCGGGAGTCGGTAGCGACGAGTTGATAATTTAAATTTTTTTAGAAATTTCCCTCATATTGATGACAAATATGTACAATAATGAAAACACTCTCCTCAGCTTGAATTAAACTCGCCTTTCCCATGTCCCTATGGGCTACGCCATCTGCATCATTTCTGCAATATGAAGTTAATATGTATAGAATATTTTAGAAATGTATGTATAACTTACAATTCAACAGTGTTTACTTTTCTACAGCTAAGTTTTGCCTGAATGTACAATATTAGATATACTACGTTTTGCTGGATTGCAAGTCATTCTCCAATCACTAAAATACAAGACGCAAAACACTTACGAATTCCTGTACTATTTTTAATTCACATGTATTGGTAATAATAAAATAATTGTATTTTAAAATCTACTATTTTATTGGGTGTTCAAAGATACCTAGGATATATGTTATTAATCAACAGTATTATTAAGCAATATATTTATAGATAATTAATCTTGGAAACGGATTCTCATGTGTAGCTTAATTTTTCTGTTTTTGATACTTAAGGTATTATCAAAGGATTGAGACAACCAGAACAAGTTTCATATAAAAACTCAATTTTGAATATTAATGTCATATATTGTTAATTTACATATATATACAATTTGCATCTGATATGAAAAATAGCAACAGATTATATACCTGATGTCACTGCTAAAATAATTGAGCGGAAATTAAGCATGCATAACCACTTTACACCTATTTGAACAAAGAGAAAAAATAGTCTTTTCACATAGGTTTGCATGTATTTCTCTCATGCACTCTTATATTTAATGTTTTCCATTCTTTCTTACCTTATTTTTGCCCGAAAATAAACCAAAAAAGTTTCATATTAATAAGTTTTAAATGTGAATACTAGCTTTGATTTAAGTTATCAAAGCCAAGATTGTATGCATTTGAAAAATGTGAAATTGGCAAAGAATATTGAAAAATTTTTGCAAAAATGTTTTAAAAAAATTAAGATTATCTGTGAAAACTTAGATAATTTATTATAAATTTTCATAATTGTAGTACCTTTACTGTCATTGACACAACTTTTTTATTTTTTTCTCTGAAATTGTATAACTGAAAAACTTTTAAGCTCTTTGATTTATGATACTTAAAAGCTCTTTGATTTATGCTGTTTAAAATTTCTAATGGGTAATTCTAGGGCTAAACTGTCCGATAGACTACTGTGCAGCTCTAATGTGACATTAATTCAACCGATCTAGTTCTGAAAATTAAAAAAATCGGAGATTCAAGTGGGTTAAAAGGTCTGCTTTATTTTTCTCCAAATGTACTTAATGTTTTCGGCATTAATATTTCAACCAGAATCTCATTTAAAACCAACAACCACCATCTAAAGGTTAATGTATTTTCATTGCACTTTAACTTGAATTTAAATGTTATGTTATTTGCTTTTCATATTTATTAACTATCTTTTATTTAATTATGTTGTGTATTTTCATTATCAGGAGCAGTTAACACATGGGGGAAATGTCCTTAGTGGACTTGGGGAAGCGTCTTCTAGAATGCGCCAAGGTTGGCGAGACAGAAGAAGTACGTGTCCTTATGACCAATGGAGCACCTTTCACTACAGATTGGGTAATTAAAGTATTTTATTAAACTATACATTACCATGTTTCGCATATTAACCTTTACAGAGCGGGTGGCTGATATTTCGGCCAGAATCCCATATTAAAATTAAAGATCCGCCTTCTAAAAGTTAAAACAAAATTTCTGGATATTACTATCTGATGACTGGTCCCTGTACAATTCAATTGAAATGTTATTGCACCATCTCCCAAAGGAAGCTTACAAGTAATATTCAGTGCCGTTACACAAAAAATATTTTGGGGGATTGATATAAGAAATTTCACAACTTGAGGATTCGAAATTCTCAACTCAATTATTCGAAATTCCCAACTCAAAAGTGCTGAAAATTCCTAATTCCAACTTATCGACATTTTTCATCTTTTTTTATATATATCAGGGTTCCCACGGGTGCTTAAAAGTCCTTAAGAACTCCTTATTTTTGGTTTTCATTTTTAAGAGCCCTTTAAACTCCTTATTTTTGATCAAGAGTCCTTAAAAACTCCTTATTTTTCCTTCGCTACGAAGTTGGAATTTTTGAATTATCAATTCCTACATTATCTCCAAACAAGTGCTTAATGTCGTTTTTCGGCATTACGGAATTTTATTGAACAATGAATATCGGACAAAAATCGGTTATATTTTCGCCAAGTGTGGGGTTTTGAGAGTGACCGAGTCTCAAAGTCTTGCCTTGAGCAAGTGTGATTTCCTGTTCGCAGCGCAAATGTGCAAAAAGGGATATGAATTCTGCCCCAAAAGTGGTATCCTGCGCCAACTTGCTACAAAACCACATTTATGTGTGATTCTCCACCAATTTTGTTTTAAATCCTCGTTAAACACATGCGTCAAATAAGTCTTCATACTCCAAGTCTTGGTGTATGTTTGAGTTTGTCTGGCACTTAACGAAGTTACGGCTGCCTCATGAAGAGGAAATGGGAGAAAATTTAAGCACATTTTCTAAAGTTTAAATACTGTTTGTAAGAATGTAAGGTATGAATGGCACGCTTTTATCTGTTGTACGGGGAGTATAATTATGCAATACGGAAGGCAGAGAACCGCGTGAATGTATAAGGATTGTGTGTCAGAATAAAAGTAGGGATGAACCGGATAGTGGTTTTGCCGGATATCGGATATCCGGTACACATTACAAACCGGATATCGGATATCCGAACTGGATTTTGCCGGATTTCCGGCAGTTTCTTTTTTATGAAAATATCTTCTCTTACACACTAGAAAATACGGAAATCGGTCAAAAATTACAAAATATTTTTTTATTCTATAATATTCCCCAATTACTTACCCTTAAGGTGATACCAAGATTGAATAAACATTCAAAAAACTTTTTTTATTTAGAAAGCGTTATTCTAGGGTGCTGCTAGCAATGGGCGTATGTTTTGTACACTTTAAACTCGATTTCTGAATAATTGTATTTTTACCATATGCCCTTTTATTCCAAACAAAAAAACTCAAGTTTGCTTAAACTTTTAAGAAATTTATTTTTATTTTAACTTTATATTAGTTGTGAGATGTTATGACCCTCCACCATAATGATTCATTAAAAAAAATTAATAGAATGTTAAAGTTAAAAACGAGAAAAATTCAAGGGAGAATCTGCACACTGTTAATACATTGGTAGAATTTTCAGGAAAATATTTAAATACCATATTCTTCGCAAAGATAATTGACCAACACAAAAAAAATCTTCGATGTTTTATTCATCCGGATATCCGGCTTGGTAAATCGGATATCCGACACTTTACTTCCGGATATCGGATAGTTATAAATCAGCCGGATAGACCGGATAGTTACCGGATATCCGTTTCATCCCTAAATAAAAGGACTTGATTCCTGATGTCCAATTTTTTAGACAAGGGCATTTCATTACCATAACACATTTCATCATTGGAATATCGGTTCGTTTGCTTTATAACAAAAGTATGTAGAATCGATGCTCAATCTTGAATAAAGGATATTTCAAAAGAATATAGCATCTTTAACATGTAGGAATATTTGCGATCTTCGTCAAAAGGAGATAATCTCTAAACGCCTTCTGTTGCGATCGTCTTTGAAATGCTTACAATTCTTTAGCATCTGATAAATATAAATACTTATTTTTCAGTATTATTCAATTTTATTCTGATTTGCTTTGCACTACCAATGGGTTGTACTTTTTCGGACCTAACCCGGAACTCCCAATTTTTTTAATTTTCGGAACACGGAATTAAGAGGGTATTAAAAACTTAGGAATGCCGAATTCTAGATTTTTTTATTAAAAATTTCGTCAACATTTCAATTTTAAGTACATTCTCTAAAGTAACATTTGTAAAAAATTTAAGGTAATAACTTTTTGAGATTTGTCCGATTTTTTTATTTCATTATTAAAATACACTTTGTTATTGAAAAATCTCAGTTAAAAACCCAGATATTTACCCCAAAAATTTAGCATATTTAACATGTAAAAATATTTGCGATCTTCATCAAACGGGGATGATATCACTCTATAGCCGAGATGATTATAACTATAATTTCGTTGTGTATCTGCCGAATGTAACCTTCAATATTCTTCAATTGGCGCTCTTTTGATATTTTTATTCATTCATGGAGACCTTGAAATTGTAGAAATTCACTAAACGCGATCTGCTGCGATCTTCGTTGGAAGGCTTATCCTTTTGCATCTGATATACAAATTCATGTATTCCATTACTTCCTGTTTTGTCATGATTTGTTTTGCACTAGTTAACAAAATTGCATTATATTTTTCGAAAATATAATTTAATTCACGAAATTGAAGTTTAGAACTTGTCATTTTCAGTAATATAAAAGGATTTATTTTTAAAGAAGCTTGTTTCTTTTTGTTGGGCTGGTATTATAATTACAATTTAATTCTATTTTGTTTAACCGTTTATATATTTTTATTAAATGAAATATTTATATTTGAAACTTTCCTTTCTCACAAACCCTCCCACTTAAAAAAAAAAAATGGCTTTTATTTAGCTTTTTGAAAGTTTCTCAAATTTCTTATATAACTAATTTTTAAGGAAGTAACTTAGTGTAAGTTTTAATGATTTAAATTAACATGCTTAGAATACGTACTAAGGTATGCTTTCTATAAATTTATTACTATTTAATAAATCTAGTTTGAGTGGAAAAGTTAAGGAATTTTATGTCCGTTAGACAGTGGCAACCTTCTTAACTGACTTCATTTCACAAAGTATGCAAATTTGTAATACGTTGTTAGTGTTTTGGTTTATTGTATAAACCACATTTTACTAAAAAATGCAACATATGAAAGTTAAGTATATATTGTAAAATATTATATAAATTAATTAATTATTTTTTTGGTTGCAAATTGCATTACATTTTTCAAAAATGATTGTTTATGACATCTTATTTATATTTAAAGTCTATTTACAAAACAGTTATGAAACCTACTTCGTTATTTCGGAATTTTGATCCTAAAACTATTTGATTGGATTCTTTTTTGAACAACTTTATTTCTGTTCATGAATCCAAAAAAAATTTATTGAGATATGTAAAAATCATTTCTAATTTTATCTCATGGTCAGGCTACTGAGTATCAATAAATCATTAGAAGTGGAGAATCTTAAAAGAGAATCCTACATAGCATAAAGACTAATTTTTCAGAACACAAACAGTTCAACTGAAATACACAAAACTGTACTTTCAAAAGACATGAGAAAATTTGTTTAACTCTAAATAGAAAAAGTTATGCATATGGAAGAACTTCGTAATAACTTAAAAATTTCATAAGTGCAAAAGAAACAAAAACTCCAAATGGAAGAAGTGAATAATTTGAGGTCAAAGAAAATACGCCTGGAAAGAGAAATTTTAACGTTAGAAAACAGCAGAAAAATTAGCTAACGAGGCAGAAACTGTCAATGACATTTCTTTATTTATAAAAGCTAATAGTTTGCGTAAGGAAATAAAAGAAAAAATATCTGTGATAAAGGATAGGATATAGGAAAAAACCATTTCTGACCAAAATAAAGATATCAACTGATTTTTCTGCAGAAACTGCCAATAATAAATGTAAATCTTGTTAAATATAATCATTTGCAAATCAATGTGTTTGTGTTATTCTCTGTTAAAACTTGTTAAATTAAAATTTATATCTTTTACATAGATGCAGCTTTATATCCTCTGATAGCAAAGTACTATTTTTTTTATTATTTCTTAAGCTCATTTTATATGATGATGTATGTTGACATACCTTCAAACATTGCATTGAACGTCTTTTGTTAGTTAATATGAACATTGACTGCTTCAATTTGTCTTTAAAATTTTTCTACCTACAGAAGAATCGCGATAACAAAGGGTGCTTAAAAACTTTTTTTGGGTCCTTAGAAAGTGCTTAAAAAGTCCTTATTTTTTATTTTTAAAAAGAGTGGGAACCCTGATATTTTATGTAATATTAAACAGTTCTCTCACAAGCATTGATTTGTTGCACCCATATTCCAATGCAGTGTCTGTTCTGAGGTCTAATTTAAATATAATCTTACAAGTTGGACGATTTCTAATCTTCCCTAGCTTTGATTTGTTAAAAATGTTAATTTTCTTCAGGCATACATTTTCCCAACTCAGGGTTTTTATAAGTTGAAATTAACAACTTTCTCGTTTTCTAGATTTTTGGGGGAGTCAGACTCTCCCCCAAACCGCACCGGTGCGACGGGCCAGGTAACATTGATAGCAAATTTTTATATCAGATTCCAATCTTCAACATATAATTTATATTTCATTAATCAGTAAAATTCATGTTAAGTGAAATTCATGTTATTTGAAAATTAATGTGATGTGACCGGTATTTTTATAAATGGGTTTTATGTAAGTTTCATGAAGAAGCATTCTACATGTTTAAAATTCCATTTCATTTATAAATTACATGTAAAATAACGTAAGAACACCTGCTTTGTATTTTTAGCTGGGAACTTCTCCCTTGCACATGGCAGCCCAAAATGGACATGTGAGCACAGCTGAGGTTTTGCTAAGGGGAGGCATCAGTCGAGACGCGAGGACGAAGGTGGACCGAACTCCCCTGCATATCGCATCTCAAGAGGGGCATTTGGATATTGTGAAGTTGCTGATCGGCCATGGGGCAGAGATTGATGCTAAAGATATGGTGAGTATTATGTCAAATGTAGTTTCTTGCTTCTAACAGTCGTTCATTTATGATTCTTAGTAGTTGATATATTTTTATTGAGTGTTATTTGTGCGGTAATTTCTCTTTTCGATGCTTGTCTAGAATTCTTTTGAAATTAATATAATGGGTTTTTCAATTTTTTGACAATTGCTTATCGAAGAAAATTTTCAAGCTTGTGATATTTACTTTAAATTGGAAGAAGTGATTGATTTTGCTTATCCGATTACAATTAATGGGATAAGTTATTTCATCAATATATTTATTGACAAAGCATGGAACACATTTCATATTCTTTTCCTAATGCGAACAGGAATTTTTTCTGACAAATAGTTGTAAATGGTGAATTCCGGGAAAATGTTGCCATGGCACTTAAAATTTTAAACTTTATGTTGAGTCATTTGTCATATACCATTTTTTTCAGAAATATATGAACTTTTTGAATCTTAACATATTTTTTTTAAATTAACACAATGACTTTTATAAAATCAAGGTCAAAGTCACTTATTTATTATATGTTTTTGCAGTGCGGAATATCTACATTTTGTTTCATACTATAACTTGACTAAAATCCCTTACCAAAATAAAATAAATAGGTTAACTTTTATACTTTATTCATGTAGTTAATCTTTCTATTAATTTTTTTTGCAAAAAAATATTTTTTAACCTTGAAATCAATAATTTATTAAGTCAAACCATAAATGTCCTTCCGTTACCAAAATTCTATATTTCAACTACCTCACTAAGAAACCATTGGGTCTACAACTTAATGAATTTTTGTACAAAGCAGACTTATGACACTTATTAATTAGAAACAGCAACAATTTTATTTTGTTTTTAATTTAGATGTTTTTTAATGGTAACGGAAGGACAAAAAACATGGTAACGGAAGGACATCAATGTGGTAACTGAAGGACATTTTTGTATTAGCTGATTTTGACTGAACTTTCCACAATTAAACAAACTAATTTTCAGTTATTATTGAAATTGAAACACGTATAAATATTATATATACTTATTAACTGTATTTTCTATCTTAATACCCTCCCCCGCTAATTTAATAAGTATGTCACAAATACATTGAGTTTCAATTAAAACTGGTACTACTTTTCTATTTATTCACTCAGGGTGTCCACAAGCAGGGAAAACAGGGAAATATCAGGGAATTTGACCATTCTGGAAAAATCAGGGAAATATCAGGGAATTTGGGATTTTTTAGGAAAAATCAGGGAATTGGTCAAAAAAAAATATTTTTAACTTGATTTCTAGCTGTGAAATATCGTTGATTGGTTGCAAATATTCAAATACTTTTTAAATGCAATCAAAAAGAGGGAAATTGCGTATGGGACTTTTAAAAGTGTGTAAAAGTGAAATTTTTCTCGTAGAAACCGCACTAAAATGCTGATGTTTCTAAAATTTTACAAACCAATTGGCTATCTACAACTAGGTACTTGCCCGCCCACTCAATTTATTTTAAAAATAGATCTTTCAAATGTTTAAAACTTGCTAAGTTCCTAGTGAAATTCAAATTTCTTTTGAACATCCCTAAAATGATTTTTTTTTCTGTAAAACTTAACGAAACTGTTGTTGCCTCTATTATTTTTTGGGTACATTTTAGATCTTAGGAAATATATTTTGTGTACTAAGCTGTATATCTTAAGATACTGGACTAGATTTAATAAATTAGTTTTATTATTAGGGATAGGGATTCTTTGGGTTTCTACTATTTGAGTGTATTGGATTTGTTTTTAATGTTGAGGTTACTTTAGTCTTTGATCTTAAAGTACTATCACTAATAATCTAAGAGATATATTGCACTTACTTGGACTTTTATGATTTTTAAGTAGCATTTTGAATTATTGATATTTGGTAAATGCTCTGGAATTTTGAATTTGGGGTACATTAAATTTTTATGCATTGATTATTGATTTTTGGATGTTAAACTTTGGTTGCACTTTTTTGGGAGTTCGAAAATCAAGCGAAATAGTTAGTAAACTTACATATTAAAAATAAATATATTTTTGCGAAATAACAAGATAATGTCTTGCATAATAATAAGGAATAATAATACATTTAAAAAATATTGCCGTAAAAAAAAGTACGGCTTGCAGGGAAATATCAGGGAATTATCAGGGAAATTCAAAATGCTTTCCCTGTGGACAACCTGTCACTATATGTGTTCTTTCTACAATAAAGCCATAAATTGGGAAAAGAAGAAAGTTTAAAAGCGATTTCTTGCGATGACGTTAAGTGATGCATACAGAATTTCGGCAAGAAAATATTGAAATTAATGTATCACTATAAAAAGTTTGCAAGCTTAGACCCCAGTTTGTTTTGTTACAAATATACCTTCTACTTAAAGTTTGTCTAAATTGTTTTGTTACCAAATATATAAATACTAATGAACAAAATTTAGCACATTTAAAATGAGAGTAATGGAATGAAGACAGAAAGCCATAAAAATAAAGATACAAGAGTTCATTTAAAAAGTGCCTTTATGCTCTTGAAAACAAATCTGCACATTTTTATTAAGACATGGGAATCTTGTCTTTTATAAAAGAATTCAAAGAAGAGTTGAAAATTGTAGTTGTACAAGTTGATTTAACATTCAAAAACCAACTTAACATTCATGTTTGATCAGTATAACATTATGGCTACATTGAAGCATTTTTGCCATTAATCAAGGCAAAGGTACTGTAAATGTCCAAAGTGGTTAATGGGAAATTTACCACTATTGCCCCATGAGATAAAATAATTGCTTTCTCCATCAGATAAAGTAATTCTCTCAAGAAAGATGGAACAATGTCCTCCTCTTTCTGACACACGCAATACTTATTATTTAAAACCAATTTTAAAATATATTATTAAGTATTGTGAGTACTCTAGTTCTACAGAAAGAAAGGTATTCAAAGAAAACATACAATCAAATATAAAAAATGCGGACAAGGCATATGGGTCAAGATATGCATTATAAGTTAGTGACTTTTAGTTAGTCGAATGGCAAGGACTAAAAAGTATTATGTTAGGCAAGTGCTTCATTCAATGATGTCGTTGTAGAAGTATTATGTTTAAGAAAATAAAATAATGAATGACTAAATTTATATTTCCTGAGAAAGAAGGTAACTCAAATAAAATAACTAAAAATTGGATAAGCCAAAAATTTTAACAAATGGCTCTGAAAAAAGAATTTGTTGCAGAATTAGATTTAAAAACTGCTGAATAAGCAGAATTTAACACCTATTATTCTTTTTCAAAATATTAATGAGTAAATTGTTGTAAAACAATCCAATTTTACACACTTGGAATTTTTGTCCTTCCGTTACCTTAAAAAAACATCATATTTTTGGGCATAATATAATAATTTCTAAAAACTGCACTGCAATTTATAATAATTGAACTCTCCTTTAAGTGTTCTAATTTTTCTAGATTTTTCCTTTTTACGATTTAGCTGAACTTTTAATAAAAAGGTGCAAGTGTGGTATACCACTTCCAAAAAACGTCCTTCCGTTACCATTACTAAAATTTAAATTTTTAAAAAAGTTATAAAGTGCTAAATTCTAGATTTTGCATTTTTAATAATATGCAGTAAAGTATATAAAAGTCTACCTATCAGTTATTTGAAATAAAATATATTTTTTAAATTACAACCATAAGTTGTAGTACAAACTGGCCTTCCGTTACCGCCGGAATTCACCAAATATAATTTTTTTTAGTTTAGTATCCATTAGTACTAGTTAGCATCAAACAACAGTTATAACTGGTTTCTAGTAATTAGTGTCCATTTTTATTTAAAATATTTTTAAAAATGTCCTAGTTTATAATGTGAAATATTTTAAATACTTCTTTCTTTTTATATTTGGGTAAAAGGTTTTGAGTAATTGATAAATGTGATACTTTTCGTGTTATTTTTTTATTGTTATATCTGTATAGTTTAGAGCCAAAATTGTTTTGTTGGTCACTCTTTAAAATATCCATAACTACACTTGAACACGAGTGTCGGCTTCGGATTAATAGGATACTTAATATATCAACAATAACCAAATACCAATGTTTTGATTGAATTGTTTGCCAACATTAAAAAGTAATTGCTTCTTTTAAGTACTTGCTTTTTAGACAATTTTGTAAACAATTCACAAATAAAATTGTTCCCTAATCTAGGAATAATAGTTTGATACTATTTTTGCAGTTTTGACATTCAACAGCATTTAATTTAACTAATGTGTTAATCGGTAAAAGAAAAAAGCCAAATTCTATATTTCTTTTTTAACGTTGTGAATATCTTTACATATTGGTTGTTTTTAATTTACAGACGAGTTTTATATTGATATTGTCGTGTAAATGTATAAAAAATAAAGCAAAAATAAAAACTTTAGATTTTTAATTATTTTTTATGTATATGTATATTTAGTTCTTGAAATTAGGAGATAAAACTTGGGTATCATTGGCACCTAGCAATTTTTTTTTTTAATTGCTAAAATATTCCGCTTAAGCGTGATTTTAAAATAATTTAAATAGCTTAAACATAGATGTCATTTGTTATGATATTTTTATGATCATTAAATCTTCTTTTGCATAAAATTATAAACATTTCCATGATTACTCTGAAAATATCATTGTCTAACTGACAAAATTACGGAAAAGGCTGAAGCAATTATCGAAAAAAAAAATTATTAAGAACTTTTTTTAAAGAACTTTTGCATTTAAAAGTAAAAATCCAAAGTACCGCAATTTGGTTTTCAACAAGCAATTGTGATGCAAATGCGCATACGATCAAATATACGTTGTTGTAAGGTTTGCCAATTATTTTAATGTTAGTTGAATTGTAATCACTGATCTCTATCTGTAACTTCTGGGTAGGGCAAGACATTTTGTTGACTTGAAGTCGATGTGGAAGCCGCCATGATGTGCCCCACTTTTTTTATACCGCAATATTTCGTATAATTTTCATACTATAATAAGCCCACTTTTATTGCTTTCGGCTAAGTTTTTTTTATTTTATTTTTAAACCCATTTTAAATGCATTCTGCTATTGAAATAGGAAGTCATTTGCAAGTCGAAGTAGATAAAAAGCAAGAGCAAAAACTATTTGTTTGGCAATATAATAATTAATTTTATAAGAAGAAAATATAATATTTATATACATTTAATATTTCTGCAATGCTATGGTATTGAAAAACACCACTAAATCACTCTTAAAAATATGTTGGGGCACAGCATGGCTGCTTTCAATTGGCTTCAACGCGCCCATAGAGGAAGCAAGTTTTGAGCCTTCCAGCAGTTACAGTTAGAGTTCAGTGATTGTAATTTCGAAATCAGGAACGAAGGAACAATCCAGAGATAAAAAAAACCAAGCCATTCAGAATTCGACTGCTTGTACTAGTAGCCCCATGGATCGGCATATAGCGATTGTTTGAAGCTTGAAAAAGAAAAACCTTAAAATGGGAGATCAGCTAGAAAAGGCAAATTTACGTCTTGTAAATAAAATAAAATAAACCATAACAAATTATGACTTGGTATAAAAATACTGTCGTCAAACTGAAATTTTTATAAAAAGTTAGCCATCAAAAATGTTAAGTGGGGGTGTATAATTACCAGGGTGGTAACATAACCTGGAAAACTGGGAAATCAGGGAATTGTCATGGAATTTTTTTATTCTGGAAAAATCAGGGAAATTTTCGAAATTTCACAAAAAATCAGGGAAATTTTCAAATTTTAATCGTTAAAACAGCAATTAACCTCCATTATGCACTCTATTCTGGGTAATTTAGTTGTCAATATTTCCTTTTATTTCTGAAAAAGAATTTTTTTAAAAAGTTTGGTTATGCACATTTTCATATTTTCAGTTTTATTTTTGTAAAAACGTGAACCACTGCTGAGGGAGCAGCAAAAGCAAAGTGCATTGGACCTTGAAATTGTGAGCAACATGTGAGGGGCTAATGAATGTGATTTATTGAAGATTGGAATAGGAAATATTAAGCATATAAAACATTAAAAATTATCTCCAAAAGAAATAGTTGGAAAAATTTGCATTCTCTGCTTACAGAGAACATGATTAATTACTATTATATATGCCTGCCACAATTGTATAATTTGTGTATCCATAAATTATTATTTTAACTGACAATAAGTATTGCTTATAAATTTTTATTTATAATGCAGTAAATTTATTGTATTGTAGCGTGGATACTTTGTTTTTATACAAAGCATATATTTCAACGTTTTTTAATGTAATTTTAAAGTCAGGGAAATTTTGTGACACCATCATGGAAGTCAGGGAAATATCAGGGAACTTTTTTTCCAGAATTTTGTTGCCACCCTGATTACTGTCTTAACTAAGATTTTTATTTATAAAATTCGACTAATGATCGCTAATTTCGAACCCTGTATATATTTATATGTTTTCATTGAATATGCAATTTTAACTATTTTTTAAAACTTCCTTAAACTTATCAAGATTTTTTTTTTTTTTTTTTGACAGCTAAAAATGACACCATTACATTGGGCAGTTGATCGTGGACATTATCAAGTTGCTAAATTTTTGCTAAAAAGCAAGGCTGATGTTAATGCTGTCAGCAAATTTGAAAAATTGCCTTTGGATGTTGCTGCAGATAATCAACACTTCCATATTATAGAACTTTTAACTGTAAGTTAACATTGTTTACTTTCTTGTTGTTTAGAGATTGTATATGTAAACAATTTGACATCTTAAAAATATTTGTTTTCGTATTACAACCTTTATGGTTGCCATACTAGTAATCCACTGAACATAACTTTTGAATAAAAAGTCTTTTAAATGTATAGGGATCTCTAAAAACATTTGTTTAATGCAATAAAAAAAATGATGAGGGAGTTTCTGCAAGTCCTAAGTATTTTCTCAAAAAATTTCATGTGTATCAAGGAACATAATTTCTTAAGAATGGATAATATCATAAAAATTTGGCATCTAAGTAGTGTTAAATACTGGATGTCACACTACAGTGTCCAAATTAAGAAGTTAACATTAACATATTTTTATAGGTGCTATTACGATTGACATCCTTAAATTCTGCCTATGAAAGTTCAATGGAGTTAAAAAGCAACTTTTTTTCCTAAGTCATCTAAAATTATTAGTTTAATAATATATGTGTGTTTGTGACAAAAATATAATAACAATTAATGTAATTTTAATAATATCCTCCATATAAAAAGATAACAAAAATTGAATTTTCATGTTTAAATTACTTTTCAGAATATATAGAAAATTCACGAGCGGCAAAATTTGAATAGCTCTTGCGCAGAAATTAATTAGTAAAATATTTCTAGACAAAAATAACCCATTTTTTTTTATCTTGATGTGATAAAATTGTTAACAAGTAAAAAAATATCTCTGTGTAATTTGCTATTAAAATATAAGTTTTAATATAATTTTTTCATTTCGATGAAATATTTTATCAACAATCTTAGATAATGAGATGACATGAAAATTAAAAAGATAAAATGTCTTGCAATGTGAAATATTTGGTGGAGTCGTGTAGATAAAGAAAGCTTGCTAGAAAGTTTGTATTCTTGCTTGAAGAAATATGTATTTAGTTGCTAATTCTTTGGATGTAAGCCCTTACTAAATGTTACAATATTGCTGAAAAGAATCATAATGTTAATTTTAAATAGTACTATATGTGAAGTATGCGAAACTTTCTACAATTTTAAATTGTTATACATATCAATTTGAAAAATACAGATTGCAAATTAATGTATTTTCTATACAACGTTTAAGATTTTTTTCTATCTACAGTAGAACGCCCAGAATCGTCCAGACTTTGGCAATTCCAGGATTCAGCAAATTCTGGATTTTAGATCATTATGAAATCCATTAACATACCATACTCTCTGTTTGAAAGCAAGTCTGGAATTCTCATATTTGAATTTTCTTAAACGTGGATATCAAAACTATTCAATGAAATTGCTAAATTAGAGTTGATTGGAGCCAAAATGCATATAAAATCACTAAATCAGTAATATTTTGCTAAGTAACATTATTGTATCAGAGTTGGCGTTTCTTAATATTCCATACATTTGTTTGTCCATTTTGTGTTCCAAGAAGCTAGGATACTTTCGAGAGGTTTAAATAAGTACAAGTTCTAGAGGTAAACCTAACCTCTTCTCCTACCTCTTCCTCCCCTACAGACCAATTCGTCACGGTAAATTACTGAAAACGCTCAGAATTTCTCAATTTTCAGTGCATTCAGGGTTTGCCCATTTTGTATGCCAGGGAGCAAGGTTACTTTTTGCATGGCTTAAGTGGATGCCTGCCCATGTGGTAATCTTCATCCTTCTGTACTCTCCCAAAAATCGGATTCGTTACTGAAAAGTACTAATTAGAACTGAACATTCCGATGTTTGTCCATTTTAGATGACCAAGTGAGATGTAACTTCGGGAGGCTTAAATTAATGCATACATACACACACACAGTACACGTGATGAACTTCACCCCAGTCTCCTTCCATCTGATTTGTTGGCTTGTGGAAAAAGAAAAAAATTATCGGAATTTATTCAATTCAATATTTTTTTTTATGAAATTTAAAAAGGTCTGGATATCAGATCGTTCCTGATGTTAGACGTTCAAATATCGGACTTTCTACTGTACAGCATATTAAAATAAAGTTCATATTATTTGCATTAGTATAATTTTAGCATTGGTATTAATCTGATTTATCTGTTTCAGAGGTATACCTTGGAGGCTCAGACAATAAAACAGTATCAAGCGAAAACAAAAGTAATCCAAATAGCCCAGCCCAGTGCGAGTGTAACAGTGCAAAATGTTAAAAAAACAGTGCCTTTATTTTTGAAATCTGATAAATTATCTACCTTATCTCCTGCAATCCGTCGAACTTTATCTCACTCAATACAAACAACATCTCCTTTAATTTCGGTCAACAGCCCAACAATGTTTACTAGTAGTGTTTCTGGTAATGCTGTCAAATCGCCCACAATCACAAAACCAGTGCTTCTTCGAGCCAATTTAGCAAGCATTCAGAAAGCGGCTGCAACCAGTACAAGTCTGCACACAGCTTCTTCTAGTGACTCTGATGAAGGTATTTTCAATACATATGTTTTATCTCTTGCAAACGATATTGAGCAATTTGGAAATTTATTGGCTTATTTAAGTTATTTTGTAATTGTATTACACTTATATTGCTAGTCATTTGACTGAGTATGTAAATAGATTAATGTTTCCATTTATAACCTGGTTGAAGTCTTTGAATTGGAAACCATAGTTTGAAGATATACGTAGGGAGTATATTTTGAAATTGAAATATGATAGTATCACTCCAAATTACTGTCAGCTTTATATTTTGGTCATATGTTAAAGATATTGTTGCCATTTATTAGTCAAATAATTGATTATCACGCATTTTGAAGTGTTTAATATACTTTATTAAATGAAAAATTACCAACCTAAAAATATACAAAATAACAAACATACAAATAACAAAAAGTTCTGTGTCACACAGTGACAAGTACGATAAATAAAACCAAATATTCAATATTGTAGTTTATACTTCTAATTTGCATGAAGTATGAAACAATCTCCAACACCATTTAATATTTTTAATAGGTTTGATAAATTTAATCAAGTATTTTTTTTTTTTTTTGCGCTGATTGGTTAGAAAACCTTCAGTTGCACATTCTAAAAATTTCAAAGTCTATTTTTTGTTATTGCAAAAATTGAAATTCTGTAGAATTTAGACTCCTAAGCTTTCTATAGAGTGTTTAGCTGCAACTGAAGAAACTAATTCAGAATATTTAGTTTCTACAAAAGATTTAACAATATTTCGATATTTTTTTATTAATATTTTGCAAACAATTCATTATAACTAAGATAACACATATCGTAAAGTATTTATTAGCATAAATGTTTCTTAAATGACTGCTCATTTGACTTTTTAGGAGAAAGTAAGGATCCCGGTTGTACAAATGTTTTAGCTACTCTTGCTGCTTTAGCTGAAGCAACAGCTCCTAATGCTTGTAAGTGTTAGAGTAAAAAGTGTTTTGTATTTTAAAAGGCTATATACTTACTATTTTCCCTTTAAAATTTCAAGAAAAATTAAATTACTTGTAAATGCAATAATTTAGTATCTTTCCTTTTAGCTATTTTCTGGTTATTTGTTTTAGAAAGATAAGTAATAATTATTTTAATGAACTAATACCTTTGTTTGTGAAGTGTTTTGTTATTGGTACACAGAAAATGTTTTATAATATAGTTCTGCATTATTTAATTGTCGATTGGTTAACTCCCTTCAAAAATGGTTTTAATGAATAAACAAACGAGTTTGAGTGAGTTAACCAATCAGCTTATATAAACCCTTTAAATAATGTGATTTTAGGTCATCAGAAACAAACATAAAAGTGCATAGAAATTTGTAGTGTTATTGTTGATTGAATTTAATAAGTTTTTACACCCTCCGAAATTCTATTTAGAGTGGCGACATAACCGGGAAATCAGGGATTTATCATGGATTTTTTTTAATTCTGGAAATATCAGTGAAAAGTAAAGGGAATATTTCCAAATTTTCAAAAAAATCTGGGAAATTTCCAAATTTGGATAAATGAAACTGAAATTATTTGTCATCTATTCTGTAGTCGCTGATACATATTTCCTTTTAGTTCTGAAAAATAATAATGAATTAAAAGGCATGTGCAGTTCAGTTAGATTGTTGACAGAAACGTGAACCGCTGATGGAGTGGGAAATGAAAGCAAAACATGCTGGACTTTGGATGGATTGTAAACAACATGTGCGAGGCTAATAAATATGTGATTTTTTGTAGAGTGGAATAGGAAACATATAAAACATTAAAATTATCTACAAAAGAAATAATTTGAAGAACCTGCTTAATATCTCCAATTTTAGATGAAGTATGAATGGTCTTCGAGAAGAGATAATCCTGTAAATATTTCACTGTTTTTAAACTGCTTTTTTTTGCATTCTCTGCTTCCACTGAACGTGTTTAATTACTATTATGCCTGTCACACTTGTATAATTTTGTGCTGTATCAATAAATTATTACTTTAGCGGAATATAAGTATTGCTCAGAATTTTCCATTTAAAATGCAATATATTTATTGTATTACTGTAGCATTGATACTTTGTTATATATGGGCAAAGCATGCATTGCAATATTTTTTATTGTAATTGTAAAATCGGGGAAGTTTTTGTGAAACCATCAAGGACCATACCAGGAACTTGTTTTCCAATTTTGTTGCCACCATGCTAGTGTAATCTGTATTTAATTTTACACTATCATGAGATAACTATTTAATTAGTTTTTTTTTTTTATAAAGGGTCCGGGAGAAAAAAGCTATAACTCTCCATCCAGAATCATTGTGGAAAATCTAAAAACCCAAATTTCATGTCTCGTAGACGTACAGAGCATTACATTCTTTTAATGTATTTTAGCCATGTAACAACTTAAGTCAAGTTGTCCATGGATCTCCATTTTTTTTTAGCAGTATACACAAACTTTAAATTCATAAAAATATTCAAGGTTGAAATATTTTTCAAATCTAAAGTGTCAAGGTGCTACTGCAAGCTATATCTTTTTAAATAATAAAAATTATAAAATAGATATATAACATACATGTGTTAAAAATTCATGTAAACCAGTTTTCAAAGAAAACTTTGCAATTTTTGCCCTTTTCTAACCACTCGGAGGGTTAATGAACTACTATTGTTCTTCCAGTCTCACAATACAATAAAAATACCTTATATTTGTCAGATTAGTTACCTACAGATGTAGGTAACTAATCTATTTAACAAAAAGTGGATCTTCATCAATGAATCTTGCATATGCTATGTGATTATTATTAAAGTTTATATATATATATAGTTATTAAAGTACAACTACAAATGTATGAGCATGTAAAATTTACAGTTGTACTCATTTTCTTAAATTAAATTAAATTTTTAAAAAGAGACGTAACTCGCCTATTACTGCCACTATGCACTACTACTTTTGCAAATAGTAATATTAGTTTTAGGGCATTCCTTTGGATATAATGCATATGCATTCCACCTTGACATAAGCTCTTGTTTTGTCTATAAGACAGCACATACTCAAATACATATATTAATAAGTGACTAAAATTAAACTTGGAAGGGAAATTTCCTAAACAATCTATAAGGAAGAAATGGTATAAAATAGTCTAGTATGCCAGAGAAACCATTACTACAGTCTTTTGTTTTAGTCAATTTAACAGATTAAAAGCAGACATTGTAAAAAACATATAATTTTGACCAACAGGAAAGGTGTTGTATTCCAACATAACTCAAGACTACATGTTACAGGTATCCCTCAACTTCAACAATAAAAAAATTAGGGAACTCAAAAGTTAAGCTATGCTTCCCATCAATTTTTTTACTTAAGATCTGCTTCTATGTCTTACTTGGCTTCCTTAAAGCATGGATGTTTTTCATAACGGATAGGATTGTCACAAATATTTCTATAAAAATTACTTTTACATATATTTTTTTAATTAATATCAATTTCCTTGTAATCTTATTTTTTTTTAATAACTTTTCTAATATAAAATATAATATTTTTCAAATTGCATTAATTTTATGTATTTATTAACTTTTATTAACTAATTTACTTTATTAATATGCTTTAGCTATATCGACAGCTGATGCACTGCAGTGGTTAGAAATGAATGGTATTACAATGCTACCTTCAGATAACAGTACCATTGTTGCATCAGCATTAGAAGGTGGGCAAACTGTTTCTCTTACTGGTAAGTGCTTTTTTTAAAGTATTATTTTACATTTCTTGTATTTTATGTGTTTTTATTATCAAAAGGCTAGTTTTGTAAAGATTCTAAAGTTTCTGCAATTTTAGAAAAGTAAAAACAGTTATATATTGTTTGGTTGTTTACATACTGAATTACTGTTCTTAATTATTATATCAAATGTTTGCTTTTTAAAATAAAACCACTTAAACCTGAAGATCTAAATTTGATGCTTTTTCTAAGAGAACATAATATTACAAAGCTTTTACTTTGTATATTATTTATTTTTCATGTAGAACTTGTTAATATTAATCACATTACAAATATTTTATTATAAAGAGTATTTTAAATTTATTTCCCCTTAGTATTTAATGGAAGTGTTATAAAATTTAAACAGTTTATATCAATTTTGAAGGTTATTTGAAAGTTATTTTGATTCTTAAATAGAAGCTGGAAAACTAGCTTTAACATGGGTGAAAGAGCATCAAAATCTCAACAAAAATTCATCAGAAGTTTCATCTGCTCAGGTGCTAAACAGAAACATTGTCACAACATCAGAAAGCTCTTCTACAAATCAGGTAAATAAAATAACATATTATTTTTTTTTATCGATTTCATAATACCAACATGCATTATTTGCCAGATTCCTCTCTTAACAAATCAAGTATTAGAATAATTCATTATACATTTGTGATTTAAATTTCTGTACAATGATATTCTGACATTTGTAGTTAATTTTTTAATATGTTTTTTTACATTTCAGAAAGTTATTACTATTGTGGCTGATCAATCTCATATACCGTCCATTATTTCATCGCCACAAACGCCCATTGTTGTTATCAGTAGCTCAACAGCATCGACTACTGGTATTTATTTTTATTTACTAATAAAAAAGTTCCTTTTAAATTGTAAATGTGAGTTTTTCATTTACATTTAGAAGTAAAACGTTCTGTGAACTATTTTCTTTAATTCTAATAGATAGTAAAATTTCAGATCTTTTATTACAATTTGTATTAAGTTACAATTTAAAATTAAAAAAAAAAATACATTGCTATTTTTTTACTATTTAAACTAAAGTTACCTTTGATTTGTAAAGTGGATATCTGAAATGGAAAACAACACTTTACATGTTGATATTATCTTTTAAACAAGTAAAGTGTTGTTGTTTTTTTACTGTTTTTTATTATTCTAAGTACTTTTGGTAATTCATTTAAAATAGCAAACTTGTAAAACCTTAACATTCTTCTTGAATGGAATTTTACATACATTTTTTTTATAACATTTTTTCTGAAAAATATCATAAATAAAGTTAGTGCTAATCCATGTACATTGCAATGAAAAACATTTTTAATTTTGATTATGTATCCCATACCTGAACTGTAACCCATTTTCCTTTGAGCTGAATCAACATACAATTATAAATGGTTTTTTTTTGTATACTTTATTGGTTTAATATTCCAATTCACAAAATATATGAAACCAAGTAGACTTTCTTTTACTTTGTGTATTACTATCGCCATGTGTTCTATCCTTTTCCTGAAACCAACATTTAATTTTCACAAAAATTAACTATTTATATAAAATCTTAATTATTTGTTATGTACAAATAATTTTACAATATAAACTTCATGTATGATCAAGAAAAATTAGGCAATATAATTTATTTAAGAAATTTCATTTCATTACTCACTTAATGAATCACGGACAGTCCTTCAAAGTACTTATAAACACCTTATTTTTGTTCTAAAGATACTTAGAAACTTTCAAGTTACAGAGTGCTCATTTAAATTCATGTAAATGGCTGATATTACTCATTTTACTAATCCTTTATTAACAATGTTTGATATAAATGCAACCTTGTATCTGAGTAAAGAAAAACTTTTTTCGCAACCCTTTAGCTGATTTCCTTTACACCTGCACCTGTTTCCTCTTTTATATTTATTATTTTATGTATATTTTTTACTAAGAAGGCTATTTGTGACTTTATAGGTAGATTTTGTCTGTAAATGTGTACAAGTTGTTTGCATTTAAAAATAAGATCCTTATAAATTGCTTTTATGGTCCATAGAAAATCCTTATTTTTAGTTTCGTAAGATTCATAAGAAAAAATACTTATTTTGAAGTATTTTGTTAATTAAATTGAATTTTGAAATTTAATTTATGCTTCTGTTTCCAGACTCTGGGCCCCCATTGAAAAAACTGAGAATGGTTACAGTGAAAAAAGAAAAAGATGAGCTTTCAAATGGAAACACTGGCATTTTGGTATTTTTATTTAATACATTTTTAATAAATGCATAATTATTTAATAAATGCATTTTTTTCTGATCTTTTAAGTAAATTATTCTATTTTGATTTTATTTTTACTAAATTAGTTATTATTGATATTAACACATTATTAATATGAAAAAAGGGTATTTTTTTTATATGAATACAGAAAAATCTTTAGTGACTTTGTTTTATGTTTATTTTTTACGTTGGAATAAATAAAAAAAAATTAGAGGCTTATGGAAATTAATTTGAAAAATGAATAATATATAAAAACTTGTAGGAAAGTTATATAACTTTAAATACAATTTTATTATGATAGGCTCTGTCACCCTTTTGATTCCATTGTAATAATGTGCATTTTATCCATTTAAAATATGAAATAAAATATTTTTATTTTATTTTTGGTGTTTAACATTATATTTGCAGAGACTTTATTTTATTGAATTTCAATTAAGTCTATAACGACTTGTTTTATCACCGAATTGCCCATTGTGTAGCTCTAGTGTTAGTGTAACATTAAAGCAACCAATCTAAAAAATTGTTTTAACAATTAGACTTTTATAGAATAATGTATCTCGAGTATAGTAGTCCTTAAATAATATTTTCAAAAAGTAAGGATGGGGTCTGCCATTTTTGTTTTAATCATTACTTAAAAATTAATCATTACTTAAAAATTAATCAAATTTGCCATACTATGTCCTCAGATCCTCTTGGGATAGATATCTATAATACCTGTTTAGAAATGAACTATGATGTCAAAAGTTCAACTGGTTTTTTATTTGAAAACTTTTTTAATAGTATAACAAATTTGCATCAAATAGTAAAGCATTGTGAAAAAAATGTGAATAATGAATTTAACCCTTTGTACTCGTAATTATGCTTTAGAAAGTTAGCAAATAACTCAGAATTTTTTTTTCATGTTCGATCAAGATGAATTTTTTTTATGGAAATGTGTTCCAATTTAACTAGAAGGTTTACCATCCTTAAATCAAAAATTTAAAAATATAACCCCTGAATACACCCCTTGACCTAGGATGGAAATGTAGCCACATAATATTTTATTTTTCAACGTGTCAAAATAATTTATTGAAACTACTAAGAATACTTAAGTATATTACACTACACCGCATTAAAAATCTAAGAAATGTAATAATATAAACAATATTTAGGGGCGGAACGTAATGCCGGCACCTCCACCATAGCAAATCAACTTAGAAATACTTCTTGCAGAAATGTTTTGGTTAAGTTATCACAGTTTGCCCAAAGAATTTCGGTTTTCTATAACTAGTTAGAAGTAAGTAACTGTAACAAAACTTAACTAAAAGACAATAAAAACAACAAAGAAACTAGAAACAAAATAAAAGCACAACATAAAGAAACAATTAAATTTTATAATTCTGTGTTTTTGCTATTCCTATTTCTATGGCGACATACGAACGCAACGGTACAGATGCGATGTCCCCTGTACGGGGACACACGAAATCCGCACAAAAAACACACAAAATCCGTGCGCCTAACATCCGGACCTTTTGAATTTTTGAAAAAAGTCTTAATTGAAAAACATTCCAAACTAGTTTTTTCTTTTTTCACTAATTGAACAAAAGGATGTGGAAGGAGGCATGGGTGAAGTTCACCAAGTGGGCATATGTTAATTTAAACCTTGTGAAACTTTGATTTAGCGATTTTCTATGCATTCTATAAAGTAGCTGCTATCAACTGTTTTTCCTCACTAATTTAGCGATTTCTTTGAATAGTTTTGATATCTATGATAAAGAAAATTAAAATTTAATGTGGAAAATTTCAATTCTGGACTTGCTTTCCCACGGAGAGTAAGAATTGTTAATGTATGTTGTGATGATCTTAAATCCAGAATTACTGAAGTCCATACGATTCCGGATGTGGGACTTTCTACTGTACTGTGATTTAAATAATATTCTCCACAGTACTCCACAAACAGGGAAATCAGGGAGTTTGACCATTCTGGAAAAATCAGAAATGTCATTGAATCTTGGATTTTTTTGAAAAAATCAGGGAATTGGTCATTTTTTTTTTTTTTTTTAACTTGATTTCTGGCTGTGAAACATTGTTGATTGGTTGCAAATATTCAAATACTTTTTAAATGTAATCAAAAAGAGGGAAATTGCGAATGGGACTTTTAAAAGTTTTGCAAAAGTGAAAATTTTCTCTTTCAAGGTCGTAGAAACTGCACCAAAATGCTGATGTTTCTAAAATTTGAGAAACCAATTGGCTATCTATAACTGGGTACTTGCCCACATACTCAATTTATTATTAAGATCTTTCAAATGTTTAAAACTTGCTAAGTTCCTAGTGAAATTCAAATTTCTTTTAAACATCCCTAAAATGATTTTTTTTTTCTGTTAAACTTGACAAAACTGTTGTTGCCTCTATTATTTTTTGGGTACATTTAGATCTTAGGAAATATATTTTGTGTACTAAGCTGTATATCTTAAGATACTGGATTAGATTTAATAAATTAGTTTTATTATTAGGGTTAGGGATGCATTTTGTTTCTACTTTTTGAGTATATTGGATTTCTTTTTTAATATTGAGGTTACGTTAGTCTTTGATTTTAAAGTACAATCACTAATAATCTAAGAGATATATTGCACTTACTTGGACTTTTATGATTTTTAATTAGCATTTTGAATTATTGATACATATTTGGTAAATGCTCTGGAATTTTGAATTTGGGGTACATTAAATTTGTATGCATTAATTTTTGGATGTTAAACTTTGGTTGCACTTTTTTAGGAGTTAGAAAATCAAACGAAATAGTTAGTAAACTTATATATTACAAATAAATATATTTTTGGGAAATAATAAGATAATGTCAAAGCATATCTTGCATAATAATAAGGAATAATAATATTTTTTTTTAAATATTGCCGTAAAAAAAAGTACGGCTTGCAGGGAAACATCAGGGAAAATCAAAATGCTTTCTCTGTGGACACCCTGTAATGCCTGTACAATGCTTGAATATCACATGTAATATCTTCATTGCTAATCAATACAAGATAAATCCTTGTATATCCTTTCTAAAGACTGTGAAAACATCATAATCAGAAATTAAAAAAAGTTTAAGGTTCTATTCATTACCTTTGAAGCATAGAATAGAAACTAAATTTGCATGATGTTGCACACTATGATTTACTTATTTGTCGTAACTGAATTTATTTATTTCTAGAATTTATCGGAGTGTGATGAGCGAGTCAAACTGAAAGAAGAGCTGGAGAAAATCAAAAGGCAGGCCGAGCTGTACAAAGTGCAGCTGATGCAGAAGGAGCATGAGGCCGAAGAGTACAAGAAGCAGCTGGAGCAGATGAGGACACTCCCAAGTGCCAGCCAATAGCGGTGGTGGAATATGCTTTCTCGTCCTTGTGTATTATATCATTGTTTGTATATATTCTGTTACATAAATCATGCTGTTTCATTATCTTTGTGCAATCATCATTTTTACTTCTCTGAAACAATCAAATAAAGGATGTTTATTTATGCTGAGGCGAGTACCTGTGATTATTTTTAAAAGTGCTGTGCTATTTATTCTTGGGGCATCATGGCTGAAAGAAAAGCATGTCGTAATCAGAGGGTTGCGTGTTTGTTACTTTCCAACTCGCTGAGCTAAAATAATAGTAAACACTGGAGCTAGTGCTCTCGCATTGATATCCCCACACATTCGTTTGCGGGAATCTCTTATAAACTCTTTTCAACGCCTTTTGTCTTCACTTTCTTGTAAGGACAGGGTGGTAACATAACCGGGAAATCAGGGAATTGTCATGGAAATTTTTTATTCTGAAAATATCAGGGAAATTTTCGAAATTTCACAAAAAATCAGGGAAATTTTCAATTTTGGATCATTAAAACGACAATTAGCCTCCATTATGCACTCTATTCTGGGTAATTTAGTTGTCAATATTTCCTTTTAGTTCTAAAAAAGAATTTTTTTTAAAAGTATGGTTATGCACATTTTCATATTTTCAGTTTTATTTTTGTAAAAACGTGAACCACTGCTGAGGGAGCAGCAAAAGCAAAGTGCATTGAACCTTGAAATTGTGAGCAACATGTGAGGGGTTAATGAATGTGATTTATTGCAGATTGGAATAGGAAATATTAAGCAAATAAAACATTTAAAATTATCTCCAAGAGAAATAGTTGGAAAAATTTGCATTCTCTGCTTACAGACAACATGATTAATTACTATTATGCCTGCCATAATTGTATAATTTGTGTATCCATAAATTATTATTTTAACTGACAATAAGTATTGCGTATAAATTTTTATTTATAATGCAGTAAATTTATTGTATTGTAGCGTGGATACTTTGTTTTTATACAAAGCATATATTTCAACGTTTCTTAATGTAATTTTAAAGTCAGGGAAATTTTGTGACACCATCATGGAAGTCAGGGAAATATCAGGGAACTTTTTTTCCAGAATTTTGTTGCCACCCTGAAGGATGTCAGAACATTTAGTGTATAACATGTAATGTATTTTTGAAAGCCAGTAATGCGATTTTAAATGTATGCAAACCTATGCGAAGGACTTTTTTTATTTTCGGTCAAAAAAGTGTAAAGTGGTCGCATATGCTTGGTCCCACGCCAGTGTTTATTATTATTTTAGTTCATGGGTTTAATCTAAGTTCAGCTTTTAGAGGAGACTGATACATATTCGATCTGTCTGGGATCAAATATCCTTATACTAACTTGGCTGTTGTCCATTATTTGACCATGGATTACAATTATAAATTAGTTTTTTTGTGTCTTTCTTTCTAGGTTCTAAAAAGTCATCAATTGCCCATTCTGTAGCCCTATGCAACGTTAATTCAACCAAACACAAAAAAAACTAGCTACTGTTATAGAGAGATTACAAAAGAATTTGAATTGCTAAAATGTTTAAATAAATGTTTTAGACACGTTAGTTGTACTTTCGGAAAATGAGACATTCACATTCATAATTTGGGTGAGATTGATACAAGTTGAAGTAGCTGAATTGGTAAAATTGTGATACACAATTTTATTTCATTTACTGTACAACTCCCATTTTAAAATTATTACAGAATGAAGATATAGCTTGTTTTAAAAAAATTAAGGAAATAGAAGATTCCTTTTATTATATGAATTATTACACCAATTAAATTTTTATTTATAGGTTAAAATACAAATGCCACAATGTTTATGAAGAAATGTATTTTTTTTTTTTGGTTTTATTTTCAAATTATAAAATGTGGGCAGGAACAATATGTGATTTACTATTCAGGGAAAGTTTGAATTTTAGATAAGTTTTAGTTTATACTCTACATTTTAATGTTAAGTTTGTGTGCACAGGTTATCCACTCATGCAGATACAGTTCATTTTGAAATAAGAAATTAATGTATTTCCTACATTCTAAATTATAGGGATTTGTGGTAATATTTCAGAATTCAATACATCTTAACCCTTTGCACTCGTATGTGCCCCGTATGGGGGACATAACTCGTTTTACCATCGCGCTCGTATGTCCCCGTACAGGGGACATCACATCTGTACCGTTGAGTTCGTATGTCGCCATAGAAATAGGAAAAACACAGAATTATAAAATGTAATTGTTTCTTTATGTTGTGCTTTTTATTTTGTTTCTTGTTTGTAGTTTATTTGTTGTTTTTATTGTCTTTTAGTTAGTTTTGTTACAGTTGCTTACTTCTTACTAGTTATAGAAAACAGAAATTCTTTGTGCAAACTGTGATAACTTAACCAAAACATTTCTGTTCGAAGTATTTCTAAGTTGATTTGCTATGGTGGAGGTGCCGGCGTTACGTTCCGCCCCTAAATATTGTTTATATAGTTTGTTTATATTATTACATTTCTTAGATTTTTAATGCGGTGTAGTGTAATATACTTAAGTATTCTTAGTAGTTTCAATAAATTATTTTGACACGTTGAAAAATAAAATATTATGTAGCCACATTCCCATCCTAGGTCAAGGGGTGTATTCAGGGGTTATATTTTTAAATTTTTGATTTAAGGATGGTAAACCTTCTAGTTAAATTGGAACGCATTTCCATCCAAAAAATTCATCTGGATCGAACATGAAAAAAAATTCCGAGTTATTTGCTAATTTTCTAAAGCATAATTACGAGTGCAAAAGGTTAATTCAACAATGGGTAACAATAAAAAAAAACTTGAAAATTATTAGTGTTTATATGCAAGTTTCAATCATTTTAGTTATGGATACACATCTTTAGAAATTTTCAGTTATGAGTAGTATAATTTAATATTTTGTTATGACTTTCTAAATTTCCATCCAAAAGTTTTACGTGCCCCATTTTTAACTCTGTTGGATTGTTATAAATGAAAGCAATCTATTTTTGTAGAGTTTTTAATCTGAATTTATAATAATATATAATAGTAATGCTGCTTGAACATTTAAACTTCAAACTAACAATGTTGTTACATTGTTCTTTGATTGACTTTTTTTAATCTATACCCCTTGAGTTAGTAAAACATCCTTTGCTTGTAGTGTTATCTTGTCAGTGGTATCTGAAAAACTATCTAAATGCTGCATTTGAAAACATTTTCAGTTATAGTATAAGTCTGCGCTGAAATCATGTAAAGAACCTAGTAAGAGTTTATTTTGAAAGAGTCATAAAAAGTTAGATTGCTTTTCGATTTATAAGATACCATACTTCCAACTGTTTTTAATATCATGAACACAGTGTTGTCTCTCACAATACTAGTTAAATAATCTTCACAAGCAATTGCTATGATTTTCTATGAAAGAACATCGATTATTTGACACTTTTTTTTCCCTTTGCTATTATTTTAAAGTTAAACATTGAGTTTGGGGAAGTATTCTGAATATGCCATTAATTAATCAAATAAAACAATACTGTTTAACTTCCTCACAAGTTTGTGAAATGAACAAAGACAAAAATACAAGTGAAAGGATTGTTTGGTATTATCTTAATTAAAATTTCATAAGTTTTACCATAGCTAACTACCATTTGTTCACGAACATTTCCAAATAATGGAGATAATGCCAATATTGAATTAGTCGTAATGTTTTCTTTGTCAATTTTGAAAAAAAGATTAGATTTTAATTATTAATAAAGCTTTTGTTGAAGTTGACATGCTTTAAATCAGAACAGAAACTTGTTCCCTTTTTAATACTCTTAAATTTTAAATTAAACACTATAAGAACTATACTAACATTGCTAAATAAATTTAAATGATTTACTAAAGAAGAAACTCCGCCCATCAATAAAAAGAAAATACTTTAAAACTAATACAGTGGATAGTTTTATTTAACGATATTTATTTTATATATACATAATTTGTAGTTGGACAATGACTGCTTTTCTTTTGAAGAATGTGTAAAATAAAGGTTTTAAAAAGTTATATTTTGGTTTGTTTGGTTTGGTTTGTTAATTAACGGCGCACTAGAGCTGCACAGTGGGCTATTTGCGACGGTTCGGGGTCAATCTCGAAGGAAAGACCCGGGAACACATTCACACACACATTCATACATGCACCTCGTTATTTTAGAACCATGGTCAGATGACGAGGAAACACCTGAACTGGCACCCAACGCCTTCAATAGACGTCGGGACTTTGGACCCACTGATCTCTAATTGTAACTTCTGGATAGGGCAAGACATTTTGTTGACTTGAAGCCGATATGGAGGCCGCCATGATGGGGCACACTTTTCTTGATACCGCAATATTTCGTATATTTTTCATGTTAAAATACGCCGACATATATTATTTTAGGGTAAGTTTTTTTTATTTTCTTTTTAAACCCATTTTAAATGTAATCTGCTATTAAAATAGGAAGTCATTTGCAAGTCAAAGTAGAAGTAATTAAAAAGCAAGAGCAAAAACTATCTGTTTGGCAATATAAATATTAATTCTATAAGAAGAAAATATAATATTTATATATATTTAATACTTCTACAATTCTTTGGTAATAAAAAACACCACTAAATCATTTTTAAAAAAATGTTGGGGCACCGTATGGCAGCTTTCAATTGGTTTCAACGCGCCCGTAGAGGAAACAAAGTTTGAGCCTTCCAGCAGTTACAGTTAGAGTTCAGTGTTTGGACCCCGATCAGATTTATCGTGCACTAGTCCCGTATACACGCCAGTATAATTTGTTGGATATTCTGGACGACTTTCTAGTATTTTTGTAGCGAAGCTGGCAACCCTCCGATCGCAAGATCACTACTTTTTTACTTTTCTATGTCAAGTCCATTTCACGGATTCGAACCACCAATCCTCTGATTAGTAGCTGAAAGCCTTACTAACTGAGCAACTGGGGCTCAGGTTATATTTTGAAAAAACGCTGATATATATATTTAAACGGAGCTAACATATAGATAAATTTTTGAAAATTGATTCCAAGATTAAAATTAATCAACGAAATTTATTTTAATTCACATTTGAAAGGTTGTTCAAACATTTTTTTAAAAACTTATTATCGTATTATTGCATATTTAATGCTTTTTAAAATTATTTTTTCCCTTGTAATTTCATACAGCAATTTGATCTTTCTCCAGTAAATTGTAGACAAAAATAATACCTATACCACTTTCACATTGAAACTTTTTTTAAAGACATTTATATAAAAATTTAGTTACTATACTTTTTGCCTATTGCCTTGTGTATCATTTTTTTTTAAATTCCTTATTATTATTTATCTTTTTTGCCTTATCATTGTGGAAGCTTAAAAAACCATATGATTAAAGTCATGCATTCAACATGTGTCATATTTCCCACAGAATATCTAGAGAATAAGATTGCAGTGGTTTATGAATAGATCACATTCCAATAGTAAAGTCTTTACACGGTTTTTGGCTTGGGAATAATGAAGTTCTTGATTGTGCTCTTCTGTGTAGCTTTTGCAGCTCAGGGTGAGATGTATTTTTTTTTTAAAATTTCCACCATCTTATGTTTGAAATGGAAAACAATAAAATTAATGTGTTAGGTCGAAATGTGATTTATATGACTGTGCAATTGTATCCCTGCAAAACTGTTTTAATATGTACATATATATACGTAAACAATTATATATTTGATAATTATAAATAATTAGATAAACGAGAGGAAGAATAATAAAATTGAAAACAGTTCATTGTATTAATCGCTAAAGCTGAAATAAAAACTACAATGTAATAGACAATTCTAAATAACGAATAATTTAGAGATAATAGAGAATGGGTAAAATATTAAAAATCGGCTACAAATAAAAACATTGAAATCCAATCATTCCACATTTTACGAGGCTAAAGAAAACTTACAAAATTTTAATATTGTTGACTTTCTCATCAGGAGGGCACAGTCAACAGGAAATATGTTTCAAATAAAGTGCCTCGACATATTTCATAAGTAATTATAACCGAAACAATTAGAAAGTTCCATAAAGCCGAAGTGTTGAACAATAGAAAAAAGAGACGAAAGTACAATAAAAGCGGATAAAATAACGTTTGTTATTTTATCTCTGTTTTAATTATCCTTCCTATAATAAATATCTATAAATATATATATATATAAATTTTTATTACGCTTTCAAGTGATAAATTGAAAAATCTCATAAATACGAAATATAATAATTTTCTGGGATCTATTTGAGAGTTATTGTCGAAATACTTTGTAATGGCTCTTTCAAAGAATGTATGTTATTTGATCAATTTTATTTGTTTGTTTTTCGCATTGTTTCTTTCGCTTTTATTAATTTAATTCTTTGAAAATTTAATTTAATTATCGGTATAAAAGAGCACATGTTAGTTAACATCAGTGTTATTACTTTTGAAATTGCTTGTAATACAACGCTTCATTTGTGAACTACTTTTCATTTGTAGGACGGGGTGATACCTTTTCGATTTTCTCTTTGTTAATTTTAAGAGTACCACAGAATCGGTAATAAATTTAATTGCAACTCTACAATCTTTTATTTATTTTGTTTGAGTTATTACAAAATCACATTTTGGTTGCAATTTCTGAAAAATATGCATATTAGGTTATATATGTGTATGAATAACAGCTATTACTTATAATAAGAAATACGCAATTTATAATTATTCAAATGTTTACTCGAAAGTATAAATCATATAAATATATTGAATTTTAAAATAAACAAGTTTATCGTTATGTAGTTCATTTTGTGAAATAATAACAAGCGAATATATCAGTGACTTATAGTAGAGATGTGCTGAACAGGTTTGGGCGTTGTTTCAATATATATCAAAATTCCGGAAGTAAAAAAAATATCGCGGTTTTGTAATTTTAAATTTGCAGATTACTCGATTCAACGGTTATTTAATCTAACAATTAATCGAAAATTCACTTAGAAGGACGAAAGAATTGTTAGAATGATTTCCTTAAAGTTAAAAGATAGTATTTCCAATCTATAATAAAAATAAAAGAGTCTGTGTGGCTCGCAAAACAATATTTTCGAATGCCTGGAAGTGTTTTATATATATATATATATATATATATATATATATATATATATATATATATATATATATATATATATATATATATATATATATATATATATATATATATATATATATATATATATATATATATATATATATATATATATATATATATATATATATATATATATATATATATATATATATATATATATATATATATATATATATATATATAAGCTTGAAATTTTAAAATTCCGTTTAATTTTCCAATTATAACGTTTTTTGCGCAATTTTTTTAAATGGCCATTAAAAAAAATAGTGTTTACATTGTTATATAATCGTAAGATATTGATAACAATGAAATACTTTAAATGCATTAATATATATTTATTGTTTTAAACAATTGAAAATTAGCGATCGAAATTGCTTTGCAAAAATAACTATTTCTGACAAATAAGCCTTAACGGGAAAGCTAACATTCGGAGATGCCTGAACAGTAGTTTAGTTACTTTGCCTCCGAGGAAATAAACGTGAAGAAATAAACGTGGAGAACTAACTAACCAATGGAGTAATTTTGTTTTAACGCGCGTGAAATCGCGGGTAGCAGCTAATTTAATATAAATGTTTTCAAAAACATCTTTATATAAAATGTTTCTGTAAACATTATGTAAAAAAAATCTGCTTAACACATTTTAGAATCGCCATTTAAATTCTGCAAATATTGAAAAAAAATTATTGTTATGGTTTTATGAAAACTTCTTTTTGATAAAATAAATCCTTTAGGAAAATTAACTTGAACTAACTATCTGAAACGAAAACTTTTCCATTTACAGTATAATTGACTTTCCAAAAAAATACTTAATTTTTTTTTCTCTCTGTCCTATAACTTAAACCATTTAAAGGTAAAAATACATTTGAATTTTTGCACATTTCCGTATTTCATGTATATATTTCTATTTCAGCTGCGATGAGTGAAGAATGCGAATACACAATGGAGAAAATGTGCTCTCTTACACCAAATGCAACTTATACCATAGTACGCAAGTCTATTCAAATTATTAAATGTTTGAAGTTAATTTAATTTAAGACTGAAGCAACACATATGCTTCCAATCATTTAACCGTTCTTACCGTTATTGCAATAATAATTCTTGAATTTTACAATTAACATAACGTTCTTGCTTATATATAGATTTTCCGTTAGGTTATTTAAAGTGTTTATTATTCAAGTATCCAGTAAAAATTAAAAGTGCTTAATTATGAGCCATTAAAGTATGGATGTTTATTATTCGCTTATTAATTTAGATGGAACCAATTACAGTTACAAATCAATACTTTTTATATATATTTTTTAATTAGTAGGGGGATTGGTTCCTTACATATCAGTGTGATTACATAAGAATATTTTTTTACTTTGGGAGGTTATATGTCCGCAGCCAAACAACTTAGATCGCCATTTTACAAATCATTGTGAAGAAAACATTCTGAAATTTTATTCTTTAGCAAGAAATATCGTTAAAGGGTGTTTCATTGAATTACAAAAGAGTTTGTTTTTTATTGCCTGTCTGTTCGTTTTAAGATGTCAACCTTAAAACAGAAGCCGTTCGACGTCATTAAATTTGCTGAAAGTGATTGGGTTAAATCGTTCAAGGGTTCATTTTTTCACCTAACAAATACGAAATTAGTGCGATTAGGTGGGTGGGTTTCGTCAATTTAGTGAAAAAGGATGCTTTTGCAAAGGCAAAAGTTCTAATAAAAAGTCTGATGAAAAAGAATTTGTAGATAGGCACTTTAAGTTATTTGGTTGATGAAATGTAGCATGTCAAAGTTTTGATACACTTTTCCCTGTTATGTAACACCGATAAATTAAAAGGTAGGTACACGAAAAAATGTTAAAAATGCATTTTAAAATTTTATATTTTATAAAAATTTAAACTTTTCCGCATACAACAGAGTTTGAATTTTTTTCTAGGCAAATTACGAGTATTTTGAATAATAATTTTAACATTATATAGTATGCGTTAGATATACAAAAGTTTTTCATTAAATCCGTTTTTCCCCCATTTTTTTTTTTTTGTCTTTAGGTACATTTTTCTTAAAAACTATCGGTCGATTGACCCTAAAACTTTGAAACTTAACAATTAAATGTAATTATACAAACTAACTCATGTATTTACACAAAAATAGTTTGAAACAGTTTCAGACTATAAAATAGTTAGAAATTTTGATATTTTTGACAAAAAGTTTATGTACTTAAATAAATTTTTTTCAAAATAAAATTAACTAAGTATTGAAACCACAAATACTTTGGTTAATATGTGCAAAATATTTCAAAGAATACATACAAAATAATTGGGTTTTAAAGTTTAATAGTTTATTTTTGATATAAACATCAAAAACATAGTTTTGAGAAAATGAGGATTTAATGAAAAAAAAATTGTTTAGTGCATGCCATACAATGTTTAAAAATTATTTAAAATATTTCTAGTTTAGCTAGAACAAAAAGTTAAACAGTGCTGTATGCAGAAAAGCTCAGTTTTAAATACTATATAAATTAAAAATTAATTTTTAAAAAAATTGCGTGCATCTACCTTTTTAATAGTAGGGTAACACTCCTTAAAACTGGTTTTAGCAAATCAACAAACGTATTTGATCGAGTTGGCTTACAAAACCTGTAAACAATGTGGTCAAAGAAACATTTAGTGACACAGCACTATTCTACTATTTTGTAGTTTTCGTTCTTGTAATTCACTAATCGATGATAATTACTAATTTTTAATTACAATACGTATATTAATTAATAATTATTTTTTAATTATTTTATTCAGAGAGGTTGCTGGTATTACTGCAGAATTAAAGCTGAATTCGAAGTATTCACAGGAACCCTCATAAATGGATCAACGTGCCAATCCATTGTAAATGGAGTTGACGGAGTAAGCAAAACCACTTCATAACTTTCTGAAAACATTATTAGGATTTAATAATTAACGTTACTTAGAAGTTTAAATGTCTGATAGTTGATTAATTCTCTGTAAAATAAATGTCTACATAAAAACACAAAGAAAAACCTTTAGTTAATATATTAGGTTGGAGGGAAAGTTCTGTCGTATTTTAAATAGGCAGGTGATTTTGCTTGTATATAAAAAGTACATCTGGCTAGTGAGTCAATCGGATTTTTTTTTTGTTTTTTTAGACTGCTCTATAATATAAAAGGTGCCCTTTTTTACCGTTCATCATTTACTTGTGATATTTAAAGTGAAAAACATGTCAGTAGATAAAGTGCATTTACGACACTGCATTTTATATGAATTCCAAAAAGGAAGCAATGCATCGGTTGCATGTAAAAATTTATGTGCGGTATTTGGAAAAGATATTGTAAATGTTCGTACTTGTCAAAGATGGTTTAGCAAATTTCGTTCCGGGGATCTGAGCCTCAAAGAAAGTGATCGATCTGGACGACCATCCAAGCTCCATAATGATGTTTTGCGATCCATGTTGGAAAATAATCCACATTTAACAAGTCGAAAAATTGCAGAAGAGTTTGGCATTCATCATACAACTGTTGGAAATCACATTAAATCCGTTGGGTTTGTGTTAAAGCAAAGTGTTTGGGTTCCACATGAATTAACGGAAAATAATTTGTCTGATCGTGTAAGAATGTGTTCATGACATCTGATTAGACACAATGTGGAGCCGTTTTTGGACAGGCTGGTACTGGAGATGAAAAGTGGATTCTTTACGAGAATATTAAGAGAAAAAAATCTTACTGCAAAATTATCTAACGGGAAAAAAAATTCACGTCTTTTGAAAGTGTTTCTAAGGCAGTTGCTGACTATTTTAACTCCAAGGATGAGAAAAAAACAGGAAAAACAGGAATTCACAGGTTACCTGAAAGATGGCAACAGGTTGTAACAAATAACGGAGCATATATAATTGATTAATATTAAACACATATTTTTATAAATGAATTCAAATATTTTCGTTAAAATACGACAGAACTTTCCCTCCAACCCAATATATTAAAATCAACGTTTTAACAATTTGCAATTAATTCATCTATGAAAAATTTCGAATGTTACTTGATATCAATAAGGTAATTTTATTAGATTTTATTAAATCATTGAGCGTGAGATTCAGTGGATATCGTAACCATTATTCCGCTTTTGGTTAGATACGAATGCCAATTTTTAATTTCCTGTATTTGTGGTATCATTTTATTTTTAATCATACGCTTATTTTATCAAATAAAAATGTAATGAACATCATCATCATCATCAGGTTCATTTACTTATAACCAATAAGTCTCTAGTAAATTTGTCTAAAAATATGGAAAACATAAAAAAAAAAACTAAACATATTATTGTATGCTTCTAAGAATTTTTAATTATTTTGACTCATTGCAGGTTTGCAAACATGGTCTTTGTTTTCCCAACTAACCAAAAGAAGATATAAGAAGGTGGACTTTATTTTCATACGTGGAATTGTATGAACTATATATTTAATAAAGTAGAGAACCTATAAAATTTATTCTTTTGATTTATATCAGTAAATTCGAAACGAATTACTTTTACAGATTTTAATTTAGACGGAAAAAGCAAAAAAACGATATATCTGAAATATTAAACAGTTTTGAGAACTCAATTACTGCTAGAAATGTTTAGGGAATTAATTTATTGTAGAAATTGAGATAAAGCATATAATTTAATTTTTAAATTAAAATTCAAAATAAGTTTTTGTCAGTGACATTATGATTCCCCCGATATCCAAAAAAAGAGTAACATCACATCTTTTAAGCAAAAAAGTAGCTTGATTCCATAATTACAATCCCATTGAAATAAAAAATTAAATTGGAACCGAGCCGTCAAGTTTTCAAACCACATAGATTAACATTTTTCTAAAATCTTTTTTTTTCTCAATGCCCTACATCACACTGCAAAGCTGTACCGAAAGTGTCTGAATCCAGTATAAAATTGCATTCAAAGTTAAGGGATGGTTTATATCCAAAAGTACGTGGCTGACAGTCGTTTTTGGTGAATCTTGAAAAATTTATAAATATTGATTTATCTGGTTTTGAAAACTTGACCGCTCAACTATAGTTTCACATTAAACATTTTAGAAACTGATATGGTTTTTTATGTCTAAATTAAAATTGATCATAATTAAATTTATCTAATCAAAAAATAAATTTATGTCTCAATTTCGATAATTAAATACAAAATTACTTTGAGCCGTTATATGCAAAAATGGACTACTCAATATCACATAAGTTTTTTTTTTTTTAAATGTATGAATACTTTATACAATATATCGTGTTTTACTATAATGTTTCATGTGTATGAGAGTTATTAGTTAACTATTGTATAATTAAACCACTGAACACTTAAATTAAACCACTGAACACTTAAATTAAACCACTGAAAATGCTTCAAAATGTATCAGTATGTACTATAGATTCTACAAAGAATGGTACACTGTATAAAACAAGGTACTTAAAAATGAGTACCTGAATCTACTCGTTTTTCTTTGAGTATAATTGCACGATAAATGAACAATGACGTACTCAAATTTAAGTAACTGTAGTTTCTCAAAAATTAGCAGTGTGATTTAATATTGCTAATTTCAACTTCAGTTCAAGCCATCTTAACAAAGTGATCCAGAAAACTAAAAATAGTTGTTCAGCAGATGATTTACCACATTATATGATATCGATTGCTTAAATGGAAACTGAGTTATAACAACGCAATATCTTACTTTTCATTCTTTTGGCTGGCCTTTTTAACACTTTTTCTGTCTATAACTTCTTCGAGTCGCCCTGGTAGTTTAACGGTAGTTTCCTGGACTTCGTTGCATGAGGATCTGGGTTCGATTCCCGGTAAGGCTTGGTTATAATTGTCGATATTTATTGAAAGTGATTTATGAAGGCAGCATATGTAGGCTACCATCTGCTCCTTTATTCACAGTACTTAATTTTGAGTACATATCTTATCTATTCGGAGCCATGATAAGCATCAAAGCAACAATGAGTACATTTTACCGATATTTGAGTACCTATTTTTAATAGTGTAATTGATCTAAAAAAAAACCCTCATATTTCTGTTATTACAAATACCAATAACGGACGTTTATCTACAAGAATTGCATTTTCTTTATACCGAAGAAAAATTACACCACCGTTTGACCATTAATCAGAAGTGACACGTTGTTCTTGGAAATAAATTGCATCAAACGGATTGTTCGCGCATTAACACCTCAGCAACAAAGAAAAAAAAAAGAAACAGGGATTCTGGTCCTCAGCTTTATTTGATCAACATTTTCCCTCGGGATTCAGACTAACGACAGTTTAGTGTTTTTGTTGTCGGCTTGTAGGTGAGCAATACGAAGCCGACCAAAATGTGTTGTCAAGATAAATTGTTTTAAACTCATTGTGTTTTTTTAATTATGAATTTGTGTAGAAGTTCTTTATATAATTTGTTTTCTTTCACACCAACCATTAAAATTTAAAATCTTTTAAACATCTGTTTTGAGTACTATTTACGTTTAGGTATAACATAAGAACTGCTCACTAATGCATTCGTTTACATGATAGTCCATAGCCTAAAATGTACTTTTTTATAAAAAATTTGATTGGTATTATACAACATAATTACTTTGAGTTATTATATTTTTAACAAAACTGCATATTTCGATAATATAATAATGTATAAAAGTTAAATCATTACTAAAAATTAATTATCTACTAAATAAAATAAACTTCAAACCTTTGATATTTTCTCACTTTTACAATATTAATTATTACAGTTAAAATAACATATATTTTTTCAAAGTAAATGCAAATATTTGCAGCATTCACATTGAACTCTTCAATTTGCAAAATTAAATTTTAGCTAAAATAACAATTTGTGACGTGACAATTTTATTGATCTGAATTCAGTATGTTATTATACCATTAATATTTTTTTATGCTTCAAAATTATATATGCGCATAAACACGTATTTGGAATTGAATTTATAAAACATTTTAGAATACTATTTATTCTTCATTTACTTCGTTATTTTCAACTCCTATCATTAAAATTTAAATTTGAAATGTTCAATTATTTGTTTTATTTAATATTTAAGTTTAATTATAATAGGCATAATATAATAAATACAATTAATTAATTAATATAATAAAGGCATTCGTTAGCGTGATAGTCTATAGTATAGCTTAATAATATACTTAAGTTCAAGTGTTTCCTCGTCATATGACCATGGTTCTAAAATAACGAAGTACATGTATGAATGTGGGAGTGAATGTGTATGTGTTCCCGGGTCTTTCCTTCGAGATTGACCCCGAACCGTCGCCAATAGCCCACTGTGCAGCTCTAGTGCGACGTTAATTAACAAAACCCAAACCCTAATAATATACTTATTTTTATAATATTTGTTTGGTTTTACACAATATAAACATTACTGTATACTATAAAAACTGTATTTAGAAACTAAACTATATAATATATTCCACTTCCTTAAAATATATCAGGATCTATAAAGAATATATGAGATGATGTAATTCTCATAAGGCCCTTTTAAAAATATATGCAATTCTTAATAATTGGTATTTAAATAACATTGGCTTACATTGGATGCTTGTTTTACACTACTTTAAAAAAAACTTTTTAAATTTCGAGTTTGGTATATGATAGAATAATACAACCTTGTTAATTTCTTTTGTTCGTCAAAATATAAGTTTATTCTATTTACGTAATGCATGTATTGTAACTCATTACGCGCACATGATTTTGGCCAATTGGAAGTTTAAATAGTTTGCCCTATACGTGCCCTTTTTAGCTATCAAATTGCAATTCATTGTAAAGAGGTAGCTTCTAAAGTATACCTCAAGCATTTATATTTTAAAAAAATATTGTAAAATAGAGTTTTTTTTCATAAATTTAAAAACTTAGTGGATTGATGGGAAAACTAGAGATCCCTGGACGTGATATCACGTCCATGATCCTCAGGGAGTTAAAATGTATGTATAGGATAAAAACACGTCTTATAGAACATTGCGTTAAGAATATTAAAATACAAATACAACGCTAAAATACGCAATAAAAATCCATCAAATCTGGACAAATTTCGGGAGATGCATCTCCCTTCATCAGCAAAAAATGAAAAAGTCCGTGTGTGCAATAAAATAGAAATAAACCCAGAATTGGAAGTTTTGATAAAGAACAAAAAACTATCTCAATCGGTTGGAGTTAACTATTGTGTGCCAATAAGTGGGAAGTTCTGGGACCGCAAATGTTTCATTGACAATCGAATCAATATTGCTAAAAATATGAAACGCCTCCAGGAAGTCAAGTTCAACTGGGGATTTGGGTTTGCAGATAATATTTGGGTTACAAAAATTAAATATATGATCATGTTCCCAAGCACTCTTGGGAACATGGTCATATATTTAATTTTTCTAACCCACATTTCATTTTCAAACCCAAATCCTTATTTGCACTAGACTTCCTGTAGGCTTTCATATTTTTATCAATATTGATTTGATAATGAAACATTTGCGGCTCCAGTATTTCCCGCTTGCTGGCACACAATAGTTAACTCCAACCGATTGAGATAGTTTTTTTTCTTTGGCAACACTTCTAATTCTGAGTTTATTTTTATTTTATTGCACACACACACTGTTCATTTTCTGCTGATGAAGAGAAAAGTGTCTCCCGAAACATGTCCAGATTAGATAAATTTTTATTGCGTATTTTAACGTTGTATTTGTATTTTAATAAAACGTATGTATATTTAAAAGTGTAAAAATGTTTAATATTTTTTTTTAAATACAGCATTTTCCCCAATTTTTTTTTTATTTTGAAATAACGATTGTTATAAACATAATTTTTATCAATATACAGGAATCTGAATAAAAATAATTGATTAAATGACTACTGAATATTTTATATTTACGATTTTTTTCTTCTTTAAATACATTGTACTTGCACTATTTTAAAAAAAGTTATCGATATTGGAGAGAAAAACTTAGTTTACATACATGAATTATAAATGATGCCGTTTGGGGCAAAACTCAATCTTCACTAATTATCTAATTATGTGCTTGATCAATGTTGAGCCGAGAACCAAACATGGTTTATGGGATGATTATTTTTCTGAGTTGATGCATGCAAAGCAAATTTATGTGACCACATTAGAGAATTGTTACCATTAAAAGAAGGTCACATTTCCTGTTGCTAATTAGTAGACGTTGCTTTAACTTATTTCTATTAGGATTCGTACAGTTTCTGTTGTTTTCGCTTAATTAAAATGAGCATTTCATTACTGGCAACCATAAGTAAATGAAATATGACTGCATTAGAGAGATTTTCCGCGCAATAAAATATAATTCCAATCTGTGTTATAGTTCTAATGTGTGGCAAATATTTTATTTTCGATTTAATTTTTTTTTCTTTAATGATGCATTTTGCTGTTGTTTTGAGTATAAAATAAGTTTACTTCAGTTTCAATAATACATTAAAAAAATGAATTTATTCTCAAGTTTAATTAAGGCTTCGGAGTGACAACTGGTAGTTGAAGAATTTAGTGGGTGACCTTAAATTTTAAACCATACCATACCAATCATCAAAAATCATTATATATATATATATATATATATATAGTATTGTTGTAGTTGTTTTTTAAAACACTTTTTGTGGTTCTTGATTGCAATTTTTTTAATAATGTTTTTTTAATTTTATTTTTATCTCAAACCTTTATTAAACCTTGTTGACAAAAACGCACACATACATTAAAAAGACATTAACTGTAAAAACATCAATAATATTTTATTACAGCAAGAACGACAGTACTTTAATTTTTACAGTTCAGTATTAAATATAATTTTATATAACCACTTTTAAAAATAATTATATTTATTTTCACTTGAAATGTATTTATTTAAAAAAAATTATAATTAAAAAATATACAAATATTTAGTATTTTAAACTTTACACATAGTATAAATATTACAGCTTAATAATAACTTCACTGACATTAATGTACGGAATGTAACAAAACCTAATTTCTTTTTCAAATCTTTATAAAAGCCATTACATATGTGTGGATTTGGATTCTGATATGATCTCAAATGTTAACTCTAAAAATAAATCCAATACATTTTCACTTGTTAAAATAAAACAGTAAAAAAAAAATTCATTTTATTATTTATTTCTCTTAGTATTTATTTCAACAAAATTCTTCTGAACGATTACAAACAATTCTTAACGAAATTCCCTTTCAAAACTTTTTTATACTTCTTTTCCGAAAGAAAGGTTTTTAATATTCGAGACAAACAAATGACGTCAATTATTCTTTTTGCCATTATATAACTTCCACTAATGGTTTCATAGTAGTACGAATAATTCAATATTGTTTTCATGGAATGAAATATACGTTCGACGGGGAAATGTGGTTTCTAAAATGCATTTACGACCATTTTTATCCTGCCTTACTTCAGATATGCGAAGCTTTCCCATTACAATTAATCTTTTGATGCTACTGTGTGGGGTAATATCGATTAATCTGTTTCTGCTATAATGGGGAAAGCATTTCGATATTTGCAGAAGCGTACATTTGATGGTTAGTTGAAATGATTTATTATAAAATATATCAATCGATAGGCAATTATAGTAAAATCGGAATCAGACCTCTGCGTCGTCAATTATTTCAGGAATTCTTAATTTGTCTTTTAAATTTGAATGATCGTATACTTTCTCAATTTCAAATATTTTTAAGCATTAATATTGCGTTAAACATTTATATACTTTATAGAATATGATCATATGGAAAATAAAATATATTTCATAAGAAAATGCAATGATTTTTCAATTATAAACTTAAAGCAATTTTCGAAGTTTTACTAAAAATTAAAAATCAAACATATTTGTTAAATTGATTAGTTGAGATATTTTTAAAGCTTTAACTAGACGAGGTTAAAGAAATTTAAAGACAATTTAAATTTGTATATTATTATGTGTTATATATATATTATATATATATATAACACATAATGTATATTATATATATATATATATATATATATATATACATAATGTATATTATATGTATATTATACATATATATATATTATATATATATATATAACACATAATGAATATATATATATATTCATTATGTGTTATATATATATATATATATATATATATATATATAACACATAATGAAAACACGAGATCATTATTCAAGGTAAATGTTTTTTGTTCATGGGGGTAATAAAGCCTTTTTTCATAAAAGTCACAAGGATTCTGCCGGGAAAAATCGATCAAGATTCTACTTTCAAAGTAGACAAGTGTCATGAATTTCTTGTGCTGAGTATTTATCGAAACATAAATATGTAGAAAAAAGAGATTTCTGCGCTAACTATTCTTACAAATACATTATTCAACTAGGACATTCACTATTTACAACCTTATTTTTGTATTTTTTGAATTTTAATATAAAAGAAGTAAAGAAGTTTTGTTGTGTTTAACCTGTTTTGAGGTATAATTCTGTTTTAATTTTTTACAGTATCTTTGGCACATTTAGCTACATTATATAAATAAAAATATTTTTTTCGCATACTAACCGTTTTGACTAACGGTTTCGATTTACACTTTACAAATCAAGGCATTGTAAATTCAGCTTTATTTCTAATGCTAAACAGACAAATTCCAAACAAAGTTGACAAACATATTACATTTCCACATTAAATTTAAAAAAAAAAATTATAATAACTCATAACGTAATTTGAATATACCAAAACGTTTTGAAAAAAATCCTGAAATTTAATAAAAAGTTGTTTGCAATTTTTAAAACTATAGGATATGGTATAATAGTTTTTATAGAATATTACTGTATTATGCAACAGCCAGTCAACCCACAAAATGTTTGTTTTGTGAAAACTGGCCTTAAAGCAAACTACTCAATAGGAAAATCTATGCTACGAAAATTCTCTATATGTTCAGCACATAGAGTAATGATACAAATAGAGGAATAAAAATGCTGATTTCCGTGTGTGCATCATTGAAACCACGTGATATGTGGAAATGCCAATTCATTCATGCGCCAATATTACTTAGCAGGCCTTGGCGACTTTAAGAACTAAACGAGATCGAAGTATTGTAATATGGTTTTGTGTTTAATTGGCACAATTTAAGTCAGTTTAACAGATATATTAAGGAGATTTTTCTTACTTTGTAGTTTTGAAATAATTGCATTACGTTTTTATGTAAAAAATTTACCATAATCGAAGTTCTTTCAAGTGTTATTTTGTATACTTCAATAAGAAAATATGAACAATAAAACCTGAGAAATATAAAGAGTTTCGCTTCTTCGAGTATTGAATACAAATAAAATATTTTCGTTTCGTTAATGAAGAGGAAATATTTAGCGCATATTGCTTTAAAATAAGTAAATACGTACATATATGTTAAAAAGTTGAATACGGACAGAACTCCTTATCACCAAAAAAGAAGAAAGTGCGCCAAATTTGAAACTCCTGCAGATGTCTGAACGCCAAAAGTGGCAGCGCTATAACCACGTGATGTGGGTTTTTCTTTTCAATGTTGACACCGCGGCCTTATGAGAATCTGGTATTGAAGGTGCTCTCTATTTAATATTACAACTCTCTGGTTCAGCATCGCTACTGATATTTTTAACATAGAAAATGAAACATTCAACTTCCATTTACGTTAAAAATATATTTTTTTAATTCATGGTTTAACCAGTTGTTGCATAACACGGTCCACTTGTAAATAATTCTTTATGTGATAATACTAATAATTCGCATTTAAACGTTTCTGTTGCAATTATATCAACTTTAATGGATTGCTATTTCTACGATTTATCTTGCTAATTATATTCATAGTGTTAATCTTAAAAACAGTATGCTAGTTATTGTCTATGATGGATTTGTACTTATTTGTGCTGAAAGTATTGTACATCACGAAACACTCATCCATCAATAGTCACACTTATATAACACATTTTAGCGAGCAAATTACACAATGCGAGCAATATCAATAATGGCCCATTCTAACATGAAAGCTCATACAAATAAACAAGCTCGTTTACTAAGTGCAGCCATATAGTCTATTAACAATACATACAGTTATTTTAGAACTTTGAAAACACATAATTGAAACATTGATGAGATATATGAAATAAAATCAATGCATATAAAATCATTTGATTTAGCTCTCAATTGTTCAACAGCACGTGAATTAATTGAAAATGTGACATATATTTTTATATTTCAACACTGTACACAAGACGTTTATACGTTTAAATTTCACAAAAACTTATATACAAGTGTATCGCACCATATTTAAAAATAAAAAAGCTCGTTTCAATAATACTTTTGATTCGAAATCTATTCATTGGGAGCGATTTTTAAATTGAGACGTCATGCAATTTTGAAATGATATTTGACGCTATCCTGTTCGCATAAATATATTCCTTGTGTGTTAAATATAAATATAAAGAAATAATTCTATTGTTTTTTCTGATTACACCATTTAAACATATTAAATATAAGAGTTTAGTTTTAAAATAAATTTTTCCTTTAAGTTGCATGACTTATAAATTACACTAAACTGTGCTAAAATATGTACATTTTGAAAAATCTTAACCTCCTGACGCTCAAGCAATTTTTGGAATTGTAAATTTTGTTTTTACTGCTTTGAAACTTCAATAATTATTCCTGTGCATGCTATTTTATATAATTTTTTTTATTTAATTGCAAATAGATGGTAAATTGTACTTCATACTTTTGAATTAAAAAATATTGTAAAATTAATTATTTGTATGAATTTAAAATTTATGTGCATGACTAGAAAAACTGGAGATCCCTGGACGTATATATACGGCCTTGAGCGTCAGATGGTTAATTAAAGATGCATTTTAATAAAACACATTAACACATTTTTCTATACTATATATTTTTAATATTAAAACACTTATTATATCCATATTTGGTCCTTTTGATTTTTTTTCTTAAATTACAGTTATGGAATGGATCACATGGAATGTATATTATGATTCAGATTTTTCCATCTATCTTAAAACAAGTTAAAGTGAGAGAAACGAATTAATACTTTAAAAACATTTATACATATATTTACAGCAATTTACATCATTATGGAATATCATTAAAATTGGTAGCATGATAATTTCTAAATCAGTGAAATGTGTCTCATACGTGAATGTGTGAGATTAAAAAGAAAGAGATTCCAATGGATATTTCCTTCATTATATCATCCATTTATATATATTTGAGTTATGAAGTAGACAATGTTTCATATATTTTTTTTCTTTTCTAAAATATAAACACAATCTATATTTTAATGTTAGGAAATAAAAAAATAATACAATTTCGAATGCATTTTTACATATAGCTGCTGCCTAAAAGATTCTTAGAATTTTTTTTCTTTAGAATAATTAAATTTTGTGAATACATATTTCGACTAGATTTTTCAAAATAAGATATGTCTTCTAATTTCTATAAGAAATCTTTTTAAACGATGTCTTACCAGAGTTGGAATGTTCATAGTGTCATCTAATCACTAAATCTGTAGGGTAAATTAATTTATCTATGGTCTAAAAAGCATTGAGTTCAAGTAGTTCAAACTTTCAACATTATAAAACATATAGATTGTAATACATTTTCATGTTATTGAGTTTGTAAAAGTTGAAAGTCAATCTTTTTTTATTTGCCATCGGTACAACATCAAAGGTATTAGAAACTGCTGGACAATATTAACCATTTAAATAAATTTTAATAACTCATTTCTTAAATGTTTACGAGAGTTATACCACTGTACAAGTGTTTATGCGTTTCGTTTATATTAATTTATATAAATACTGTCAATAACCATATAACTAACGCACATATGTTATTTGTAATATATTAAAGTTGCACGCACATGTCTTTTAATGTAAATGTGTAGATGTAGTCTTGTCATTTTTTCACATCAATTTAAAAGTATTTAAGATTGTGATGTCATATCCTTATTTACTCCATACAATATATATATATTGTATGGAGTAAAGTGGTTCACTGCCAAGTATTCTTTGACCTCAAATCTGATTACACTGTTTTTTTTTCATTGTTAAGATATGTAACAACTCTTAATGGAATTAGATGAGTTCCTTTTCGTCCACAATCGAGACACACGTGTCTTTGAGATTTGGCGAGATTTCCCCGTCTTTATGGCGATGAAATTTCTTCATTTCAATGTTGTTGGACTTCTGAGATGCTGTCTTGTTGGCTCCGTTAATGGTTTTTGACGTGTAGCGCGACGGGCTAGATGTCACTCCTGTTGTGAAAGTCAGTCTTGAACGTGCTGAAGAAAAAAAGAAAACGTATTTTTGTTAGTAAAATTGTATTAATTAAAATAATTGCTTGCCAAAGAAAATGAGCACCACAAAAGCATATTAAAAATGCGTAAAAATAACACACACAAACCAATGTAATTAAAAAAAAAATGTAAATGAATTACATTTATCTGTGTGCTTTTATTACAACTGTTTTAACTATTATCCTATTCTCTTGCGATATAAATACCTTCTATTTGAAAATTTTAATAATTTTTAAAGCAAGTTATAATACTTAAATTCATTGTAGAGGTAAGACGGGATTGATTGTATACAACGTAAAGTTTAACTTTACCACATTTTATTTAGTATTGTACTACAATAAATTTAATAATTACAGAATTAGTTATGCATTTCCGACACAAGATATTAAGCATATAATTTCCATCTAACTTTTGTATTTATTGTAAAATCACAGTTTCTGAAACTCATCGAATACCAATGAAATCGCGCCTATTTACTCAAATCATATTTAAATACATAACTATTTCATTATTTCCGAAACAATTATAACCCCGGCAATTTATTGAATTTATGAATGACGATTGAACTTCACAATAAGTTGCATCCGATAACGGTTTATGGAAAATTTAATGTATGATTGGAATTATTCGATGCTATTTCAATCTAACGTGCTGTGTGCAGACAAATGCGAGCAATACTAACAAATAGAGCCCTTCACCAAGCATGATTAGAAATATGTTAATTGGCCATCATATGCATCTAAAAGCAAAGCTACCTACTCCCCCAGTTCCATGTACCCGGGCACGTGGCATTTGCTAAAATAGCCAACTACTGAAGCGCAGCCAATTAACTGAACAATAGTCAACTACTACCATCTGGAGTTAGGAAGCGTTAGTGTGTCTAGACAGCTGTGGCTTTCACGACTTCTGCTTGATAAGTGGGGACCTGTGTTTTGGGTCGGAACAGAAATTTATTTGTCCGACGGCTCAGAGTTGTGACGGTTGTGAACATGCTTCTTATCGATTTTAGGATTGGGGAGGACTTCTCGGAGTGTGTTATCACCCCGGAAGAACCGTTTAAACCTAAAAAGAAGAAAATGTGATCAGCAGTTAAATAAGTATGTGCTTTCGTTTGTAAAAATAAATAATTGAATGGATTCGATGTATTTCTTAAACTTTACTTTTCTCACATCCAAATTTATGTATTGTATTTAAAATCCAAGGAGTCTGGAGATTACCTAATATACTTGAACCTTCAAATTTAAAGTCAGTTCTCTTTTGACACATTTTCAAGAGAAACAAAAAACTAATTGCATTATTAATGGAAAAAATTTATATACCTTTTTTTTACAAATTGGTATTAGATAAACAAAGGTCTTAGCCGAATTTATTACTTCGATAGATTTTTTTTTTTGCTTTTTGCTCTATCGGGTTTTCAACGGAGCTATGGAATCTATCTTGTTATGCAACGAATCTATGGGATTTATCTGGTTTGCAACTGATTACTGCGCTGCAATTGGTACGTAGTCAGTAGCCTACATTCATCTGCTTTTGAAACTGATTTCTTTAATTATCTGGGTTTACAACCGATTCCTACTTTCACACATTAAAATTAATATTATCTAGGTGCTTTGGAATGTTATGACTACACTTACTGATATATATTTATAGGAAAATTAAAAATAAATGTCATAATCTGAAAATAGAAGAAACGGTTATCTATCTGGTTTTAAAAGTATAAGGGTCACAACGTAATTATAATCTTTTACTAAATTAGTCTTGTAGTATATACTTAATGCTCTCTATTATACTGTAAACCGTCAGTTTGGTGATTGTTTTTCTATATTTCCACATATTGGGTCTTGGTTTTAATATATAATATAATACTTCATCAATTGTAACATAAGTAATTTAGGACAATTTACTTAAGATTTTACTGTTTAATTTTACTTTATCATATTATTTGTACGGTCATGGTAAGAAGGACGAAAGTCCTGCTGCAGTCATATTGAATAAATAAAAGTGTTATAGCTCTTATGGACATACGTTATTTTATGATATTTCATAATTTTTTTACAAGCTCTTGTTGTCTTTTCTGTTTTGTAATCTATATAATGTAAATACAGCATTCTTGTCTACAAAATACGATGTGATATAAATTTCATTAATAAGTTTGGCTCTCATTTCCCCCCTGGAGATTCATTTAAAAGTATTGTTGTTTAAATCATATACGATTAACTTCCATTTCTGCTTGTCATTTCTAAGAAAATCGACATTTGATTATATTTTTTGTAAATCAATTTGTTTTCCCTAAAATTTCAATATCTAATACAATTTTTTTAATTCCATGATTTTACATTACAAACGACGCATTTACGTAAGTTATTTTTTTTCAGAAACAATATTTCATTTTAGATTTTGTTTATATAAACTGATTTATAATGTAGTTTATAAAATAATTTTTATATTGAAATCTGGTGCATTTTAAAATAACTCAAATAAATTTATTTGTTTTGTTATTGACAACTACTTTCATATATAATCATTTCAATAAAACACCTCCGTGTTCTGCCGGAATATTAAGTCGGCAAAAACAAGTTTTCTATCGAAAAAGTTCTTGATTTACAATTTCAACATGCACATTTATATTCATGTCCTTTATCTAAACTTCCTCGATTTATGCGCGTTCCAGATAGGAATAAAGAAGGAAGCCAATTCCATATTCCGATTGGAAGGAATTGTTGGGAATATTTTATGCCACGAAACCGAAAGATGGATTTAGAATTTGTGGAAAATATTGGTGATGCAGATACAGAGAGACGTGATGCATACATGCAAATCAAAAATTCAGAAAATGGGCGTTTAACTCCCGCAGTATTCAACATGAAAACTACTGTGATCTTAACAAGAAACAAATAGTGGAGAGTATAAACGCAGAAGTTCAGTTTATTTTCATTTTCTGTACGAAAGCCATTTGTTTATCCCAAACCTGCAATACATTCATACATAATAAAACCAATGTAATATAGTATAATATTTCTTCTTTCGCTCAATACTTTAATCCAGCTTTGGTGAAGCGAGCCCACATGTAAAGGATATTTGGATTTAAAAAGATACTATATCTGGGAAACAAAATTGACTAGATTCTTAGCTCTTATAGTTTTCTTTAAAGTTCTACTGTGGTGCTAAACTTGAGTATAGTTGATATGTACGTTATTTTTTAGCTATATATTGAATTTTAAATATGCAGACTTTAAACATTTGAGTTGTTTCAAATTATTAACCTGCATCGCAATTTTTAGTAGAATTTTAAATGCGATTAGATTTCTGACTATTTTGTTTTGTTTTTACATATGATTTTTCATCTCATTCATTTGTTGCAGAAAAATTTTGAGGGTAATATTAATAGCCTAAAAATTTTTATGAAAATACTCTCAGAAATTGAAACTATGTAAGTATTGAACACTTGCAGCCTTTTCAACTAAAACTGTTTTCTTTGGATATTTATAGATAAAAGGTTATGTGCAATCTACTTTATATTTAACCTTAATGCAATTTACTAATATTTTTTTTTATTCAAAACTATGAGGTACAACTTACAAGCTATATATTTACAATAATTAAAAAAAATTAAGTGATAAAAAATAGCACGCAACGGAATAATTGTGGACTAGGAATGGAAAACATCTTAAGTCCAAAATAGAAAAGTTTTCAGGAGAGCTGAAAAATGAAAAACACTTGCATTTGGTGCTTAGGGTGTTCTCCATTTCACTCAAATTTTTGAACTATTATCACTGGAGTTCACACTTTGAGCGATTTCCAATTTTTTTTAGTTTGGTCTTTAGAAAAATGTTCCGTAAAATTCCTTCGATTTTCCTTCGGTTCCTTCGATTTTCGATTTTTTTGGTCGTTTTCCATTTCTAGTCCTCAATTATTGAAATTGCAAAGCAGTAAAAACTGTTTTACAATTCCAAAAAACGTCGATGTTTAGCAATAGAAATATAACAATAGAAGTGCAGTTTAAATGAGAGGTATTTGATTAAAATTAAGAAAAGACAAGATTCTCTTCCCAAATTATCCATTTTTAACATTGCACGTTTTATTTGTTGTGTGCTATGTTTTAATTAACTAGGTGAGCATGGTAATTGTTAACTTAACATTATTTTTTACGATACATATATAATTAAACTAAAACAAGCACTTCCAAGTTCTTTAATTTATTTACTTTATTTTGTTATGCAAAAATCCTTTAAGATAGAAAAAGACGGATTTAATTTCGTGTAATGTAGAAGCGCTAAGAAATAATACTATAAAATAAATGCGATAAAAATAAATCAAAATGTAAGGCAAATAAACACTAATTTAAATAATAAAATGTCAAGGATGTCAAATAAAATTTATAATATTTAAAAAAAATATTATATATATATATATAATTTTTTTTAAAAATATTATAAATTTTATTTGGCATCCTTGACATTTTATTATTAAAATTAATGTATATTTGCCTTACATTTTGATTTATTTTTATCGCATTTATTTTACAGTATTATTTCTTTTTTCTTATATATATATATATATATATATATATATATATCAGCGCAATTAATTGAAATCCAATGACGTTTAGCTTCCAAGTATTTGTTATTAGAGGACAATTCTTTACACTAATACAAAAGTAAAACTGTGATAATTTTTATTTTGATATTTATTGCGTTGATTTTGATAATGGTGCAAACTAATATGTAAGTATGCTAAAATTTCTAAAGTATGCTAAAATAAATTAAAATTGATAAGTATATTTATAGACTTTTAAATTGAGAAATAATAACCGAGTTTATAAAAATAGAATGCGACCCTTGATATCGTGATACAACGAGTTAATTGCAAAGCATTTTTAAAAAAATCTCATCAAACCAATAAAAATAATGCTGCAGAAAACTGCTAAAAATAGGTATTTGAAAACATGTAAAATGTACTTGTACTCATTTTTGATTATATTCGATGTTTATCATGGCTCTGAATACATTAGTTTCAATTTTGAGAAAGACTTGTACTGAAAAATGAATAGAGGCTTGCCTACATAAGCTGCCTTCATAAACCACTTTCAATAAATATAGACAATTACAACCAAGTCTTACCGGGAATCAAATCCAGAGAACCCTCAGCACCACATTCCAGTGCCTTATCCATTAAAAAACCAGGGCGACATTAGGAAGTTATAAATAGAAAAAATATTAAAAAATATATGCCAAAAGAATGGGAAATAAGATAATTGAGTTGTAAGTTTATAATAATAACATCAAATATATTGTAGTAAACCATCTACTGAATAACTATTGTAAGCTTGTTAGGTTTTTAAAAACCGCATGAACAGAAGCTGAGATTAGCAATATTATAACATATTGCTACTTTTTGAGAAAGTTCGGTTACTTGAATTTGAGTATGCCATACGCCTGTTTCCGATGCAACTGTATTCCAAGAAAACCAGTGGGGCCAACCCCATACTCATTTTTAAGTACCTTTTTTTACAAGGAAGTGGGGTGGGAACCATGCAAATTAAATAGATATGTTAGTGCGTTTCTATTAAATATATATAAATTATATTTAAAAAGTGAAAGCTTATTGTGTATTATATATTTAATGGATACAAAATAAATGTTTTGTTTATCATCATCATCATGCTTAACGGTCGTCATTGATGTAGGGTTTAGAATGATAGATTAGGGATGCAGAAAAGTAAGACCCACGTGGTCTGCCGAATCTCTCCCTGCGGAAACCGCATCTGAGGACGATGCAGAATCCTTCTCTGAAGGTCTTGTTGAACCCTCCGTAGATGATGGGATTCATGAAGCTGTTGGCGTAGGCGATGTAGTAACAGAAGAAGGTGAAATCTTCGTACCAATAGGAATTCTGGAAATATATATCAGAATAGATTAACCTACATCGCAACATCAAGTCATATAAAGGCAACTTAAAATTAAAAAAAGAAGAAGATTTTTTTTATAAAAATATATTATTACTCTGATGATTAGGACATATTAATATTATCAAAAATAGCTCAAAACACAATATATGTTTTTGAAGATTGGCAGCAATTTTAACGATTATAAGGTTATTTGTAAATTTTTCTTTTTAACACTTTTAAAGTCATAAAATGGTTTATTAAAATTATAAGCACTCTTTTTTAAAAGAAGCCATATATTTTTATACCATAACATATCCCCCTTTTTGTTTTTATACACAAACTAGAACTAATAGACTTATAATAAACTAGAAACACATTTAAATTGGTAGCTTTTAATAACAACAAAAAATGCCGTTAGATTCAGAAAGAAAGTATTATATTTTATACGAACACTATTATTATATTGCTGATTAGGACATATTTATAATATTAAAATATAATATATGTTTTTGAAGATTGGTACCAATTTCAAATGTTATAACATTGTTTGTACGTTTTTCTTTTCAACATTTATCATAAAATGATTCAATACAATTTTAAGTGATTTAAAAAAAAAGTCATATATTTTCATACCATATATTTCCCTCTTTTTGGTTTTTATATACAACTAGAACTAATAAACTTATAATTAACTAGAAACACATTTAAATTGATAGCTTTTAATAACAAAATTCTTTTTTCGTTAGATCCAGAAAGAAAGTATTATATTTTATACAAACACTATTATTATTTTGCTGATTAGGACATATTTATAATATTAAAATACAATATATGTTTTTGAAGATTGGTACCAATTTCAAATATTATAAAATTAGTTGTACGTTTTTCTTTTCAACACTTATCATAAAATGGTTTAAAACAATTTTAAGTGATTTTAAAATAAAGTCATATATTTTCATACCATATATTTCCCCCTTTTTGGTTTTTATATACAACTAGAACTAATAAACTTATAATTAACTAGAAACACATTTAAATTGGTAGCTTTTAACAAAAAAATAATTGTCAGTGGTTCCAGAAAAAAAGTATTACCGTTTATACAAAATAAAATTTATGAGATTCAAAATTAAAAAAATAACTGAATTAAAAAATTAAAACTAAGTGGGCGTGACAACATTTATAAAGTTATATGGTGCTTAAATTGCTAATACATTTCTTTTGTGAGTTGGATAAAATTATAATATATCTTAAAAAAATATATTAGAATATTTTCTAAATTTTGAATATGTAAAAAAGGCAATGTTTCTTATAATTTTTAATCCGGATACGAGAAATGCGATGACTGTAATTAAATTGTTTTTATACATTGATTTTAAGAAACAGTTAAAAAAAATTGCTTTTCAATAACGAATATTTTAAAAGTTATTCACATACAATAAAAAAATATTTACACCATAGTAACAAAAAAACATAATCAGTCTAAATAATTTAGTATTTATCTTAAATACGAAATGAATATGAGTAATATTGTCAAAAATTTACATAAATAGGAAAAAGCATACATAAAAAATAATTTGAATATCCATATTATTACAAATTTTTAGAACGACCGTGTCACATTATCGTCATATAAGTTTACTTAAACTGATAATAATTTTTTAAATAAAACATACTTTAGTAAAACTTCTTAAAATACTTCTCACATTATATTATTGTTATATATATATTATTTGAGCAATGAAAATATAACTTTAATATAAATAACATTTAACAATTTAAAATGCATATCTTCAATTAATTAATATTTTTATGCGTTAATGACTATTTTACAGTGTTTCCTCACTGTTATTGCACCTTTGACTGATATTCTAAAATATCTTTATAACATTTTAAATATGCTTAGGTAGCAGACGTTGTAATATTTTTGTATTTCTAATATATTTAATATTAAATGAGAAGATAAAAAGTCGTTTCATGTTAGGAAAAGCAAACACGGTCAAAGAGAAAGAAGTTTTTCTTCAAAGGAATGAATTATTGCAAGTGCTCAAAAGAAAAAAAAATATAAACGAATATATTTTATTAATTGAATTTCCCATCCAATATTTTTCTTTTATTATTTTTATTATTAGTACATTTTTATGTAATATGAATTTAGTATTTGCTCTTTAAAATGTTTCTATTACAATAAAGTACTACCAGGGTGACATGAAAAAGTTACAAACAGAAGAAATGAACCAACAGAGAAATGCCAAAAGTATGGGAAGTAAAATAATTAAGTTGTAATGACTCAGTTTCCATTTAAGCAATCGACATCCAACAATGTGGAAAACCATTTTTTGAACCCATATTTTAAGATATTCAGATTTCTTTGTTAAGATAGCTTGAACAGAAGCTCAGATTAGCAATATTTAATCACACTTATCATTTTTGAGAAAGTACTATTACTTAAATTTGAGTACGTCATCGCTCATTTACGATGTAATTGTACTCAAAGAAAAACGAGTATGTTGTGGTACTCATTTTTAACTACCTATTTTTGCAGTTCTGTCTTTATTAAAAATGCAAAATATAATGTAAAACGTATAACGTCGCTGTGTGCTATATATTATCCTCAATCACCACACTTGTTTACGTACTGAGTGGCCAAAATGTAATTACTATATTCATTTCCCATACGATGTACCATGGAGGTAGGAATAAAAGGAGAAGGCATATCCTATCCCCCACCATTGAGGCGATTGAAGTAACTGTAAGGTGTGGCAGGGAAGCTAGTTTAAGGGTGTCCGCCATGTTGGTTTGACCGGGGAAAGCAAAATGGTCCTTCTCAAGCGGTGCTTTTTCGCCAGATATCGGTCAAACGTCAAAGCGCGTTGGAAGTTTATTATTGTTTTTTTTTAATATGCAAGTAATTTTGGCAAGGTAAATATAAGCTGAAAATATTTATTGTTATTTTTTAAACACTGAAGGTAAAATAGTAATATACTACTTTTCCTTTTAGAATGTTAACATGTTATAAAAATTAATAACAAAAAAAGTTGAATATTAAACATTTAGAATTATTTTTAGGCATTAAAGTAATGACTTAGGTTGTTCGTGTATGAAGAAATGTTTTTTTTCTATGTCCATAGTTTATTAAAAAAATAAAATTTGATTAAAATGATAAAAAAAAAATATATATTTAAAAAAACTATAGATTTTTTTTTTAAATATGAAAATATTATATTATTAAACAAGCAAAATATGATCTAACTAGCTGTTTTTGGTCCCTTGTTCCAAGAAAACCCGTTAAGGGGGGGGGGGTGAACAGATATTTTATTTTACTATATTTCTACTTTTATGACAATACTTTTATAACAAAATACTGTATATGTAATTGTTAACTTTTTTTTATTTGTAAAGAAAACTTTACCTTTGAAGTGGTGTTGTTACAATTTTAAAATTAAAAAAAAATTATAGATACATTTTCAAATAAACTATTGTGAATAAAACAATACTTTTTGAAATACAAATTAAATGGCATATGCAACGTATGGAACCTCAAAGAATATGAAAAAATATTCTTATGTAAATATTTTTAATGTATATAATTTTAGATGTATACTTTTGTTTGTCTAAAAATAAGTTCACAAACTTAAATATTTTTTTAAATATATATCCATACTAATATTGAAATTTTGTTGGTTCCAAAAGTTGCATATGCTAATCTATTTTATATTTCAGAAAGTATTGATATTTATATTTACAATAATTTATTAGAAAAATGTACCCGATTTTTTTTTTAATTTTAAAAAATTGCTATAACTCGACTTTAAAAGTAGATTTTCTTTACAAATTTGAAATTTTTTTATTAATTACATAATACATATTTTTTGTTGTTGTTAGTTTTCGGGTCACAGGAGTTGAAATATAGTAAAATTAAATATATGTTCAACACCCTCCCCCCGTTAAAGGATATACATTTTTTAAAAAATGTGAAGAACCTTCCGAGACACGAACCAGTGCCCAACTGTTCCAAAGTCCAGCAATCTATCGATTAAGCAAGCAGAGAAGTAAAACTAAATGGAATGTTGCGAATCCGAACCTCCTGTGTGCATATCTTGAAAAAGAACAGCATTTATATATAAATGTCAGCCTTTTATACGCAAGGAAAGTTGGCGTGGTGTGATCCACATACATACTTTCTTTTATTATTTTAAATAACAAATATATTTCGGAATGTTTTACAGAAAATGAAATAATTTTACAAATTATTGATGAAATTATATCAATACAAAGTATAATTATTTTCTAAAAAGGTACAGGCGACTAGAATACTCTTAAATTTGACATAAAAGTTTAGATATGTCAGAGACAAAAAAACCTTCTTGTAAACTTCTTAAGAGAGCTAAAACATCTACTTAAAATTTTATTTCAGTATCGAAACTACAGCATTCCAATATTTCTAAATTATCAATCTCCTATAAAGAACATACATTAAAAACACAAGATAAAGAGTTCTCTTTTAAGAGGTATGATTCGAAACACTTATTTTGAAAATCATTTACTTCAGACTTACATAAACTCGCATTAATAAAAATATTTATATTTTGCATTATATGCATATAACTAAATTATAAAAACAAATTTATTTGCTACAAAGAAAATTGTCGGAATATTTTTTCATATAAACACTACGAAAATAATTCAGACGTTCTGCTCACACATATGAAACTACGATAGCAGCGGAGAAGCAGTAACAGGGAGGAGGAATGTACTGGTCAAAGCAAGATGGCGGCGCGGTTACAGTGAAAGCTTCAATTTCGCGAGTAGATGCCGTCTCCTTTCTATTCTTACCTCCATGCGATGTACGGATAAAAGAGCGTTCAGAAATCCTTTTAGAAGATTATTGATTAATATCTGCTGTAATTTTCTTGACTGTTGCCTTTTCTGTGTTCTTTACCAACATTGATACTCTTCTTTTCTCTCATGTCTTCAGTAGCCTCGACGACAACGAGAGACAAGTTGAAACCCAATATTTTGGCTAACAGTCCAGTATTTAAACAATTTCACTACAGCTCCTCTTGCTCATTTTCCAAATGCAGCAATTTTGCTTATACTCTCTTTGAACACCCAAAATCATCTCGCATTCAAATCCCGTAAAATCGCGTTTTTTACCCATACTCGTTCGAACAAAACGCGTGTACTAACATTGGAGACAAGAACCATACATTTTGTTTTACTCTTCGAGCATGGATAGAGATAAAACATATATTTGTAATCTCGCTAACATCAAAGTGAGGCCAACATATATGGCCTCAGATACGTGGTTAATTACGTCTTTCCATTCATAATTGTTCACTGTTACACATTTCCCAATTCATCAGCCAATCGCGAGTATTTTTTAATTCATAATTTTGAAAAGAAGTCACGTGTCTGAGGCCATTCGGTCTGAGACAGTGGTTTCACGATTATAACGTTATATTCGCTCTACTACAGTCCATTCATGCTCGAAGGTTTTACCTCTTTCGCCCTCTGGCGAAAATAGTGTGATGTAACAGATCATTTACTTTAATATGTCAGCTAGTCATAATAATTTGGTCACTCAGTGTATTTTTACCTTTTCTTTCAACTTTTCGTTGATTTGACCTTGAGCAAAATCGTCTATATGCTGACAACAGGAAAGCTTGTGACAGAAATTGAGTGTGACACAACTGTGACAGAAATTGAGTGTGACACAACTGTGACAGCAATTGAACGTCATTCAAAGATGTGAACTGTTCAATTAACTTCCAGTAACTGCTAAGCGTCTTTCAACTTTTCGTTGATTTGACCTTGAGAAAAATAGTCTAGATGCTGACAACAGGAAAGCTTGTGACAGAAATTCAGTGTGACACAACTGTGACAACAATTGAACGTCATTCAAAGCAATGTGAAATTTTCAATTAACTTTCAGTAACTGCTAAGCGTCATCATAACACTTTATATATCATAAGTGTGCTATATAAAACTATAAATGTGTTCTACACACCTATAGTTTGCCATGGTATGGATATGCGTGATATGCGTATATCCTACCATAAGAAACTCGAAAAAAAATGTTCCTCTTTTGATCGAATCTATTTATTTGTTCTAACTTACATTTCTTCTGATTTTACTAGATATAAAAATATTTACTTTGTTTCACGTTCACTTATTTGAGTTGTGGTAGTATGCTTTAGTTTCCTGAAAATAAATATTCAGCATTCCCTGGTAAATAAATATTCGGCATTCAACATTCAACTGTTCTTCGCAGAACTTCAGATTTCAGCGATTACCAAACAATGCGAGGCGCCATGAGAAGTTGAAAAGTAAGGCAACATTCGCTTATATGAGTGTAATAACCGTTAAGGGGATCAGAAATCCCATGTTCGGGGCGACAATCGAATAATACGAGAAAATAAATCAACGGAGGCGTTCTTTTGTGTTGAATTGGTCTCAATGGAACACTCTAGGGCTTCTGTATTGAATTAAGTGATTGCTCTCGCTGTAGTATTGGTATCGATTGCTGTAGGTATTGTTATCTAAGTGAATGGCGATCCTTTGTGCTGTTCAGTTGCGCAATGCATAAAATGCGACGAGCGAGATTTGAAGTTCATGATACCAAACTTAGTTTTGCATTTCAGAATATTTTACAAACGTTATTTTATACTGTAGAATAGGAATGATGTTTTATACAGTAAAAACCGTTTATAGCGATGTTCAAAGAACCGTCATGATTGGTTCGTTGTATCCGGAACTTGTTATATCCGAATTACAAAAAATATCGCTTAATAAGAAAGTTTAATACTCATCGATACATGACAGTTGCATTTAGATATATTTTATGTACTTTATAATTATTTTATCAACTACATTTACTAGTTAGATAAAGTTAGTTATATAAACTACTATTTTAATGAGGAATGGTCGGTAAATTTTTCCTTTGATTTGACATGGTAATAGGAAATTTTAATAAAATATCCAATACTTGCTAACATTGTAGACGGACCGGGGATCTTTTCGCAAATTTCGGGCGTTCTTGTTCACATGGCATTCACTTAACGTGTGTTTTATTGTGTAAACTGCAATCCCTCCATCTTCATTGTTATAAGCGGTTGTTATCAGCATAAGACGGGGGAAACTCAATTGTTAAATGCGGATTATCGTTATAACCGGCACCGTAATATCCGGACAATACATGGACTGGTATAGAAATCCAAACGTCCATTGCATGTGACATTGTTATCCCTTAGATATACCCGGCATCGTTATAAACGGATTTTACTGTATGTATATATATATATATATATATATATATATATATATATATATATATATATATATATATATATATATATATATATATATATATATATATATATATATATATGGACAAAGAAAGAAGTGTTGTCTCCTACCTACATTAACCAAATTATACTCCGTGTTCTTTACGAAGCCTCTTTAGATATTGGGATATTTCAAAGCACTTTTAATATTTACACAAGCATTTTTGTGTTTGTCATATATTTGTTTTTACGGAAAGAAGCCTTCCTTTCTAATGTTTAGAAATGCTTTTACAGAATATGGTTGTCAGTAAATTTTTGGCACTAAAGAATATGTTCATAATCTACCTATTGTGATATTGTGTAATAGAGACACAATTAACTGAATTTAGTAATAGTCAACTATAAGCCCTGGAGCGAGGACTCCCACTGAGCCACAATGTGCTTTACTGTGCCTTTCGAATGCATACAATTTGGAAGAAAAGTTAAAAAAAACATTCGTTCTTGGCTATGCGGGAGTCTCCGTGACGTCACAGAAATGTTTGAAACTTTTTTTTCGATGCCTTTTGTCTTCTTTTTCTGGTATGTAAGTATTGAAAAGCATTAAAAGTCCTTTTGAATGACAGAAATGCGTTTTGAAATATCCGCAAACTTATTCGAAAGGACTATATTTTAAACATTTGTTCAAAAAGGAGTAAAGTGCTCGGCCACGCTTAATCCTCGATCCAGTGCTTATAGTTTTGTTATTCTAGCTCAGTGGTAAAGTATAAACTTAAAATACCATGTATTAAAAATATACCTAACATCTATCTAGATATATCAATATTTGCATACTAGTATGGGCATTGAAGCACACAATAAGTGTAAAAAAGATTTAAAAATACTTAAATTTTATTATTTATCGTATTTTCAAGTTTTTATAGAGCTGAGTATTAAAAATATGCAAATAGAGCTCTACAAATTGAAAAACAGTGCAGTGTTTGGTATTGAAATACAGTAATTAAGAGACCAAATAACAAAATAAAGTAATCAATTATTATCCTAAATTTTACTAAATCATGTAGTACTAAAACTGTAAAATTTTAAGAAGTAGGTAATATTATTAAGATAAACTTTCAAATTGTTTAATTATATTAAATCCTGAGAAATTTAAAAAGTTGGAATTATTCAGATATTTTCTCAAAAATAAAACGATTTATTTATTTTAATAGAATATATGAATGAGTAAGAATATTTTTAACAAAATAATATCATATTTTAAATTTTTAGTTGAAGCTGATACGCTTTTTATTCCTAATAATGTAAATAATTTTAACCATCTTATTATTTTGGTTCAAACTTTTATTTTATTAATTTATATGAGCTTTTTTATACTTATTGTTTTTGTGCTTTATTTTATGTGTTTTTTTTTTAATTTAAGACAGTCTAATTTATTATTTTGTATTAAAAAATGGTATGATAAACAGTGGTATATTTTTCACAGTGAATAAGGTAAACGATTTTACTAATAAAGTATCAGTTCGATTAAAGCGGCACTGAAAAGATTTAATAATATTTTCTATGCACCAATTAAATGCATTTAATTATATTCTTGCAAGTAAGCTTTTGAATTGCAAGAAATTAATCCAAATATATTTTTTATTTTCCAACTATTAGCATGTAAATACAAAAAAAATGGAATGTTAATTCACATAAATAAAATATAATAAACTTAAATGCTACGTATAAAAGTGGTCAACAATAAAAGTGTTTCAGAAATTTTCTTTAACAGTAATTAAAATATTAATATGATATAATCCGAAACATTCTTCTACAACCACATGTACTGACATATTGGTAATTAAAAATATTAAATAATATTTAAGACTGCTACTTTATTAAATTAAATAATTGCATTTAAAAGACTATATCCATTTTGTAACTCCTAATTCAATTTCATTTCGCCTTAATTTAATATGTATCGTCGCTTAAGTAAATATGTTTAAGAATATTATATATTCGGATGTGAAATTAAAATTTTAAAGTTGAATGAATGTGGTAGTAATTACATTTTCTTAAATGTCATAAATACAAATAAATGGTAGTTTCATTGAAGGTATATATAAAATTTTAAACAAAATACGCAATGTGTATGTATATCCATAAAATAAACATCGGATGAAACAGAACGTTACCAAGAATCCAATATTCGAGCATTACATTTCTTGAGTGTTTAAGCAATTATTTCTAAGCTTAAGCACTGATTCCTTATTATCTATTAATTTCGTAAATTAAGTATTTGGCCGTTAAATACGGCGGACATGTCAATAACAAATAGCCTCAAGGTACAGATATCTTAAAATCCTCAAGAGAAAATCCATTTACATTTATATTCGGTTGAATAGTATTTGATGAATTACTCTTCTTGATGAGGTCTTCTAGAAGTTTTAATTACATGGTTGATGGCATTTTAATCTTTGGCCAATGAACCAAAAATTTTGAAAAGAATTTTGGCAAATAGGAGGTGCGTTTTGTTTTATTATAATGTAATTACCATTAAATATGTGATATTTTTCTATTTTACGTCAGTTTAGGCTTGTAATTTTTTAATTTCTAACACAATTTTTATTTAAAAAAATGCCAAATAGAAGAATTAGCCTTAAAAAAGGGAATATAACAAATAAAGTAGTTTAAAGGATGAAGTAAATGATAATGTTGCACTTTGTTTAAAATTGCAATTAGCAAAAGTATTCTAATTCTAGCTTAAAGTATTATAATTCTAGCTTAAAGTATTCTAATTCTAGCTTAAAGTATTCTAATTGCAATTGCAATTAGAATACTTTACGTTAAAATATGACTTTTTTTCTAAATAATAAGAAAAAAGTCCTTCAAATTTATTTTTCTCTAATAAATTAAGCATAAAAAATTAGGTGGTCTATAAAAACTATATGAACAATTGATGAATATATTTATTATTATGACGGGTATTCTTAATTATCTCCTTTTTTCTTTAATTGTAGTTTATATAAATCTTCAAAGAATTAAATAATAATGTGAAGTATATGACAATTTTAATATTTTATTACATTTATACTTATTATTACATATTACACATTATGCTTATTACTGCATACTGTATTTAACATAACACATTATAATATTATACTTTTGTAAATTAATTAAAAACAACGCATTATTGCATATGAATTCCAAGAAAACTACAAAATTGCAAAATAAGTTTGCATGACTATGAAATATACAACTAAATGGAAATTCACAATTTTGTCTGATAATTGTATAAATATATCATTAAGAAATAATTTAATATTGTATTTTATTTAACTTATACTGCACAACCTTTATATTTATGTTTATCCATTGAAATTATTTTTATGGATAAAAAAAATTGAGACAAATCTAATACATGAAATGACAAAAGGGTAAGCAAAACAAAATAATTGGCCCTTTGGGAATTCAATAACTGTAACCACTACCAATAAATAGATAAGTTTTTTTTTGTTTTTAAGAATTGTCTCCGATAAGCAAACCCACAACTGATTATCATATCGGAATCGATTACAGACTCGATCATAAGGAATCGATTACAGACTCGATTATACGGAATCGATTACAGACTCGATCATACGGAATCGATTGTTTTCTATTTTTATGCAAAGTGATTATAATACTCCAGATTTCCGATTCCGAATTACTTTATGAAAAACACCAAACATACATCTCACTGAACAATAAATATCTCCAAGAACACGATAATCGTGGCACATTAAAATAACACAAATCAGTTACGTTTGGTATCAAACTCAAATGAAATTATTATGAATAATAACTTTCTTTTTAAGCAGGCATGCTAATAAAAGAATACTCTAAAGAAAAACTTGTAAAAAGCATGTGAATCATACTAATGAAAATCTATGTAATTTAATGGCATGTGAAGAGATAACTTCATATATTTTTTAAAAAGCATTTCAGTTTATTATAAAAAAAATGTACTTTGTTAGAAACGTTTTATTTTGATGAATATTTTACATACAATATTTTTTGTCTTATAGAAACAATATCTGTTATTTTTCTAAAATTTATTGAAAAATGAAGTATCAAGTTACACAAAGATGTAAGATAATATTTTGTAATTTATTAAAATATATATATTTATGTTTTAATATGAGAATTATGCTCATTAAATTTTATTTCTACGCCTAAAATATTATATGTAAAGTGTAAAATAAAATTTACATAAATTTTAAAAGCCTTTGAGTAACGTTGATTAAAAGTACTTTTGACAGCATAATGATATGCAGTTAGGATTAATCTTTCAAAATGGTCGGTAACTAGCGCACATTCATCACATATAATATATTCATTAGATATCGTCTAAAAATAAGTACGTATCAGCAAAATATATATAATCAATAATTTTCATCTCTATGAAACATAATAATATGCATAAAATATGAGAGTTATATGAGAAGGGATATATGATTTTTTAAAAATAATATTTGTAATCATTGGCAACTTGTAACTTACTGTGCTTGCAGCTGGTCCGAAAGCAGACGAAAGAATGACGCTTTGCATAGGAGTCCAACAAAGAATAAATGCAACAAGCACCACAAGTACCATCTTGATTACCTGCCAAAACAAAAAGGAGACATTTTTCATAATAAGATATTAAATAAATGGAGGTTAATAAACATCTACAGCGAATTCATAAGATCTGTTTAGGCAATATTTTATTGAAAAATGTAATAAATTTTTACATTACAGTTAAAACAAAAATAATATTTTATTTATGAGAACCGAACAAAAAAACACAATCAAGCTGTAAACTTAAAAAAATACAGTAACATGAATAACCATTAAATTAACTTATTTATTTTAGTAAGTAAGAAATACTGAAGTTCCATTGAACTCCCCTATGTTCTTCCAGAAATTCAGTAATTTAATTTCCAAATTAATCAGGAACAAATAAGTAATCGAACTGTTTTCCCCCCCTTTGTGATAGGTGTTGTACTCTTTTCGTTAACACTAATGAGAAAACTTCTTAAATAAGCTGCATCATTTGTTGTATCATCATTAATTTAATGATAGATTTTCTCCACGGAATTCTCTCACAATAAAATCACCGAGGATTGCCGTTAATTAACTTGGATTTGAAGTTTAAGTTCGGAATAATTGAGCAATTATTCTTGCAATTTTCGTACTTTAATTGAAAATAGCGTAATTGGGGAAATGCATCCTAATCAAATATAAAGTTTGTTTTCCCAATAAAAACAATATAATGCTATTTCATATATAGAATTTTAAGCTTTAATTTAAATTTAATCTTAATTTGCTGTTACTTTTTTCCTATTAAATGTATATGTTGTTCAATTAAATCTGAACGTAATGGAGATCTAAAAATGCACAATGATCAATTATAAAATTATAATTAAGGATTTTAAGGCAATAAAAATATTTAAAAACTATATAAAAATATATACTGGAATTGGATGCATATTTATTGATAAACAATATCTTATATTTTAACTATCGAAATTGGCATAGTTAGTAAAATTGATGGTAAAGACAAATGTATGATGAGTTCCAGCTTAGAATGAAAATCGTTGTTAAAATAATTATTGGGCAGATCAAAATATCTTTACTATTTAACTAAAAATAGTAAAGATATTTTGATCTGTAAATTATTTATATATTATGTAAAAAAAGATGTTTCAGGTCTTAATGGAAAGTTTTATAAAGTGCTTTTAACTGTCAAAGAAAGCAATATATGGTTAGAAATATTTAATAAGTTTTTTGATGAAAATTTATATATTGATCCTTGTACATTTCTTTTTATTATTTGTTTAGAGTTTGAAATGTCAAACGGTATTCCCAATAGAAATTCCTATTAAAAATTAACAAAATAAATTAATAAGTTCTAAAATGTTTACCCTTTATCTTAACTATAAGTGTTCTATTAGTCCAAAACTTATAAAAATATCTTTACAGAATTTCTATCACTGTAAATAAAGATATGAAAGTGCATTCGTCTTAACATCTAACTGGTAGCTAAAAGGAGATAAATATTTGACGATTTTTGAAAATAGTAATTATTTGTATTTAATTTAGCTAGATATTTTAAATGTAATATTATTTTCCACTAATTTATTACACTGTACTGTAATAAGAGATTTACATTCACAGAGTAAAGAATTATGAAAGTTTTTTTTACCACAAGTAGTTAAGGCAATAAAAATCAGTCATATGTCATTCAACTTAAAATTGCTCGAAATTATTTTATATTTTATTAAAAAAAATTAATACAGTGCATAACTAAACATTTGTCCTGATTTAAACACTTTAAAAATTTAATTTTGTATAAACAATTTAAAATATTAACCTTTTTTTGTGTTTTTTTTAAACTGATATTTTAAGTACATCAGTACACTTTCTCAAATTCTATTCAATATTTTATTTACTTTTTTAAACAATAATAAAAATACATAAGTTTTTCATAGTGAATCTAAAATATTATTCCTAAATTATGAAAAAATAATACTTTATGTGACAATTTATGTTGCATGTATAAATTTTAAGAAGATAATTTTAATAATAAGAAAAATATAAATTTTTGTATATGAGACATACATTATTTTTCATATATCTCTTTAATAATATTGTGTAAAAAATTATTTTCATGGTTTGAATTAGAGTGCTTACTTGCATTTGGTTAAAGTTATGCGAAAAGTTATTGTATATTTATTCTGAAAAATGTATCAAACCAAATGTTATCAGGTTGAAAATTGAAAATTCTGTTTATCAAAAAAAGTTTTATTATTTAAAAAAAAATTTAAACTAATTTTTTTGAAGTGTAATAATCATAACAAATATTTAGTTATTGACTACATGCATTTTTTTTAAATAAAATAGTTAATAATTTAGAGCAACTTTAAGTTGAATGAAATACGACTGATATTCTGTCTCTCCTTAAATAATTGCAAATATCCCTTACTAATAAAATATTTAAATATTTTTTATTCCGAATAGCAAATATATTAGTTTCAGTTTTAAGAAAATTCACCACATTGATTAAGGAAATACGAAACAAACTGAAACAAAACAAAGGGTTTACCAACAATTTCAATTAACTTGTTATACAGAATACTTTCTAAATATGAGTAGTAAGCACTTATCATAAATCGTACTTATAGTTAGTATCTTGACATTTATAATAAAGAGTTTCCTTTCGAATAGTATTGTGTATTAATAAATGATTGAGGCTAGCGTTTTCGGAGGAGACTACCAGACTTTTAGGCCCATTGCCAACGGTTTTCTTTTGAACGGATGATTTTGTTTCGTCCAAGAGATTGAATTTCGTCTGAGGGTCACAATCTTTTACTTAAACTGTTTATTTTCTTTCTCTTTTTTTAAGATGGGTTAATGCTGAATTAGTTTTTGATAAATTGCTCATTTTTTAATAAAAAATCCCAGTTCATATTTTCAATTGTAAGAAAGTATTCTGAGGATTTATCACGGAAATAAAATGTAGTTTTACGACATTTAATCCCCTTTACAGCTAACAATTGATCATCCCTTCATGTGGGGAATGTCACCTTTAATTGTTTGCTTCGTCCTTTAAAGTTATTTTCATCTATCCTTTAAAGTTTGGAATCCGCTATTTTATAAAATACCTAGTTATTTCATGAAATAACTGATCCAGGTATTCTATATAATATGGTGTAACTAGTTATTTCATAGAATACCTAGTTATTACATAGAATACATAGTTATTTCATGAACTAACTGCTCCAGGTATTCTATATAATATGGTGTAAATAGTTATTTCATAGAATACCTAGTTATTTCATGAAATAACTGATCCAGGTATTCTATATAATATGGTGGAACTAGTTATTTCATAGAATACCTAGTTATTTCATAGAATACCTAGTTATTTCATAGAATACCTAGTTATTTCATAGAATACCTAATTATTTCATAGAATACCTAGTTATTTTATAGAATACCTAGTTATTTCATAGAATACCTAGTTATTTCATAGAATACCTAGTTATTTCATAGAATACCTAGTTATTTCCTAGAACACCTAGTTATTTCATGAACTAACTGCTCCAGGTATTCTATATAAAATGGGGTAACTAGTTATTTCATAGAATACCTAGTTATTTCATAGATTACCTAGTTATTTCATGAACTAACTGCTCCAGGTATTCTATATAAAATGGGGTAACTAGTTATTTCATAGAATATTTAGTTATTTCATGAACTAACTGCTCCAGGTATTCTATATAAAATTGGGTAACTAGTTATTTCATAGAATACCTAATTATTTCATAGAATACCTAGTTATTTCATAGAATACCTAGTTATTTCATGAAATAACTGCTCCAGGTATTCTATATAAAATGGGGTAACTAGTTATTTCATAGAATATTTAGTTATTTCATGAACTAACTGCTCCAGGTATTCTATATAAAATTGGGTAACTAGTTATTTCATAGAATACCTAGTTATTTCATAGAATACCTAGTTATTTCATAGAATACCTAGTTATTTCATAGAATACCTAGTTATTTCATAGAATACCTAGTTATTTCATAGAATACCTAGTTATTTCATGAACTAACTGCTCCAGGTATTCTATATAAAATGGGGTAACTAGTTATTTCATAGAATACCTAGTTATTTCATGAAATAACTGATCGAGGTATTCTATATAATGTGCTGTAACTAGTTATTTCATAGAATATCTAGTTATTTCATGAAATAACTGATCATGGTATTCTATATAACATGGTGTAACTAGTTTTTTCATAGAATAACGAATTACAGCCCGTTAAAGTGTAAAACAATCTAGGAAATAATGTTTTGAATTCAAAAGTCTGTAAAGTGAGAATCAATGGTCAGATATTTCTTAATAGACCTTTCAATGTTCTCATCTCCTCACTTTGAACAGTCAATTTTGAGGCAGCGGTACATTGTTTTTCAAACGCAGCTGGTATCCCCTTGGAACAGTAGGTAGGGGTTTCTCTTTCCATTCATACAGTCGATTTTGGTATTGGGAGTAGATCGCTTTTAAAAATAGCTGGTACCCCTTGGAACAGTCATTTGGGGCTTCTCATCCTCTCCAAGCTATCAATTTTGCCATGAAAACTCCCTGTCGGGCAGTCCTTTTAAAAATCTTTCATCATAATATTTTCCCCTGGAATTCAACTTAAATTGAATTTTAATTAGCAATGTCCAGTACAGAGTATTTTGAATAATTCAGTTAAATTGTTTATTTTACACTTTAACCCTCTATCATTAGTTATTTCGGAGAATTAGGGAGGCCCTCATTCGACCGCCTTATCCAGGACGTTCATTGGAGGACTAAAGAGCCGCATAATTTAAGTTTAGGGGGCTGCTGTCACCCTGAAGTCTGGCATCTTTGCTAAATCCTGCATTAAATTATTTTATGAAGGGCACATAATGAGACAGTCTTGGATTTCATGGTGCCAAAACGTGGATAAAAAGTTCAAGTGGTATGACGAATGATTCCGTCACACCACAAATTCGTATGATCAAATCTCATGAAATCGTAGATTGGCCATTTTTTGGCCCATTGGATTATTCAATTGTCTGATAACTGTTTTTGAACTATTGTACATTCGGATAGTTTTACGTCCACAAATAAATTTCAATGTGCACATTTGGAAAATACATCACCTTTTTCCGAGCTCTGTACTGCACATTGATGTTAGCAGCGTGTCTCTCCCCGGGAACTTCGGATATCCACAACTTCCACAGTATCAGAGAGTACGCAGTGATCATGATGAACACGGGCAGGAAGTACAGAGTGATGCTGACCACCAAATAGTACGTACTGCGGTACAATTCCACGGCCACGCAATTTCCCGCTTCTTCGTCGTAGTAAGAGTCCATCGGCCACTCTTCGGAACACACAGGCTGAACGAAATCTTGAAACTGTGGGAAAGAAAAGGGTTATCGGGATTGCATTGACCTGGACCTTATAAATATCTTATACTTGGTGTTCGGAATATTATTTTATACGGCCGAATGCTCGTCGGGCATATATAGCATTGTCGTGGCGGTAAATTGGCTAGTACATTTTTTGGATTGCGTTGTGTTATTTTTTTGTATCTTTATGAATAATGTCGTCTTGGAAAAAATACATACATACCAATAATTTACTTTTAAAACGGTGCTTTATTGACACATTAAATTATATAGGAGAAAACTTATGGTTGGGGGGTAATGTGCAATAAAGTGCTACTGACTCACGTGTAACCGGTGGGGAGAGTTCCGTCTGAGGCGATTAGCTGGTTGTTTGGGGTGTAGATGACCGGCTACCAGGGGCGTTACCATGAAATGTGGATGCTGATGTCTGGTGTCCTGGCATCAGGACCTTTCCTTCTCCAGGGGCTCGTCTGGTGTCCTGGCATCAGTGGCGTTGGTACGAAATGGGAACGCTGCCGTCTGATCTCATGGCATTGGGACTTTTCCGGAGATGGACATGAGGACGGGAGACGATGGAGCAAAATTTTACCCGTATCTCTTGGGCAAAGGCAGAGTTGAAAGTCCTGTGGGAAACCTTAAATTTCCCACGGTGGTGTCTTGGAGTGGGGGTTGTAATTCTACATAAATTACCAAACCCACCACTTGGAATTCGCTCCGCCCTTCCTGGTCACCCCTCCTGGCCAATCCTGGCGTGGTTGTAAAAAATGGCTCAGTGACGAAACTCTCCCACAATGTAACACAGTAATAAAAACCGGCGACCGCCAGTCTAGCCATCCGACCAAATTGCACAAAGTACAAAATAGGTCGGATCCCTATGTAAAAATTGCAACGTGTGACAGCACACTGTCACAGTACCCCCCTTCCACTAATTAAAAAATAATTAAAAACACATTAAAATACAATTTTTACATATAACAAATTTGGGTTGGTAATTTTTAACATTTATAAATTTTGGTCTTGAACCTTATTTACATTTCATAATCACAACTGACATACTTGGTAACCCTCAAATTATAAAATTTGGTCTTGAACCTTATTTTACATTTCATAATCACAACTGACATACTTGGTAACCCTCAAATTATAAAATTTGGTCTTGAACCTTATTTTACATTTATTCATTATATAATTGTTCCAGAATGTTAATTTGTAATGAAGGTCTTAAACCTCCTTGTATCAAGGCAAATTGCGTAGGAAAGTCTTTAACTTTTCCCGCGAAAACCTGAGTTCTCGCATTACCTGTTCATGGGTATTTGTATGTAGAAAATTGTCCTGTTAAAAGTTCTTTAAACCTTTGTATGGACATCCTTCGGTTTTCTTTTTATCTTCTGGAAATCTCAATGGAAAGTTATAAAAAGTCAGTCATACCACTTAGTCAAAATCACACATATCCCCAAAAGTTTATATTTCTAAAAGTTCGTATTGTCTGTATAAAGTTCGATTTTCCTTATAAAAGTGTCATATTAGTTTCCAATTAATAGCACCAAAATTAAAATTAAAGTACACTAATTAATACAGTTATACACTTTAAAACACAAAATATCTCCATGCGAAATGAGTCGCAAAATACTTTTCTATGCGCTCCTATATTTACGCTAACTCGTCACATTTTTTTTTTTATATACTAATAATGTTTTTTTTTACAATTATTCTTCCTGTCACAATTAATTGCATTATTAGTTAAAATCATTTATATAATTATTCAATTATACAGAAAACCATGTTTGATAGTCTCTTCAATCACACATAATTCATTGATTCTTAACAGTTTTTTAATTAAATATGTTATACTGTAAACATGTCACACACATTTTTCCTCTCTTTTTTTTTTATATCATTACAACACATATATAGAAACAATCATTATCTAATTCTACACAATATCAATCAATAATACTCAAGACGCTTCTAATTGTCCATAATTCAATTCACACAGAAATAATACGTAACGTCTCAATTATTCACACAAACGCCAAAATCCCTTACTTAACGTGGGATCTTCAAACTAGCTTCAAAACAGAACCATCGCATCGTCTGCATTCTCCCATACTCTCGACATCATAGCTTAAGAAACCCCCGCGAAAAAAAAAAAAAACTGTCCCACCAAGGACGTTCCCTATTCAACCGAACCCTCGGACTTTTCACCCCAACAATAATTAGCCAACAAAACACACTTTCCCCCCTTCGAAGAGAAGTGAAAAGGGGCTCGGTCCCTCGATTGTTTACGCATTTCCCGAACTCCGACTAAGGACCATGTGGCACTCAAATCGTCAGACCGCTTTTCCATTAAAAGCACAGGTAAGGTTTCGTATCACTCCGCTTTTTTTCCTTCAAATTTCATTGTAAATTGAATGATTTGCCATACCACTAAGAATTATTTCCCCTAAACGTGTTTTTAATTCGACTAATCACCAAGTGCTCGCACAGAAAATTTTGTCGCCAAATTGGCGTCACACGCCAATGTTGTAAAAGGAAAATTTTCTTATTTCCTGTCCATAAACAATTAATTGGTCCCTGAAATTAATTCTGAGAATATCTAACTCATTGTAATGCATAACCATTTAATCTTGTAATAGTTTACCTAACTATGACTCGGTTTATACATATTTAAATCGCCGCCAAGAGATAAATTTTCAATTGTTGCCCGTAGAACCTCTACCCGGCAGAACAAATGTTCTACATTAAAAACATGTCTAATCCCTTTATTTCAGCAATCAACACCTATTTCTACCCATTGGAAAAATCTTATGTGCATTTAATAATTGACAACCATTTTCCTTATTTTCCCATAATAATCGCCAATTTATTTTACATGCCAACTCAACGATGCAAAGCGCGCCTCTTTCCTGCAACCCTAAAACGTCGACGGGTCAAAACCGGTGACCCCTCTTTTCTGCTCTCCCCTACTACAGAGCGGCTAGCCTCCAAAATAGGCATCGAAACTCGTCTCCCCCCCTCCCGGGGGTTCAGTCAACAGAACAACAACAAAAAAAAGCGCTCCTAGGAAATGTCTCACAGCCGGTCGTCTACAAATGGGTGAAATTTTTCCCTCTTTTTTTTTTTATTTTATTATTGAATGCCAGATACTTTTTTTATCCCAAAATAATTTTATGTCTTTACACAAAATTACCTAATTACACAAATTATTTTATGTATTTTCCACAAATTACCCTATGCATTTTTTTTGTACACATTATTTTATGTTATACTTACATACAATATTTTATTCATTGATTTTGAACACAATTGTATGACTTTCCACACAACTTATTTCATTCATATTTTTGTTGAATACCTCAATTGCATACTGTTTATTTATTTGTTTATGATGTATTACATAACACCATGTTACCTGAGTTATTTATTATGCAATAGTATACAAAACTCCCACACCTTCAAACTATTCCAAATGGATTTTACGCTTCTCAATTTTTTTTAATCTTGAGGTTGAAACCTTATATTCTGACTGTAATTCATCTTTTATTGTCACGATATTTTTTGAATTTACCCGTACGATTTCAAAAGGACCGATGAATTGAGATTTAAATTTTGTTTTATCTTCTAATAAAACAATATCACCAATGTTAAAATTGATTTGACAGCTTTTACTGAGTTGCCTCTCGATTTGTTTATCCTGACATAACTTTATGTTTTGTTTTGTTTGCGCATAAACATTTTTTAACTGTTCCCTCAACCGGAAAACGTAGTTTGGTACAGACAAATCTAATTCTGCAAGACTCTCGATTTTCTCAGTGAACAAAATAGGCAGTTGTCTTCCAAAGAATACCTCAGCTGGGGTTTTGTTCGTTGTCGAGTGGATTGCAGTATTATAATAATAAACGTGCAGTTGAACAGCCAATTCTAAATTTTGTCCTTCGAGTTTGAATGCCTTTACAGTATTTTTTAGACTCAAATTCGGTCGTTCTATCTGAGAATTTTGAAATGGTGAAAACGCCAATGAATTTGAAATTTTTACACCCAATAATTCGTTCATTTTCCTGAAAATCTCCCCTGTAAAAACTGATCCCAGATCTGTCTTTATTCGTTTAGCAGGCGAAAAAGCTGTATAGTATTTTATGAAACACTTAGCTATTGTCAAAGCAGTCATATCGCTAATTAGATACGCCTGTAAAAATTTTGAAAATGTGTCAATTATAGTAAGGATATATTTCCGCCCTATTTCAACGTAAGTTATATCTGCCGATAATTCTTCGCCCGGTTTATCTGCAATATAATTTCTCCCTGCAGGAAACCTCCTTTGCCTATTAAGTTTTGTCTTGCCACAACAAATGCACGACTTTATGTAATTTGAACAATCGGCATACATACCTGGCCATATATATAACCTTTTAATCATTTCATAACATTTGTCTACCCCTAAATGAGTTTTATGTACTATTTTTAAGGCTTCTTTTCGTAGAGATTCCGGCAGAACTATTTTTTTTCCTATTTCATTAACTTCTGCTTTCTTTTCCCATTTAATACACATTACTAATTGAGAATCCTCATCAATATAAAACTGGTCTAAATTCTTTTTAGGTTTTATATTCCCCAAAGCCAAATCTTTCCTAATTTCTGAGATAGCTCTATCTTTATTTTGCTCTTCCAGAATTTTAGCAATAGACAATATTTCTAATTTTTCCAAAGGCTGAGATATATTTAAATTTCCCACGTTACTATTATTTTGCGAATTTTTTTCATACTTAACCCTTTCTGAAACACTCTCCATTTCTATTCCGTTCGACTGTCTAGACAATATTTCCTCTTTTCTTAGCGCTTTTTCAGGAAATAATTGATCATCACATTCATGTAATTTCATTCGCGAAAAATAATCTGCCAAATAATTACTCTTTCCCGAAATGTGTTGGAATGTGAAATCATAACTGCTTAGTTCTAGCAACCAATTGCAAATAATAGACGTTGGATTTTGAATTTTTAAATGATACTTAAGACACGAATGGTCCGAAAGTATTGTAAAATGCCTTCCGTATAAGAAATCTCTAAAATGTCTGACAGTTTCAATAATTGCCATTAATTCTAATTTTGTAGCAGGGTAACGTGACTGCGTGTTGTTCAGTTTTTTACTGAAATAAGCAATTGGACGTAAATGTCCATTCTCCTCTTGTAATAATATTCCAGATAAATTCTCCTTTGATCCATCCGTATTTATTACAAAGTCTTTGTTAAAGTCAGGTTGAATTACGAACGGTTCGTTGAAAAATTGTTTTTGTAATTCCCGAAACGCATTTTCACAGTCCATGTCCCACCGAAATTTTGTCTTTTTGCACGTTAATTTTTCTAATGGAGTCACGATTTTTGAGTAATTTGGGATTAAATTCCTATAAAATCCTGTCATACCTATCAGTCTTTTTACCTCTCTCACGCTTTTTGGTGTATTGAATTCTGTAATACGCCCTGAATTTCTTTTATTTGGTTTTATACCTGTTTCTGATATCTCGTATCCCAAATAATCTATCTTATCTAAAAAGAAATTGCATTTAGCAGGTGCTAATGTTAGATTATAATGTTTTAATTTTTGAAACACTCTATCTAGTTTTTCCAACATTTCATCGAAAGTCTTGGCTGCTATAATAATATCATCGAGGTAAAAATATACATTTTCGCAGATATCTTTTAATACTAACTCCATCAGTTCTGTAAAATAACTTCCGCTATTTTTCGAGCCGAAAACCAATCTATTATAGCAATAATTTCCAAATATAGAAGTAAATGCGAAATAGCTTCTCATTTCCTCTGGTATCGCCATTTGGTGAAATGCATTTGCTAAATCCAGAGTAGTATAAAATTTATTTCCAGACAATTTGGTAATTAACTCTCTTATTCTGGGAGGATGTATCTGTTTGGGAACCACAATCGAATTAAGTAAACGCATGTCAACAGCTAGTCTTAAACGAATAGTATCTCCCGGTTTATTTTGCTTTTTTTTTACCAAAACCATAGGTGCACTCCATAAAGAATCACTTTGTGAAATAATCCCAGCGTCTAGTAATTCATCAATTTGTTCTTTTGCTTGTTTTTGAATGGCAAATGGAATAGCGTATGCCTTAGACGCTCTAGGCACATCGCTTAAAAGTTCCATTTTTGGTATATATGCGTCACAATGCCCCAACGATTTAAGAGTAGACGAAAATACCTCGCGATTTTGTCTCAGTAACTTCTCTAAACGGTTCCTTTCTTCCGCTTTTAAATGTCCAAGATCAAAGTTATTGATTGAAAATTCCTTTATTCTTAATTCCCTAATTTCTGGAGTCGCCTGAATTAGATTAACTTCTTGTATTTCTAACGCGTTTATTCCATAATAATCGTCATGTACTTCGAATTGTGTTTCGGCATCACCCACTTTCATTCTTTTATTTAACATGACAGTTTGCTGTTCTAAATTTTTTACAACAGTCAAAATTTGGTTATTTTTCGTTTGGCACACAGTCGGTAAAATCTCTACATTTGATCTTAAGGCTTTAGGCTGAAATACAATTTCCACGCCATCATCAATTTTATCCTTAAGTTTAACTTCAATAACGCGAGATTCTCCGGGTTCTAAGAAAACTTTTGTTTTTGTCGCACCTGGGGTAATTAGTATATTACAGTTTTGTTCGATGTGACCACCTTGTATATCTAATTCCTGGTCTTCAAATTTGAAATAACATTTTTCTAAATTTATTTCCGTTTTATACTTCCTTATTATATCGAAGCCAATTATTCCATCATAATGATTATTGATTTTGTTCTTAGTTACAAAGAAGGGATGGGTAATTGATTTATTACCTAATTTTATGCGTATTTCCGCACAACATATAAATTTAACCACAGATCCTGTTACAGTTGATATTGTTACCTCTCGTGATAAAACCTTTATTTTTTGTGTGTTTTTTAACTCGTAATAAATATGAGGACTGACTAAGCTCACACTTGAACCACAGTCTATAAGAGCTCTAAACTTAATTTTTCCGGCAACTACCTCTATCGTTGGTAACTCATATGTATTTAAATCGCCGACCACATTAACTTTCGCCAATTCATTGTTATCTTTTTGCCCAATATTTTCATAATCGTCCCTCAATTGATTTTGTTTTATCAGGGGATTAAGAGACGAATTTACATCTCCCGATCCCCTCCTGTCTCTAAAAAATTACTGCGTTCGCCCTCGTTTGTTGCATCTTCTTGTCTTAATTCAGACCCCTGCCCAATTGGTTTCCTACCTGAATTAAAGTTTGTTTTTCCACGAAATCTCCTGTTACCTCGCTCGGAAAAATTTCCCCTGTCCGTTCTATTCTCGTCGTAATTTTGTCTTGCAAAATTCCGTGTATTTCGATTTTCCGCAAATTGTTGTCTAAAATTTCCCCTACCAAAAGAATTGCGATTGAATTCATTCGAAGGATATTGTTTTCGATTAAAATTTCCATATCCGCTTCTTTGCTCAATCTCGCTATCGTTAGTGCGCTCGGCAGCTATTTTAATATTCCTATACGTCTCACATTCCGCAAAATAATGATTTGTATCCCCACATGCAATGCAGTATTTAGAGGGTTTTTCCAATTCTGCCTTTCTGGCAAAATCAATACTTAGATTATTAATATCTTCCCTTAACTCCGATAACTGTTTTTCCACATTATATTCAGAGCGTTCAAATACTTTGTTGTGATCCGTAAGTAAATTGTTTAATTTGATTTGTGCAATTGAATCTAGTGCTGTTTGTAAATTCGAAGCTGTTTTAATTGCGTCAGAGAATGACTTCGGGCCACTTTTAATTACTTCGATTTGCAATTCCGGTGATAGGGCGTTTATAAATTTTGAAAGCTGAAGTTTGTCTAACATTTGTTTAGTCTCTTCTGAAATAGCTGCTGATCCCCCCAGGTAATCGTTGGCTGCTAATACAATCCTGTGTGATAAATCCTTAATTCGTTCGCCATCTCTCATCTGAATGTTGTTAAATTTGAATTGTTTGGCATTAATATCTGTTTCCTCCGAAAAATACTCGATGAAGGCATTTTTTATTTTTTTAAAGTTCTTTGCTCCAGATAATGCAGGATCAGAAATCAGAAATTTAAGCGCCTTCCCTTTTAATTTGCTCTTAAGTACTGTAATTTTAGTTTGTTCTTCCCATTTGGCTAATTTAGAAATTTCTTCAAATTGATCGAAGTAGAATCTGACTTCGTCTTTTTGTCCGTCAAAATTAGAAATTAAAGTTATCCCATTCAACTTCGCGCCACTTTTTGCACTACCAACAATTAACTCTTCGTCTTCGGAAGATTCGTCTCTAGCGGGCGTATTGTTCCTATTTTTTCTTGGAGCCATATTTCTTATATATAACTAGTCTGATACAAATATTCAAATACATGCACAACAATCAATACACAATATATTTAACCAGATAAATTGCATGGAGGTATTTCGTTACTTATTATTACCATTTACCATATATAATTTCCAATACAACATCATTCATTTTTTTTAAATTGCCAAACTTTGCAATAATTTCCAAATAAGCTCAAATTTAATAAAATAAATTTAAGACTGGTCCGAGGCACCATCTGTCGTGGCGGTAAATTGGCTAGTACATTTTTTGGATTGCGTTGTGTTATTTTTTTGTATCTTTATGAATAATGTCGTCTTGGAAAAAATACATACATACCAATAATTTACTTTTAAAACGGTGCTTTATTGACACATTAAATTATATAGGAGAAAACTTATGGTTGGGGGGTAATGTGCAATAAAGTGCTACTGACTCACGTGTAACCGGTGGGGAGAGTTCCGTCTGAGGCGATTAGCTGGTTGTTTGGGGTGTAGATGACCGGCTACCAGGGGCGTTACCATGAAATGTGGATGCTGATGTCTGGTGTCCTGGCATCAGGACCTTTCCTTCTCCAGGGGCTCGTCTGGTGTCCTGGCATCAGTGGCGTTGGTACGAAATGGGAACGCTGCCGTCTGATCTCATGGCATTGGGACTTTTCCGGAGATGGACATGAGGACGGGAGACGATGGAGCAAAATTTTACCCGTATCTCTTGGGCAAAGGCAGAGTTGAAAGTCCTGTGGGAAACCTTAAATTTCCCACGGTGGTGTCTTGGAGTGGGGGTTGTAATTCTACATAAATTACCAAACCCACCACTTGGAATTCGCTCCGCCCTTCCTGGTCACCCCTCCTGGCCAATCCTGGCGTGGTTGTAAAAAATGGCTCAGTGACGAAACTCTCCCACAATGTAACACAGTAATAAAAACCGGCGACCGCCAGTCTAGCCATCCGACCAAATTGCACAAAGTACAAAATAGGTCGGATCCCTATGTAAAAATTGCAACGTGTGACAGCACACTGTCACAAGCATCCAAATGAATAATTGTTTATGGTAATGACTTTAAGGAAGTACACTAAAAATAGATTATAATATTAACTGCCACATGTACAAATAACGCCGTTCAAAAGGTGTATAATTATATGGTACCCAGCAAAAAAATCAGCATAAAACTTTCCTCAAAATTGTAAAATGGAAGATTTCATGAAAGAAAACTGCAGTTGTTTGAATATGAATTAAATAAAAGTTTTTGTTTCAGATTCCTTTATAAAACATACGTAAATAAAATTTAAAAAAAAACTACAAAATTTTAAATTTTGAAGCATTGAAATTAATAAAAGGAAAATGCAGATATTCAAAGATTTTTTACGCAGATGTTTTTTCAAATTCCTTTAAAAAAATTTCAAAAAACTTTCAATTTCATATATATGATGAAGGTTTTATTCTGACTTTGCTGGGTAGATATAAAAATATATCTACTTTTAATAGTTTTGAAAAAATTCTGAAAAAACGTCAGGCAATATAAAAGATTTCGATAATTTTTCCTGAAGTTATTATAAGTAAACAACTGTTTTTTTATCATTATCAAATAGAAATGGAAGTATGAGTGATAATAAATTAACTTATCATATCAAAATTTTAATTTTTCGACATCTGATTTTGCGTCGTGGCTACTCATACACAGAGACGTGGTGTATATTTTTAAATGATGACCCATATTTAAGTTAGTATGCATAATACAACAATAAAAGAAAATTATCTTCTAAATAATTTTAGGATTCAATAATGTTAGTAAACTTTACCCTTGAATATTCCAAACCTATAATTTATGGACTTATCCCACTTTAGCTCTGAACGTCTCATTTAATGAATTAATTTATTTTTTTAATAATAACTAATTAATAAAATACATAAATCGTAGAGTTTGTATAGTTTATATCTATGAACATATTATTTTACTATACATTTAAAACAAAGCATTCAAACATTTATATATTGATCGTTTACATGGATTAAATAGATATTCAACATATGTCATAAATATAATTTAACTCTTTCTCAAGAAAAGAAAGTAGGAATTCGTTTGAGTGGACACACAATCTTTCAATAAAAAAATAAAATAAAATCCTTAAAACGGAATTTGAAGCAATTTAAAAAAGTTTTCGGAATAAAGAATACATAAAAGTGAAGTTGCGCGCAAAAGAATGAGAACTAAATTCATTCGAAAAAAAAAATAACCATCGACTTGAAAAGTATTTCTTTATTCTTAGAAAAGTTTTTCAAACAAAAGATATCGTGTTGGAGGGAATTTAATGGAGGATTCGCTATACATCAGGGATTCGAGATCTACTCGTTTCAATTCCCTATCTAAGAAAATTAATAGAAATAAACTACAATATAAAGATTTCTTAAATTCCGATATAAAATTCGCATTTGAAAGCTCGATAATTTGAAAAGGAATTAGTATTCAACTTAAATCTGACGATTTTCCATTGTAGGTAGATATTGGATATAAGAATTATTATTCTCTATTTCCAAACTATTTACAACTTTAACTATTTTTATTGTTTAATTAATAATAATAATGTTTGTTATGAAAATAATATTACTGAAGTTATATATACAAAAGTAAAAGGAAGTATAGTCATAAAAATATATTTATTTTGATAAGGAATTTAAAACAAAATTTTTTATTTAATGTTGTTCAAATTAGACTACAAATATAATACATGGGTTTTATATTTTTAACTAAAGTGTTAAGTTTTATTTTTCCTTTAAATGCTTTTGATTATTCCCTACTGTTTCTCTAGTAGATACTTGGGAGACATTGTTGTCAGATTACAATTGTAAAATTTATCCAAATATTTTAAAAGTGTTACTTTCTATTTTAATAGCAGACTGCATTTAAAAAATGGGTTTTAAAAGAAAAGTACAATAAATCAGCCAAAAGCAATACATTTCGGATTATTTTAACATGAATAAAATGCGAAATATTGCGGTACCAATGAAAGAGGGGTGTTGTTAACCCTTGTATTGACTTCAAGTCAACAAAATGTCTTGCCCAATCCAGGATCAGTGGACTCAACATCGGTGAGGGTGCATGTAATTGGAGAGATCTGTAGAGATCTGGTAATCGGAGGTTTGTCAGATATGCCTTCTTTCGTACACTAAAAATAACTCGCCATGTATAGAGGAAAAGCGCAAATTAAATCCACTGTATTTCAATGCCCTCATATCTATGTTACGTTGCGTAGAGGGACATCTACAGTGTTGGTTAAGCCATCTAGCCGAAGTTAAAAATAACAAGGCAGTGTTCTCGAGTCGGTCCTTAAGGATAGACTCCAAACCATCACTACTAGTCCATTATATAGCTCCAGTCCGACGTTATGTCAACCATCCAACACATCAATAGCTAACTCATTAACTATTCTTACCCCCTTCAACTCGAAAAGCCACACCACTCCGTGTCCTGTAGTTAATCTTAACTCAAATGATCTACTAGCAATCGATACCCCAGCGGTTAGGGAACACAGCCACCCCCCAAGAGTGTGGGCGCAAGGCCTTTCATTATTCAAGAGCGTTGATAGAGTTGCAGTCCGTCCATTAACAACTGACCACTTTGATGGGATTTAGAGTCACTCTCCGACTTCCGAATTATCCCTGGAGACTTAAAGTGCTGGCGTGGACAATGTAATGAGTGTGCAACAAGAAATAGATCGGTTATTTGTGATTTATAGCTGTGTGACCTGATTTAGTAAGCAGTTGACTGTAATCTGTCCAGATTTTAACAATGTTCTACAAATTATTACTTTGTTATTATGGTTATGTCACTATTCAAAAAGAATATTAGTTTATAATGTTATTAATGCTCATATAAAACTATCATGCATAATAATTTTTATTGGGAAATTACCTTTTACGTAGACTTTCTATTAAAATGGTATAGAAAAAAATGCTGATATATCTGATTTAGCAAGAAAATTACTACAATCTCATCCCAGTTTGTAACAAATTTCTACATATTAACAGAATTTAGTGATTATATTTATGTCACGATTCATAAAGAATATTCGTTTTGAATGTTATCAATACTCATATAAAACTATCATGCATAATATTTTTTATTGGGAAATTACCTTCTACGCAGACTTTCTATTAAAATGGTATAAGAAAAAAAATGCTGATATACCTGATTTAGAATGAAAATTACTACAATCTCATCCAATTTGTAATACATTTCTACAGATTAAAAGCATTTAATGGTTACGTTTATGACACGATTTAAAAAGAATATTCGTTAAGAAAATATTCTTCCTCATATTTCACATATTACATTATCATCAATAATTATTTGTATTGTATTCGACAAGAAACAGGTAGATTATCTGTAGTTTATATCTGAAATACCGAATTTAACTAGAAAATGACTTTAATTTTGTCCTTATTAAAATAATATTTCACAAATTAATACATTAATGATTACGCTTAAGGCGAGATTCAAATATAATATTTGTTTAGGAAAAGGTTGTAGGAAAGGTACACACTTAAAATTAACTTACAATTTAAAAATGTACTCCAAAATGCTATGCTAATATTTTAGTAATGTATTTGCCTAAATTCTACTTTGTGAGTAATTTAAGTTACTTTAAAATTAGCTACAACTTAGCCAAATTTAAAATAAAAATCAGTAAAATAATCTTTTAAGATATTTTTTTGTTGTTATAAAGTATGACTGTTAAAGAATTCTAAAATTTTTGGCCGAAGCATATAAAACTACAAACTTTCTTTTTTGATTTTATGATACTGGGACAACAATAAGAAGTTTTTACGCATTTTATCCAAATGTTTTGTTTTTAGCTTTGAGCTATTGCTAATTATTAAACAATCGATTACAATTTTTATCATCACTTTTTGTTTTGCTCATATGTAAATTTTGGCATTCCTTTGCAGTTCAGACTAAGATTAATGCGTATTAAATTTTTTTCTATTTCTAGCTGCAAATTTAGTTATCATAGAATGGCAATAAAACGAATCAAATCACAAGAATGAGGTAATGCTCTAATTTGTTCTAAAGTATTTTTTTAACGTTCGCACCATTCCTTAAATGAAGTCACTTATTTCACGATAAAAATGTCAACACTTTTAGTGAAAAAAAATAACTACCTAAGTTATTTTTTTAAAAGAAACTGGAATGTCTGAAAAATGAAAAGAATTTACTCGTGAATGCTTGAGTTAAGATTTTTTTCTCTTTTAAACGACACTCAATTCGAAGAATTCTTTTACAGTTGAAAGAAATGTGAATTAACTATTCTTCCACGACTTATTGAATGTAAAACTATTTGGAATGCTTAACATATACATCTGTAAATCTAATTTGCGGATGTTTTATATAAAATACTTTTCTTGAAGAAATGTCAATGGGCATAAGTCTGTCTTGAAACTATTAACATTGTGATGTAGCATAACTTATAAATCACCACATCAATTTGAACCATTTCTTTTGGCATTTGGGTAATGGTATTTTCTTTAAAGCCCGGTGTTGTTTAATGCATTTCTCACATAATTTTGGTTTAAACAACGTCGATTTAATTTTAAACAAATTACTTCGAAATTATCTTACGGAAGAATTAGTGTGTCAGTGCGTTAGAAGATGGATGATAGAGACTAGAACTTTAATAAAAAAAATCCCAACACAACAGTTGTATAAAATATGAGGATACTTTGTTTTAAAAACTGTTATTACTTAAATGTTTATTTATTAAGCACTTTATTTTGACTGAAACATACCCATTTGAAGTCAGTAAACTATTCAAATAAAAATAAATACTTAATCAACTAACCCGCATCCCCACCCCTTGATAGATAATTTATGTTATATAACGGTATAATATTAACAAGGAGACTCGTAAAATCGCAGACAGAAATGTTTCCCATGCTAAAAAGCACTTTTTATGTACCTTTTCTCAGAAGTTTGAAAATATACATATATAAAGTTGGTAACTATGTACTCGTGGAATAGTTTAAAATAGACTGATGTTTGGATTTGCAATTGAAATATTAAAAAAAATTTAAACAATATATTTACTTGACAAATTTAAACAAATAGCATTTTTTCTCCATAAAAGTAGCATAAATAATTAAATTCTTGTTATATTGCAAATATCAAGCCTTAAACTAAACTCATATTGTTGCAATTGTGTTATATTTTTAATTTTTTTTAACTATAATTGTTGTTGAGATTGATACATCGAGTTTATAAAGTAGTTATGAGATATAAAATAAACAAAAATATATTTATCGTATACTATTTTTAAAAAATTACTTTTACTTATCGTAGAACCTAAATTTAAAATGCGCTAGAAAAAAGGATTTAAGACATTTCAAAACTACAGTAATAAATCCTCCGATTTGTTTTAAGAAATTGACTTTATGGGTCCACTTATTTACATGAGCACACTACAAACAATTGCTAGGAAAAAGGGTCTCATGTCTGATTAAAGGTTAATTTTTATTGAAAAATTAACTTTTAAGCAGACATGATATTAAAATATTATGGGGAAAAAATACTGGAGAACCTGATTTAGCAAGAAAATTACTATAATCCCATCCAGTTTGTAATAAATTTCTACTGATTAAAAGTATTTAATGGTTACGTTTACAACACAATTTAAAAAGAATATTCGTTAAGAATATTATTCTTGCTTATATTTTATATATTACATGATCATCAATAATTATTTGTATTGTAAGGAGTAAAGTGGTAAGGGGGATTAAAGGGGTAAGTGACTAGTTTACTCACCTCGAACACCATGTGTTTCTTGACTAGTAGAAATGGAATGGAGACAATAATCGATATGACCCACACGACCTGCATCACAATCGACGTCCGCTGCTTGGTGATGCGGACATGCAGGGGGAACATGATGGCCATGAATCGGTCACACGATATGGCAGACAGGGTGAGCACGCTGCTAGTCAGGCAAGTCACTAGAAAAAAATAGAAAACATACAATACAACTAGTAAAACTAACAAGTACATATATAACATACAAACACATTTTTCACAAAAGTTAAAAACTTTCAGTATTGCAAATGCATGGTAACTCTTCAACTCACTCCTATGCTGTTAAAAAAATTTCAGTTCAACATTGCGCCACCAACATCTCTAGCAAGTTACACCATATTATGGTGCAATCTAGGTTGAACCAAAAATCCTTATCGGAAAAAGCGGTTATTTCGCAGATAATTGGTTCAACCTCTTAACTGCAACCGAAATATTCACTATCGCTACATTAACAAACCAGGAAATCACCTCAAAGAAAGACAACGACAGACCCCGGTTGCCCAGTGGATAAAGGCTTTCATCTGGTTATCAGAAGATTGCTAGTTCGAGTTCGTGCGATGGACTTGACAAAGAAAAGTAAAAAAAAGTAGTAATCTTGTGAGTGGAGGGTTGCCAGTTTCGGTACAAAAATACTTCAAAGTCTTCCAGAATATCCATCAAATTATATCGGCATGCAACCAAATTATATAACTCGAATTTTGGTTCAAAGTTTCACCATCAAATTGTGAAGCAAAAATTCGAGTTCTGGTGCAACGTTTCACCATAAAATGGTGAAGAGGAAGCACCATAAAATGTTAGAATTAAGCACCAAATGTTGGTTGCAGCTAAATGGGTGCAAAAGTTTCGTGCTGGATTGTAATAATTTTTAACAGTGTAGATGTACTTAAATCATTGTTTGGACATAATTGCTTTAAGTAATTACATCTTTTCTATAGGGAAAAATTATCCCTATAAAATGCAAATGGCAAACGTTAAAAAATGATGATTCATTTTGATACGTTTGCTACCATTTTTTTCTTTATTTTAATAGCTTAATTCTCATTAAGAATCACACGAGGCACAAAATAAAAATTACTTGAAATTAAACTCAAAAGTTTAGAAATAACATTTTGTTAATTTAGTTTTTTATTATATATCACTAAGAAAGTTTAGGAGCTTTTCTTTTCCGGCGACAGCTTTGTGAGAATTGGTTATTTTCTATTATAGAAACTTGATAAAAAAGTCCTAAGTTTAAAAGCATTTATTTGGGATTCGTTTTAAAACAAATTTATATTTATATTCATCTCTGGAAAAACAAAGCATATACTTTTATATGAATTTCGTATTTGAAAAAGTTTTGTCTCTGTGTCTGTCAATGAAATTGTCAGCTTCTTCACATATTGATGTTTTTGGAGATTTTTTTATTAAGAATTTGCTTAATTTTCACTTTATTAGTTTATTTACGGAACTTGTTTTGGTTACCAATACTTTTTCCAGTAAATTATTTAAATTTCATTCATGGATATTGTAAATAATTTGTTTGCAAATAAAATTGTTTTGTTCATTATTTTAAATTGTTATTTTATTCGATTTTTTACTGATACACATAGAATTCAAATTTTCTTTTTCATACTCACTAGTGCAACTGCGGATAACAGCTTGTTGTTAATAAAATTAATTTTTTTTAACAAAAGAGTATTTTGAGGTTTTATTGGCATGTTAACGAGAAAATAGATATTTCATTTACTATTTAAATTACTTCTGACTTGGGGAATAAATTTGTGTATTTTTAGTTTAAACTTTATATTAATAATATTTTTTATGTTATTTTCAAATCATTTAATTTTTATTGAAATAGAGAAAAGTTTAATAAAAATCATTATTTTGCTTAAAATCGTATTATTAATTCTACTTTAATAATAATATATTGATATTTCAATTCAGCTATTTGAATCCTTGTAAAAAAGAATAAATTTCGTGTAGTCATAAAAGTAATTTTGAAAAGATCTATAAAGTATTGCAAAATGTTTACAATATATTAAAATGAAAGTTCAAATAATACATTGTCATTTGAAATATACCCTTGACATTTAAGCAAGACCATTATATTTATTTTATTGAATTTTTATATTTTTCCAGGTATCAACAAAACGAAATAGATTAGTTTATAAATAATATACATTTAACCAAATGAAAGTGTAAACAAACCGTTTATCGAACAAAGTTTATTATTGATTGAATCTAAAAAAGCAATTTCAATTCTAAAATGTTTGTCATTGAATTTAATGTTACCAAATGATTGTTATATTTTCAATTGCGCTATTGAAGTAAAATGTTACATATTTAATCGTAAAAGAATATACTTATGTTTTTATGATATAGTATATTTTTATTTAAAATTATCGGCCTTATACCGAATGTTATACGGTTAAATAATGTAAAAATAATTTTAAGATTAAATATTAGTTACGTATTATATATGCAAAGCTATACCGTCTGGCGTTCATGGACGGGAATTAACGAGTTCTTCCAGAAATGTATTCATTTTAAAATTTAAAAAAATAAATACTCTATTTTACAATATTTTTGAAATTTACAGGTTTTAGGTACAAGTACGAAGCTATCTATTTACAATAAGTTACATTTCCAGTGCTATGTTAGTGTTAAAAAATAATATAAAATATTATGCTCAGGAAAAATTAATAAAACTTCCTAAAAGTGAAACAATTGTTAAAATCGCCTGAGCGTCAGTGGGTTAAAATTAAAATGCATTATATCAACAGTATTTTAATATCGCATTTAATAGTCTTTTGTACAAAAACAAATTTGATGAATTAATTTTTTTTTAATTAGATAAAAACATATTTTAATACAAAATGCTATTTCACAAAAAAAGTGTAAATTTAGTTCAATATTTTAATTTTGATATTTATTTTTTGTTTAAAAAAATACTTAAAATCGCAAGTACACTCGTCAGATTTTATTACCATTAAAACATTCGGAATTTTAAACTATAAATAAAAACTCTTCTATACCCCAAAGCGCATTTGAAATCTTACTATTTACTTACATTTTTTTTTATAAAAATATAAACAAAAAATTGGATACTTCACAAATATTTACCGATAAAAGAAAAAGAATTGAATGTACTACTAAAGCGAAAACCTTCTTCTCCACGAATTCAAACCACTATAAATCTTAGCTCTTTCTACTAAGATCACTTTCAAGACATTTACGACGGGGGACTTTCAATTTTAGAGATACGTTGCGATACATTTAATCCCCAAGAAGCTTTTAAATAGAGTCTGAAGTCCCCGAATTATATTTAAAATTAAATTCCTTACATTTATATCATGATTCACTCGTCCTTTTGAAATTTATAGTATTCCAGATAGATTTCTTGTATGTGTAATTGAATAATTTACTTTTTTAAACTTAATTGAATTTTAAACGAATATAACTTTTTATTCACATATATAAATGAACAATTTAAAATATCACACGGTAAAAAAAGTTACTTACAAATGAGTACATGAACCTACTCGTGTTTCTTTGAGTACAATAGCATCGTAAACGAGCGGGGACGTACTGAAATTTAAGTAACCGTACTTTCGAAAAAAGGAGCAGTGTGATTTAATATTGCTAATCTCAGCTTCTGTTCAAGCCATCTTAACTAAGCGATCTGACAGGCTTAAAATTGTTGTTCAGAAGATGGTTACACATTATTTTATGTAGATTGCTTACATGTAAATTTAGTTGTTACAATTCAATATCTTACTTCCGATTATTTCTATGGGACACCTTTTTTTAAAATGACTTCTACTTATAACTTCTTCAAGTAGCCCTGGTAGTTTAGTGGACAATGCTCTGGACTGTGGTGCCTGCGGATTTCGATCCCTGGTAAGTCTTGGTTGTAATTGCCGATATTTGTTGAAAGGAATTTATGACGACAGTCAATGTAGGCTAACATCTGCATTTTTTACTCATTGTACTCATTTTTGAGTACAAGTCTTTTTTAAAATTGAAACTTATGTATTCGGAGCCATAGAAAGCATCGAATGTACTCAAAAATAAATACGTTTTACTTCATTTTGTGTACCTATTTTTAACAGTGTAAAAATAAATAATTGTTTAAAACTAAAGGACATTGTAAGATAAATGAAGAAACCCAAGTTGGTTTTTTATTTGTTCATATTCTTCAAGTAGAATGTGTGAGATCCAGCTTTGTTTAAGATATGTTTTAAGATATGTTTTAAAGTTTATTTATCGTAATTAAAAGCGTTTTACAGGGTGTAAATTAAAATATATTTCACAAATTTTATAAATAAATTTAAAATTATACTCAACAAAAAATATGACTTGAGAGGAATAAAGTTGCAGTTGAAGCACTAATTAAAATAAAAAGGAAAACACAATTTAAAAAATTGGACAAATACTTGGATAACAAACAGATAACGTTATACCATATTATCCCCAGATCAGCCATAACATTTCTAAAAATCTCAATAGGTACGACATAAGTTCCATATTTTCACCTATCAGTAGTATCACCTTCACTCAATATATAGTAATTCATGTCAATAGACATATATCGGTCAAACAAAGAGATAATTAAGAGTTCGTATTGAGGAGCACCAAGCACATACTGTTAAACATGGACTAAAGAAGTCCTTCATTGCCAAGCATTCTTGAGAACATAAGCATATATTTAATTTTTCTAACCCACATTTCATTTTCTAATTTGCAAAAACAAATTTCCAGTTGAACTTAACTTCCTGGAGGCGTTTCATATTTTTAGCAATATTGATTCGATTGTCAATGAAACATTTGCGGTCCCAGTATTTCCCGCTTGTTGGCACATTATAGTTAACTCCAACCGATTGAGATAGTTTTTGCTCATTGGCAACACTTTCAATTCTGGGTTTATTTACATTTTATTGTACACACATACTTTTCATTTCTGCTGATGAAGGGAGATGTACATGTATCTCCTAAACATGTCCAGATATCATGAATTTCTATTGCGTATTTTAACGTTGTATTTGCATTTTAATGTTTTTGAGGACTTCCATCCGAACGCAATGTTCTATAAAAAACGAGGTTTTATCTTACAGATAACGTTGATAATAAAATGTTGTAGATTTAATTCTCCAAACGTTTATATTTAATTGCTATAATTTCTTGAATTACTGTACATTTTAGGGTACTTAAATGTCAATGTTCGAAGTATTTTATGGTTTCAAACAGTCAAATTCAATCTTTATTGCACATTTAGTGTATTCAATTATTCTTAATTGGTTTTAATATTGACCTTGGAAAAGGTTAACGTATGTACTAAAATGTAGTAGAAAATTGCGTATAAATTTTTATGTTTAATTTAAATATTACATAATAAATATTATTTGCTTGACTCTTTTAATATATGATCCTTCTCATTCTAGTTAAAACTATGTAATGAATAATTAACCCAAAATAATAACTTAGCTTGCACAAGTTTTACATTATTGCATACAAAAAGAATTATTAATTGTTATTTCTTAAGTACCCAATACATATCTTTAGTTGGTATTCTAAAAATTAGGATACTTTCAATTACATAGATAAATTAAATTACATAGATAAATTAAATTACATAGATAAATTAAATTACATATATAAATTAAATTGCATAGATAAATTAAATTACATAGATAAATTAAATATTTCACAACATTTTTAAAACATTAATAAAATGAAAATAAATTATATAATGCATGTCATACTTCTGAACAAAAGGACTTCAAAACCATTCATGTTAATATAAACTATTACAAATCGAAGTAAATGTGTGAATTTCAATGAAGAGGGTTAACTTTGAGATTTCTGAATGTGCGGACTCTCGAATCACAGTCTCTTGCATTAACTACCAGAATTTATGCAGCGCGGGAGAAAGTTTATCAATAGAATTATATTGAGGACTTCCATCTGAAGTATAAAAATAAATTAACTTTACATACATTTGGGAGGTGCTGAAAATACATTTGTAAGTATATTGACAATTTGTAAGTATATTGTAAGCAAGTATATTGTAAGTAAGTATATTGACAATTTGTAAGTATATTGACAATTGTAATTTAAATGTTTCTTCTTAATAGTTCTTGAAAATATTATATCTATATTAAAATATGCGGACTGAAAGCAAACAAAATACTTTTAGGTTATTGAACTAACATTTTTATTCAACATATATAAAGCATATATAGGGGAAACTGGGGGGGGGGGGGAAGAGTGTATCTATGAGCACAGTGTATCACTTTATTTTCGATTAATATATTTTTTATTAAAACTCATTTAAAACAATCAAATCCGTAATCATGATGTGTGAAGTCAGGCAAGCCCATACTAAAATCAAAATCAAAAGACAATAATAACAGTTTTACTTTTAATTCGTTATGTATTCAAATAAGATATACAGATGTATTATGTATTCAAGTAAGAGATAGAGATGTATTATGTATGTATATTTGTGTGATAAAGTGTTATGTTAGTTTTAATAAATTGTTTTACACATCATAAATTTCTGACAATACACTGTATACCGGTGCTTTAATGTACATTTAAAGTGGTATTTTAAATAAAACTTAACATAAATTTCTTCAAGACAAGATATGACTCTTAAGGTTTCTGTTCTGTTTGTTTATCCAAACTTATTTTGCTTAAATATTTTTTTATATAAAAAAAGATTTCAAAAGTTCCTTTTAAATTTTAAGGTTTAGTTTAAGGTTTAATTTTCAAGGTGTTATTTTAAATAAAACTTAACATAAATTTCTTCAAGACAAGATATAACTCTTAAGGTTTCTGTTCTGTTTGTTTATCCAAACTTTTTTTGCTTAAATATTTTTTTATATAAAAAAATGATTTTAAAAGTTCCTTTTAAATTTTAAGGTTTAATTCTCAAGCAACCGTTCGCACATCAGTGCTCGAAATGCATAATAAAAAGAGTCAAAATCCACGATACTTCTGAATAAATGAATTTCCAAAGCATGCGTTCAAAAAAGAAACATTGTTTGCTGAAGCTGAGGTAAAAAAATAAAAACTAAGATAACCAAAGTTTTATAAGAGATTGTATAAAAAAATGCTTTGAAAGAATTGAAAGCTGTAGAAATTGACGAAAAAGATGAAATTCTGCTGTGAAACCAATTTTTCAACTATAATAATAGAGCAAAGCTACGAGTACATTATTATTGAATGCCATTTAAAAAAAATATTTTATTTATAATATTTTTATATATAACAGAACATTTAATCATAAAAAAAAACCTATTTTACTAGTAAACATTTTGTTTATGAACTTATATAAAAAAAAATATTGAATAGTAACAAGAAAATTAGCTTCAATTAAGAAATAACCTATATTTTAGCCCATAGTAGAAATTAATTAACTTTTTATTACTCATTAAGGTTCCGCAATGGCCTGGTAAGAAGAGTGCCTAGCTCACAATCGGATAGATGTAAATTAGATATTTGTCTTTTGGGAAGAACAGTCAGGTTGTTTTCGGTGTGTTTCTAGTTCGGACCTTGCCGTCTGACAAATATTAGTCGTGTAGAAGGGACTGTTGCACGTTACATATGTCGCTTGGAAAATGTCTCACGCGGTCACACTAATAAAGTTTGCAGAGCAGGGTGCCAGTTTAGGCGTTGTATTAATCATCTGATAGTTTGTTAAAAAAAATAATAGCCAGTAGGGGACAGTAGGAATCCAAAGGGATAGATCTGAAATGTATCTCAATATGTAGCTCTAGTTTGTCGTTTTTTCAGGCAACCAATTATATATTTACCATATAATTTGTATGTGTAAAAAATTTAATTGTTTTATTGAGAACTTTGAATTATTCTTAAATTTCGTATTCTCTTAAATAACCAAATCGTTCGAATCGCTAAGGAAATTCGCAGAAACGCTACGTTTTTATTAATAATTTTCTTGAAACATTTGGAATTTACGCTAAACTTCACACAGTTTGAAGAAATTTTATATCTTTATATGAAATGTTCCATCGTTTTAACATATCAACACCACGATTTATGTAAAATAATTTTAAGTTAAAGAAAATTTTATTGTATTTTTAATTTGGAGTAATGGTAATTATATAATATAACTTTAATAAATTGATGTGCTAAATTGCAGTAAAATATAGCATATGATTTATTCACATCTGTTTGATATCACACGTTTAGAATTTAGTGGTTCAGTCTTATTCAAATTCTTCCTATTTGAAACATTGCAACATGAATATTACAGTTTTAGCTACACATTTGAGGTGTAAAAAAGTGCATTTTATCCTCTTTTTAACCATCTAGTGCATAATGTAGCATATATGCTGCACAACTTTAAAATGACCGCTAATTGCATATATTGCGTTTTATGTTAACTATTACAGTACTGTCACATAGGGAACCATGTGCCTAATTCTTATAACCACCGCTATGTCCTTATATTTATAAAAATTATTTTATTTAACGCAATCAGTAGATTCGAGGTCTGTTGTTCTAAAACTGGTTCGTGTAGGGGAAGTTTTCGAAGATTGTTTCATTACTTATAAGTATAAACTGGCTCTACAAAAAATCCTAGCTAATAAAAGAGGTATGTAGATAGTATTTAAATATATTTTCATACTTTTGAAATTTTTTTTAGTTATTACACATGATTTTGCATATACACTACCTAACGATTTTAATTATTTAATAAAATGGGAACGTAGGATATTTTTGTGTATTGTTTCAGCGATCCAGGGGCAAAAAGAAAACAAAAAAATTTATTTCATTAAAAAAAAAATCATTAAAAAAGAAAAAAATATGGGGATAGTAATTAAGATTGATAAATAGGGTTAAAATAATGTAAAGTAATTGAAATGTTTTTTAATTGAATGGCTTTTATCTACTCTATATCATAGTCAAAATACCAAAACAAACATTTAAATCTATATTTGTCTTTTATCAAAGCCGCGACTAAATTAGAAACCACAAGCCATAATTTATCTTTCGTAAACATCCTGTAATTTAGAAGTATTAACCTTATTTGCGGTTGTAACACACAGACTAAACCCTTTCCCGTCGTTCATTGAATTATTGCGTTTTTCTGGTCTTTCACAAGCATTAAAGGGGATTTACGGTGCTTTTACACGAGATAAGATAACGCTGAGACATCATTTAACTTTATTAGACATCTCAGCATCTTCGCAGTTTTATATACATCACTTTCCTTAACCGGAAAGCAATGAGATAATCTATTAATTGCTAATATATTTTAAGCTATCGATATTAAAGCTGAGTGATTGTAGTCATTTTTCTTTGTTTCATTAATAATGGAAGGATAAAATAAAGTATTTCCATTCATAACATACATGATTTTGAGATGACACTTCTGATAACGATATGTTTTTATTTGAATTGAATAGTATGCTGATTAAGTTGCTTATACAAATTCTTGTTGATTTTCTGATAAGTACTTGTATAAAAATACACTGTAATGAATGTATTTAAAATCAGTATCGGAATCTACTCGTTTCTTTCAGTACAATTTCATCGTAAATGTGTGATGACGTATTCAAATTTAATAACAGTACTTTCTTAAAAATGAGCAGTGTAATTTAATATTGCCAACCTCAGCTTCTTTTCAAGCCATCTTAACAAAGCTGCATAACAAACTTGAAATAGTTGTTCAGAATATGGTTTTCCACATTATTTGATCTCGATTGCTTAAAAGGAAATTGAGTTATTACAGCTCAATTATCTTACTTCCCATTCTTTTGGAATACCTTTTTTTAACGTATTTCTGTATGTAACTTCTTCAAGTCACCCTGGTAGATTAACGGGCAACGCTCTGGACTGAGGTGCCTGAGGATCTGGTTTCGATTCCCTGTAAGTCTTGGTTGTAATTGTCGAGATTTATTGAAAGGGATTTACGAAAGCAGCCTATGTAGGTTAGCATATGGTATTTTTATTTATTGTACTCAATTTTGAGTACATGTATTATTCAAAATTGAAACTTATGTATTCGGCGCCATGATATTGAAAATTAAATTAGTTTTTATATTGAACTAATAAATAATTGTTCTTAAAAAAATTAAATGAATATTTAGCTGAGTGAGTTCCAATTGGTTAGCTTATAAACTTAAATGTCCATTCCCATACATTCAACGATTCACATACATCGCTCTCTTCATCTCTAAATTCTGACAACTACGTATAACATTTGGTATGGTTGACTGTCAAGTGAAGTAAGTCCAAGAACACAGTTCTGAAAACGGAGCTTTTAAATACCGCAACTCCCCTTGGCTCTAAAATGTTAAAAGGGAATGACATACAAATCATTATTGGGCAATCTATTAAACTAGGATCGTCACAACTTTGTGATCATGCCGTTTAGTAAACAAAATTGGTGTATGTTCATTTCGAATTTTCGTGACTTGATTCACTTGGAATGCAACCGGACCAATTGTATGCAATATTTGCAATTACTATATGCTAATTAATTTAGAATGAATGCGTGTGTGCATTAAATTCGACTTAATCCCAATTTAATCCTCAACTGTTATCGGTATATTTACTGTTGTATCTTACATAATTATCTTACACAATATTGATTTTCCTATGTAATCCATCATTATTAATTTCTCTGATTACATATTAGTAAATAACATTGTTTAACTGTTTTATCACTTTTGACAAAATAGCTCTTATGCATGTTAAAAAATATATGAATAACTATATTCGAATGTTTTACTAAATAATTACATAACTAGTCGTGTGATTCGTAGTACTTTATTATGATGCATACCAAAACCATGATTGTATATTTCTACAGTTTTGGGAATTGTTAAAAAAATTATTCTGATTAAAAATAAAAAACAAAAGAGTTTTAAATCAACTTTGAACATTATATAAACGAACTAACATATCATTTTGCAAAATTATGATTGTTTAAATGTTGCGTTTTTGAGTTTGAATGATGCTTGTTTGTTTGAGTAATATGCACTCAATGCCTTCCACATTCAGGGCTATTTTTAAAACCAGCAAACAAAAAATGTTGCTGCAACATACACTAAAAAATTAAAAACAAACCTGTCCATAGTATTTTCACATCAAATTATTAAGTAATATACTTTTTAAAACTTAAAAAAGTATGTTATAATTAAATATTATAAAAACTACATTTGAAGTGTAAAGTACACTTTAAAGGTATTTTAATTATGTAAAAACATTTCACAGGAGTATGCAATTAATATAATATAAGTGCAGATATTTCATAATAAATGTATAGAAAATATATTCCCTCTTATCACAAAACACAAAGTAATACAACCATAATAAAAGCAATCGGTTAATGAGAACAGAAATAAAAAGTAACAACAATTAATCCGATTTGGGGGTATTAGTTTCAAAACCAAGTACTTTTTAATTTTTATTTTACAACTTAACTAAACGAATTAGAGAGATTTTAAATGCATATTACGATAAGCAAACAATTCATTTTCCATGCTCTTACTCAAGCAAAAATAATTTATGGCAAGGATTATGCAAGCTCCATTTTCTCCATAACTGTTGTTTGAAAAGATTTACTTAATGTACTGAAAAAATCCCGCCATTTGCAAATGAGTTAAATACCACAAATAATGGTTTCATGTAAAGCAATACTCTAATCACAAAATCAATGAATGCCCAAACAAGAATAAAACACAGTTAAATGCACACTCGAAAAAACTTTTCAAGCGACAAGTGAAATAATTAATCATGTTTCACAGATAAAAGTAAATAAAGCCGCTACATTTTTTATAATAATAAACATTTTGATTCTATTAATATATTTAAGAGGGGTATGTGACACATTATATCATCAAAAATATCCAATAATATTTTATTGCCTTAAAAAATAGTTAATTTTATATTTAATCGAATAACACCAAAATTATATTTCCACGTTAAGTACAACTAATTATTTTTTCTAATCAATATTAAGTTTTGGTACAAAATTGCCTGCATATGCAACTTTGAATTCATTTTTCCCAGTAAGGATTTTTTCATGTTTGATCAAGTTTAAATTAATTTACTTTCAGATCTATTTGAAGAAACTGCTCTAAATTTGCTACAGTGTTTTTTCAAAGACATTATTCTAATTTGTCTTTAGCGATTAGTCATGTTTAGATTATATGTTTTTTAGTGTTTTGTTAAAAAATAAACTAGTAAAATTAGTGATTTTTAAAAAAAATATTTTTCGCAAATATTTTTTTTGGAAATAACAAAAATATATGCAGACTGTTTGTTAAACACATTCTTTCGTTTATAAAAAAAAAAGAAAGAAATATAGTTTTTCGAAAAATATATTCTTGACATATAAAAATAAGAAAGGTCACTGTTTAGTAGATTTTTATTTAATAAAGAAAAATTATATATATTTTAAACGTTTGACCAACTGATTGATTATGTTAATATGCTGATATCTAAAAATTAATTAGCTAAAAATTATAATGATATCTTCAGAATTAAAGAAAAAAGTTAATCTTATACCATCTTAATAGAATAATATGCGTTAAATAATTTAAGTTAAAAATAAACAATAAAATATAAACCTTTTGGCATTTTTAGATATGAAATGTATATCTCAAACTTAACTACTTTACAACTTAATTAAATTTTAATTGCAATTATTATAATTTCCCGTGTAAAAGGAAAATAATTTGTATTCTTTGCTTAAAAGAAAAAAATAATTAGCACTTTTGGTATAAAATCCCGTCTCCGTAACCCGTAATATGTTCAACAGTCGAATTATTTGAAGAAAAAATATATTTACATACAATGAAATTATGTCTTATCTTCACAAACCAGAAGATAAACATCAAAATTTCGTTCAACCACACATTTAAAATTTTATGATAAATTAAACTTCGCGTTCTTAAAAAAAACATGATTTAGGAAATGAGGAGTAATTAAAAACGTTGTTAAACAAAACAAATAATTAAAATGTAGTTTAGTGTGATAAAAAAAATGGCATATAAAGTGTATTTCTTTTACCACTCTATTGCAATTGAATTTCTTAAATAACGCTTATAAAAGTAATATTTCTTTTCCTAACGTATAAACGAAATTAGAATAAAAAATTGTATAAACATTTTATGTTTTATTTGTTTGTGTGAGGAATTATTATCAGGAAACTCTTGATTTAAACATTGAAAGTTCATTAAACGTGCGCAAACATTTACTTAGAGACATGTTCGTTTCAAAAAAAAGTTTTGCCATAAGTTAAATGTAAAATATTTACTTAGTAAATGCAAAAGCCATGTCTAATTTTTCAATCAGACATTATTTGATTTAAGACATTATATCGAAGAATATCCGATCGGAATGATCTCGAATTTACTAAGGATAGTTTTATACTCAGTGTAACTATAAATCAACACTGTGTAATATAAAAATAGGTGCTATTTTTGACTTTGAATTAAAAGTTTCTTTCTTCTTTTACACCTGACTGTTTTTAAATATTTAATTTTGACTTTTAACAGTGTCAGAGTACGACAAGAGTTTTAAGTGTAAATTCATTTAAAGTTGATTATAGAAATATGAATTGGTCGTCAAAAGAAACCTTAAACAAGTTTTCCGTCTGACGACGATATTCCTCATTTACAATTTGTACGCATTTTGTTTTATTTCAAGATTTTCACACATCGACATCTAATTTCTTATCGAACGAAATAAAGTATTTGTCCACTGTGCTATTTTTCACGGAGTTGTAATGAAAACGCTAAAAACGTAATATGTTGTTACCATCCAGAAGTTTATGTAAAAGATTTTTCACTTTACATTATATATAAGTCTATGAAATTTAAAGCTTCCTAAAGAATAATATTATACATAATAATCAAAGTTTTCGACTGATATGTAAAAATAGAACAACAGTCGGTTTCCAAATATTTGTCAAAATTTGTAAAAGCAGCAAGGTGAGTTTAAAGCTACACTTTTAAAAATAGGTACTCAAAAATAAGGAGAGTTTACTCATTTTTGAGTAAATACCGAAAGGAAAACCGACTTTAAGAAAAATGCTCTAAAAAGTAAAAAATAAATTTTAATTGTACGAAAAAATCGGAAAAATTTAATTATTAAATTATAATTTGAAAATTATTTCAACTTTTTGTTGTGGCCAATTTACAAAACACATATATAAATTTTGGCACCGATTTCAAAATGATGTAATAAGTATAAAATTATATAAAATATTTAAATTTTTTTCAATTTATTCATACAATTAAACATTATTTCTCACTTTTTAGCTAATTTTTTTTTAAAGAAATAGTTTATTTTTTCTACTTATAATACTATCAACTCTCATTATGCACATTTGTTTTACTGAATCATTTATGTAGGAAATATTAATTTTCCCAATGGCTACGTAAATGTATAATAAACTCAAAAAGGAGCTGCCGCACTGTGTAATGCAATTTCGTGGGAAACACGTCATCCAGCATGTCCTGCAAATTGACAGATCTCTCTTCACTTTTGCGACACCTCATCCTGTTGGGCTGTCATCAACTGCAAAGAGAAGAAGATGAAGCGAATTCAGCTATTTTTAGATCCCATCCTTCGGGTTGTCGGATTTCGACAATTTTTATTTTGACTACTCGGGAGGATGCACTGCTCTTGCTGAAACGACGATGCCGGAAAAGATAAACACAACAGACTATTTTTGTTAAAATGTCTGATGATATATTTCATCGTAACGCATAGTTTGGTTTAAACCGAAACAATCGCCAGAAGTAGTTCCAGATAAAGTAAAGTAAAACAAAATAATAAAGTTGTATTCGTTCAGTTTCAAGCGACCCGGTCGGGTTCGCAACGCTAAGCCAAAAAAGAAGAAATAACGCCATCTCGCCAAAGCAGCCAACAAGAAACGAACGCCCGACCGGTAGAGCTTATATATACAGCGTACAACTCATAATGTTAAGTCGATTTCGTAAAACATATTCCAGCAGCCGAACTACATTTCGTAAAAAATAAAACCAATATTGGTGAAACCATATCTGTTAAACCATTAATTTAATACAAGAATATTTTTTTTAATTGAAAATTAACAAAGATACGGAGTTTTTTAATTTGTGTAATATACTATTACCTATTAACACGAAATTAGGTACTTTTAATAAAAAAAAATTCTAACTTCTGATAATTTTTACTTTTTCAATTATCCAGGGTGGTGCAAAATGAACGTTATGGTTTAAATGCTTTATCACTTTTTTATTTTTGAATAAATTGTTAACATTATTTTGTCAAAATACAGCATATGAATGAAGAATATTGTTAACATAAACGTGAAAAAGACGTCTCGCAGTTGTTGCCCATTTTCCGCTTCACAAAGTAATGCTGTTTCTAACACATGTTGAAGGCTTTTCGCAATATTTCAGGGGTTATGGCACGGATTTCATTGCGAATATTGTTTTTCAGTTGTTGGTATTTTACTGAACCTTGTTGCCGAAAATTTGTAACCAGGCGATTTATTGTTGGCACTGAGGGTCCAGACCGCACCTTAAAATATCGACGATACGCACGCTGAGTCAGAATAACTGAGTTTCCGTTTGAAAAATAAAATTCAATAATTTTTGTTCGTTGTTCTATTGTGTACTGTTCCATTTCATATTCTCCAAGCTTTCTTTACACAATTCTGAAGCAAAAGAAAAAATGCAATATTAAATAAAAAAGTAATAAAGCATATAAACCATAACGTTCATTTTGCACCACCCTGTATATAGCAATCCAATGATTTTTTTTGTTATGTCAAAGAAAAGAGTAAACAGAATATATAATATGATTTGTTTCGTTCTTGGAATTAATGCACATATTTTTAATGTTTAATATACAATAGTCTTAAAGTCATTTAGGAATTTTAATACTTTTGAATTTAAGTAGTGAGTTTTTGGGCTTCTACATATATTATTTTGCTATAAATTGCCCGTTTTACTACTAGATATTCACATATATATTTGTTGTTAAAATAGATATTGAAATAGATTTCATTAAAAGTTCAAAAAATACTTGATTTAATACCATTTGAAAATCATTCAGGTACTGGTTTAATTCAAAAGTTAATGTCTAGAAAATAAATCCCTATTTTAATCAGACTTATTCAGAAAACAACAATCAAGAGTATAAAAAAAAATTAAAATCCTTTCTTTACTTAATTTAATTGCATTTTTCATTATTTTATGTTTCTCGATATTTGAGTTGTCAAGTTGCAAAACTCATTAAGGTAAACTCTTTTTTTTTACGAGAAGTGAAAAACGCTTCTGTAGAGTTTAATTATCGAGCTAACTGCTTGAAATTTGGCATTTTAACGCAAACGTTCGTGTTTTGAATGCTATTCAGTGAGTACTTTTCTTAATTTGGTATCATTTTTTATTTAATTTAACAGCTAATTTTGTGGATTTACAGATTATTGCTACAGTATGAAGGTTTTATTAAATTCTGCAGCAATACGCAGCGAAATTTCTGTCACGTGAAACAGTGTTGCCATTCTCTTACACAAAAGTAACTTAAAAATATTGATAGAAATCTGGTAATAGTAATAAAACAGGGGAGTAAAAATCGAGGATTTTTAACGAACATTACAGACAAACTAAGTGTGCCAAGCACTAACAGGTGAGATATAACGATATTTTACGTAGGCTGAATCGAATGAATTTAACTGGTAAATGCGCGACAGTTGGATTAAAAAAAATTTGCAGCATCGGGTTTTTGAAGATTTTTTATGGTTTAAAAGTGTGTTGCAACTGTTTGAGCTACGGGCACCACAGAATTGAAAGAATTTTGCAATTGGGAAACTCAGTTCAACTATTATAATGAGAGTAATCTATTCTTTTTTATCATTTATAACAATAAGAAATATAAAAAAAATATTTTTGCCAAACCATATTTTTGAGGTTTAAAAGGTTAAATGTAAACATTAATATTTAACATTGACAATCTTCTTGGTTTTCAAATCTTCAATAAATATAAACGAGTATATATATAAGTGCAAACGATTCATATTTCTACTAAATGTATTTACATTAAAATTTTACAATGGATAAATGGATAAACCAAAAGTAAAATTATTGATACATTTATATTATAAGAATTTTTATAAAAGCATAAAAAGAAACGTGAAAGCGGCTTTGGCTAGCACCAATCACAAATAAAATGTATTTTCATACAATAAACACGCTTTACAAATCCTAAGAATGCTGAGAAAATCCTTTATATCTTTAGGGTGCTTCTGATAGTTACAAAAATCAGAAAAAGGAACGAATCTGCCCTGAAGATATCCATTGAACGATTCCATGAAATTTATTACCATTTTCGTCGTACTATACTTTATGATAAGAGGAGCTTGAAGTCTGGTGGAACTATAAAATGATGTTTACATGCCGATTTCAGGATTTAACTGGGATACTTGATATTTAACAGGGTTGATACGAAAAAGTACTTTTTGCTGAAAAATTCTAGGCACTAAAAGTAGTTCTTCAATAATATATTTTGGATAAGTGACTACGATTTTTTTTCTTTAAAGGAAATTTTGTTCTTTTATACCCACTCGTTGACTTATAAAAAAAGCACTTCTTCCATGATCAAGTTATTAAATAATATATTTTATTTAGGGGGATTTGTATGTTTTTATTCTAAATTGAATCTGATTAAAGCTAAAATCAACTTGAAATGCTTTTAGAAGAATATATATATATATATATATATATATATATATATATATATATATATATAAAATAAATTTAAATAGAAGGTTTTATACAGGAATACTGCAGTTTGTTTGAACATCTATGAAATTAAAGGTTTTTGTTTCAATATCCTTCATAAAGTGTTTTAAAAACTTTAAAAAAATCCTGCAAAACAAATCAATTTTTTAAATGCAAATATTTTAAAAGTGTTACGCAGAAAGTTAGGAACTTCAAAACACTGCCGTGTTTTGTGTCAATATCCTTTGGAATTGTATATTTATACTTAAATCTGTGTAAGAGCACTCTAAAGTGTCAAGATCTTATGAAGTTACACTCTGTTAAATGACATATGCAATTGCTTTTTAAGTTTTCCCAACGACTTATTAGTGATTTGTATTCTAGTTTGATTTGATTGAGACATCAATCTGACGCATGTAGGTACACTAATGTGGTTTGTGGGAACATTTACATACTACAACGTTATATACATTTTCAATGAAATCTCCTTGTCAACTTTACTTTAATGAAAACACTTTTTCAACTATTATAAATGTTTTCTCAAAATACTAAAAGTAATTTCATTTGAAATTCCTGAACCAGCCCTGACATTCCTTTAAAACCCACCTTCCATCTAAAATATACACGACAGAACACCTAACTACACCATGTTTAACGAAGATAACTTTACCACATAACAATAACCACCAACAACAACAACGAGCGAAACCCATTCTTTAGGTACAATCCCAAAAATTACGGTGCACATCCACGAACCTGCAACACTTGAAACTAGTTTCCAGAACCCTCATTAAATGAGCACACGACCCGAGAAAGTGTGCTAAAAAAATGGCCAGAGAATAAAAGCGACTATTCTAATTACCCACTTACTTCCTTTCAACGCTACTCAGATGATATACTACCCTGAGTTGATAATACCTTGCTAGTCGTTTAAGAATAAGTGATGCAGCTCGCTGGGATTACTTCCCACATACGTCAAGGGGTTCTGAAGGGAAACTGCGGATGTTTTTTGCCCAGATGTGCGCGGTGCTTAAATGATAACAGAAATGCATTTTTCTGCTCGGTACAGTGTATTTTTCACAGTTGGAAGCTATTTTTAAAGTATGTTTTAAAACAAGTAAAATGAAATAGATTGCTGAATCATTTATGGGTATATCAAGTGGAGCTTTTGAGCTTTCGTTATCGTTTGGGATATTTAAATTTGGAATATTGTTTATTTTGTGAGAATGTATTTTAGAATATACTGAAACGGGAAACTCCCGTGGATTTAATACTTAACCCCATTAGTGAAAAATCACGGATATTTTTTCTTTAGTTAATAAACACTAGATAAGTTCAAAATAATTGAGAATAAGCTAATTTGAATTATGTAGAGAACATGTGAAGGTATTACAACAAATACCATTTCTCTACATATCTTTGAAGTTTAAAAAAATCTGGTTTATATAGGGTAATACATCTCGAAGAGGGTTTATTGTGAATATCAATATGATAAAAAAAATAATCCGTTGAGATTCAAATAATAATGCAATGTTCATACAAATGTGGCTGGTTCTATTTCACATAGCAGTGTTTATGAACCTTTCTTCTAGAATAATTACCGAACCTTTGCCACAATTAATTAATGTAGTACAATAAAAAGTACTAGCACGCGCGGCCGATAATTATAACATGAACAACCCTCCTCCCCCACACACATTTATTCTAACTACTCATAGATGGCTCTCCATTCATATAATTCTACCCATAGATGGCAGCACTTCCAACGGCTCTTTTAAGAACTGCTTACAAACTAATTATTTTCAAAGGCATTTTTTAAAAACAACCGTTGATATTCATGAGACAAAACTACGATTTGTCACCAATTCGGGTTCAGATTGCTTGAACAGAAGCTGAGAATAGCAATATTAAATCACACTGCTCATTTTTTGCTAAAGTACGATTACTTAAACTTGAGTACGTCATCGCTCATTGACGATGTAAGTGTACTCAAGGAAAAACGAGTACGCTCATATTCTCATTTTTTAAGCTTTTTTTTTACAGTGTTCTATTTTGAAAAGTGTTAATTCAAAGTCTGAAAACAGAATGACATCCTATTTAATGATGCTATATATTATTTTTTTTTATTAAAACCATTCAGAAACTGTGCACTTAAAAAGTTAATGCAACTATAGGGGGTCACTCCATATACCCGATACTCCCTTTGAGCCCGAGTAATCACTTTAGCCTGACTGATAGAGTATAGGTGCAGCAAGCAGAACGTCTACAGTTCGATTCCGAGTGTCTGCCAAATGCATAACACTACACAACATATAAGTTTTAAAAATATTATACACTTCTTACTAACGTGACATACTTACTTAGACAATTTTATTATACAGTCTATATTCATATTGAAAAATTAAAGAAGTGTACTAAAAATGCTTAAACTTTTCCTTAAGAAATAAAATTGTGTTATTTCTCAAGTCAGAGTTTAATGTTCCCGAAATTTATCCGTTATACTAAATAAATGACATTGCTGGTAAGAAAATGAGGTTATATTACTCATCCCTTACAGTCGATAAATATTATCAGCATTCGATGCCTTCAATTTAACAATAGAACTTCTCGATTTTCTTAAACTTATTCAAAAAGTGAAGATAAATGCCAGTTTTGGAGATATAGGATAAAGAAAAGTACCATTTTATATATAAATCAGATTGATGTTGAAAGTTTGCTTTTACAACATATGTTTAAATCTAATAATGAAGCGGTTTAAAGAGAAAAAAACATTTATATGAATAATTATTTTGAAAGTTCATTTGCGAGGTAAATGAAGTAGCATTTTAATGTAAAGTCCTTCTTACTTTAAGTATTTGCAGTTTTCATGTTAAATGATAAAAAGTAAAGATTGATACATTCCTAAAATTATTTAAAGTATATAAGTTATCTATAAAAATCTCTAGAAGATTTTAAAGATTTTCATTTTTCTTGTAATATTTAGCTTAAAAAATGTACAGTATTTTTTTTTTAATTTTAAGATTTATTTATCATTACATTTTGAAGTTGGTGTTTGTAGGAACATTTTATCTTTTTTAATTGGGCGCCTAATTATACTAGTAGTAGTGTATCATCATCGTAAAGTAAAATTTATTCTAAATCAATAGGCCAATCGCTTACAAAGTAAAGATAATTAAGATTGAAATAGCTTAAAGGAAATCTTTCAGATGGCTTTCAAATGCTAAAATAAGAATACATTTCACATTAAGCTATTTATAGGGATTCTAAAAGCCGATTGTGGTTGATATCCGCAGTTTGAGCTTCTATTTAGTATTTAAATTTATTTAGTCCTTATTTAAATACCATTCGAAAACTTTCAATGCATTGTAATGCAGTGCTTGTTAAGGATCTTAAGTTAAGCTGTTTTCATTCCCATCCTCAATTTATATTTACTTTTCTGCAGTATGCTGCATTCTCGCACAGTAAAATGTGCAGTGCATTCTAAATTTTGGTCGTGACTTTCATATGAAGTGACACAGTAATATTAACGTCTATGATTGGATATAATGATATATAGTGCACAAAATATTTGAATCGGTAAAAATTCTTCACTGTTGTTTAAATTTAACAAATATTTTGCCTCAATATAATTCATTTGAAGAATAGTTTACATTATGTTAAATATTTTAACTAAGCTTTTTCATAGATATTTTAAATATAGTTATTATTATCCCTTTTAAATGTATTTTTATTTCCTATATATACCACACGTTTAGGCAGTAAATTAAACATTTTGAGAACTTTATAACTCTTCCGAAAGATTTCTTTCTTGAATTTTGGTATGTTTTAAATATATTTAAATCTGAAAGTTAGATAATCTTTAAAAATGGAAAATGTTAGGTTGTTCAAAATATTATTTATTTTCTTCGGGTTAAATCCCGAACTGTCGTCAACAGCCCATGTACATTTATAATGCAAAAGTTAATATAACCAACCAAACAGGCAATCCAATTAGTGTTTAAACAACAAACAATAGAATGTGTGAAACTAATTTTTCGTAAAACTTATATAAGAACAAAATTATGAATTTTTGACTATATCTGTTAATAAAGAATGCTGCCTGAATACTTCATTCTTAAAATGTATTTTCAGAGAAAATTTTGTCGGGTTGTTAACTTTTGATCTTTAGAGATGCATTATTCTAAAATTGTTATTTCGACAAACTAAGTGGATTAGTCTCTTTGCAAACATCTATCCTTAAACATCAGTAACTGCTGACGTCAAAACGGAAATAAATGTGCATACGACGAAGCAATTTATATTAATTTCAGATCAAACACTTTTAGAAACGAATGGGTTTTAATATTCTCTTGTGTGTATTGAATTTCATATGACAAACATTATTTGACGATAGCGACCTGTTAATGTTTACCTGAAAAAACACCAACCATTCCCAGCTTGTTGATTTCTTTTAAAAAAGTATTAATATAAATTATTATAATGGCTTATTAAAGCCACATCACACCGTGTTTTTGGAATGCTTGCCAAAACAATTAGTACAACTTCAGAGTTTATGTTAACAATAGTTACTATTGGTAGCTTCTTTTCTAAAAATTGATAATAGCTTGCGACTGCCCGTTGTGTGGTTTATAAAAAACGGTATTGTTGACAACATTTAGTTTAGAATCAGAAGGTTGGTTTAAAGATAATAAATAAGTTGATGAGTACCGTGACATTTATAAAACAAATAAAATTTGATGATGAAAGTATAACTGTTAAATATCTACATTTAAAGGAAGATTAAAGACATTACATTTATTATCAGGAGCACGCGAGAAAAGCGTGTTGTTTTGTTTGTTTCCAATCTAGGAATGTTTGTGTTGAGTTAGTGTTTATCGGAATCGGCTGCTCCTTTCAGAGGGCTCCACTGTTGCAAATCTCTCATTGGTTCTGGGGTATAAACACTGAAGAAGTGAAAATGCTTTCTGTGAATTGCTTGAGACAGAAAAAGAAGATGAACGAACGGCAGTGTCGCTGCAAGCCCATTTGTTGATCTGTTTGTTCGAATGACCATCAATCGGTTGGGATTCTGCAGAATTGGCGAATTTCTTGCCAAGGCGATTTACTTTTAAATTTAGGGACCTTGCTATTTCTTTCTTTGACTACGACATGCTAGAGTGGTCATTTTATTTGAAAAAATTGGCGAGAAAAAAGTACTGGCGGGAAGTCAGCCCATGAGGTCGAATCTTGACCCATCGATTTTTCCAGGATATGGACTGATACTGCTCAAATTTCAAACTTTTACTAAATATCAAAATGTGTATGGCAACGATGTTACTTCTAAGTAGCAAAAAACTCCAAATACGAAAAAAAAGTAATATATTAAATTATTTTATTACAAGAAAAATATAATCGCAAATTCCCGTATTGAATATTTAATGTTACCAAAGAAAATACAAAAAAAGTTAATGACCGTTTAGAGTGGTGGGTGATTCATCTTTTTACGATGCAGATCCGTTAACGAGTGATAAAAAAAAGACTCGAGTGTTCTATTTTTGCACCGCCCTACTGATTTATTTGATGTCCTCAAAAGTCCCGCTTCACAGTATCCGGGAAAGAAGAATTTACAACCCCTCATTAATTTACACACTCATATTAAACTATTTAGTGTTCTTTATGGACTACAGGAGGTTAATTATGCTCCATTCATGTAGAATCACGGCAATCTAGCATTAAAAAAAGTATTTTTTAGGTAATTATTTTTGACGTGTCTTGTAACGTGACCTCTTGCGGTGAAAGCTACTTAATCACACTTTGTGTGATAGGGTGATAATCGAAGTTAGTATTAAGTTATTGGTTTTGAAGGGTATATTCAGAATTTTGGAGGTGTTATCGGTTACTTTGATGATAATTTTTTATATGCTTTTCTCCCCTTGTGCTCGGTTTTGAAATATATTAATATAAAACAAATATTGCTCACGTCACAGAAAGTATATATAAAATACAAATTTTTTTTTAATTTTAATAACGTCAAGAAAAAAAGAAAATATTCTTGTAAGTTAGGTATTGTAACAAAAAATATACTTAAAAATGAGTACCTGAACATACTTGTTTTTCTTTGAGTACAATTACAATGAGCGACGACGTACTTAAATTTAAGTAATCGTACAGTACTTTCTCAAAAATGAGCAGTGTGATTTATTATTGCTGATCTCAGCTTCTGTTCAAGACATGTTAACAAAGCGACCTGGCAAACTTAGTTGTCCAGAAGATGGTTTTCTACATAATTTGATGTTGATTGCTTAAATGGAAACTGAGTTATTACAACTCAATTATCTTACTTCTCATTCTTTTGGCACACCTTTTTAACGTTTCTTCTGTTTATAACTTATTCACCTAGTTTACGGATAAGGCTTTCATCTAGTTTAACGGATAAGGCTTTGGGCTGCGGTGCCTGATGATCTTATGAAAAGAGCCTGTGTAGGCTAACATTTGCTCTTTTTACTCATTGTACTCATTTTTGAGTACATGTCATATTCACAAGTAAACTTATGTATTCGGAGCCATGATAAGCATTGAATGTACTCAAAACTGAGTTACTTCGCGAAAGTTCGTTGTCGTGTTAACTGATTCGTTGCGGACACTTCTTAGCTCTCCAAAAAAACAGAATATGCTATGAATTCATCAAAGTGTTATATGTGCACATACTTTACACTTATTGGGTCCCTTAGCAATGCAAAATAAACTTCAAAATGCAAAATTAGGAATTTGGGAGATAATATTCTTTACACTTTTTAAACAGTTTGAAATATGTGTAACATATAAGTATGCAATAACTTATTCAATTCGTCTAGCACAGTGATAAAAGGTTGTATTTAGTTATTCTAACACATAAAAGTATATTTATCTTAGGTCACATTCATTATAAATACAATGATTAATTCATGGAATCCGTGTTTGCGCACTTTTAACAAGCGAATCCAACCAGAAAACAAGTTTCACGCTTCTTAAACGTTCTACATAAATTTGAATTTCAAATCACTAAATAACTCTTTTTTTTAGAACGGTGAGACTGCCACCATGAAAGAGGGAAAACAGTTTTCGAGCGCATTGTATATATATAACCCCCACTTCAGCATCTTCTCTGACACCAAAACACTGTTAACGGTAGCACTTCAGTATTGATCTTTATAGACAAAAAAGACTGCGTTCTACTTGACTTTGAGACAGAATGGCGCTTTTCGAAAAGTATGATGACAACAAATCCTTGACATATCTGCAAAATCTTTTTTTTGTGTGCTTATATACCGATATGGAAGAGTAAATATGAAAACTTAGAATTGTCCAGTTTTTGAAGTCAGTGACTGTAAGTTATTCAAGTAGAATTAATATAAATTAATTCCATGTGACAAATAATTATTTTTAATTAAAAGGTTTTTATTATCCATCCACAAATGCTAGTGTGATTCCATTGAAATTGTTTTGAAGTAAAATTTAAAAAAGTAGTAGTACGTAAAAGTAAATGAAATATAATTCAATGCTGCGCACAATTTATTTACAAATAATCCATAGCATTCTTAATTTGTTTAAGAGTGTATGTATACGTTTGTGTTTTAGAATATATTGTTTTATGTTTAACCAAATAGACATTTTAGTTTTATTTTATTTATTGCATGATTCTCATTTAATATATAAAACATACATATTACTATTAAAATTAAAGGCGAATATAAATTAATCGGCATTTGTAAATAGGGTATATGTTCTATGTTAAATCTATGTAATATATCTTCATTTTACAAATAACGGTTCAGCAGCAAATATCTTCTAGGGGTTCAAAACTCTGCTTGGGAAGTATTGTCAACCCCTTTTGACCAGATGTTCCCCAATGCAAATTCAATTTCTTTTAGAAAATAACCGTTTATGTAAAATTGACAATATTAAGCTCTGTTCAGATGGCTATTTATATCTGAGAGCTGATAAATTCCTCGAATAAACACGCCGAACAGACAATTTTGTTACCCATAAGCATGACATGACGATGACTATCACCCTTACAAGGTCACAGCAATCGGATAGTTATTTTCAAGATAAAAATACCTACCAACAAATGTCAGAAAGGGAAAAAATCCAACGAGAGGGAAAAATCCAAATGAGCCTTTATCAGGAAAGCTATTCCATTTGTCTGTTATCCAATTCTAAAAAACACTGCTTTATCGCTTACTCATAGTTCTGACTTGTAGAATGTGAGAGAACTATTCATATTATTAATATTCATATTGTCCTGCGTTAACCAGTAGCAGCTCTGTCTGTTCCTCGAAATTGAAATAGCCCATAATTTTCGAACCGCCTCCAAAGATACTATCTGACCTACTCGCCTGATTCTCATTATTACCACCGATAAATAATAATTAAAACTAGAATAGAGCCTTGTGCCATAATGTAACCCTAATTAATTAACGGTTAACTAATGTCCCTACTACCGACGTTAGCGAATCACAAACGAGTTTGGAGAGTAATAACTGGCTTATCTATACCCAGTAAACAAGGAGACCTCACAGCAGCCATTTAACCAAAACCTCACTGCACCCCTCTATTAACTTCAACCTTTAGAGAATATTTACCTTTTTGGCCCCCTTAGTAAGTTATTTTTTTTATTATGCAGATAAGATCTTGCATGCTTTATCTAGTAATAATGGTCTCACAGTTGCATTGAATATGATTTTGTTTTATTGAAATTGTTTTGATACATTAAAATCATTTATCATAATATGTGATTGAGATATCAGAATCTTCATTGAAATGCCGGCCAAATGAAATGTATTCAGAAAACTAATGAATTTTTTTCACTGAACTGCACAAGAATGTTTTCTAATTAAATCAAAATAATCCCTTTTGTTAACATTTACACAGTCCAATAGTTTGTTTTTGTGAGATGTATGACAAAAACTTATTTTCATATAAATAATTACTATCTGATTTAAATTGTCATTGGGAATAGAAATATTCCAATCTGATTAAGTTATTAGGTTTTCTTTTGTGCGCATTTAACTATTATATAATTTTTAATGGTATGTTTTGTTTGTTGTTTTTATTATAAATTGAAAATATTTCTAAATTTTTAAAGCTAAAGTTTTCATAGAAACGTTAATTTAATTTTTTAAAGTTTTTATTATATAATGTTTGATGTATTATACCAATTGAGGTTTGTTTAATGGGAGAAATACAGCATTATTTCTTCTATAAGTGTATTCTTTGTTATACTTTACGTTTTCTTTATATTTTAAAATAATTTGTTAATATAAAAAATCTTATATAACATTATAAAGTTAAGTAATTGAATATTTAATTCACCAAATGAAATGCGTTGAAGACTAATATTTCTAGTGATATACATTAATCTCAAAGACAAATTGCGAAATTTTCGAAAATATAGAAATGGTTTTAAGAATGTATTATACAATGGTTTTCAGATCTATTTTGTTTGAAATAAAACGATGTTCTTTACCCCAAAAAATTATAATTGAAAGTTATAAGTTTTAATTATTATTATTGGAATTTATTTAAATTTACATTGTTTTCGAGTTTTCTTTTACCTGTAGATTCTCTGATCTGAAAACTATTTCTACATGTAGATTATTATAATACAGAACTTTAAAATCAAAAAAAATTCTAGAATAATTATAATTTTAAGTTGAAAATATTCCTAAATTTAAAATATAACAGAAATTATTAGAAATATATTTTTATTTCTGTTTAAAATTTTTTAGTGGAACATGAAAAATATATTTCATTAAAGTTATCTTTATAAATATTTCACTGTTGATCTTTTTTGGTATAGAAAATAAACTGAAATTTTTTTTAGTATTTTAGTTCCGAAAAAGTTTTTTTACAGGAACTATCAAAATATAATGAAAAAGAAAAACAACTTGGTTCAAGGAAAGTAAATAATTATTTTAAATCTTCTAGAAACAATATAAGTTTTCAGTGTCAATTAGGCGATAAGACTAAAAGAAAAACAAAAAAGTCGACTTTAAATATTTAAGTTAGGGCTAACTAATTTTTTGTTGTTGAAACAATATAATTAAATAAATAAATGAATAAATGAATAAATGAATAAATGAATAAATGAATAAATGAATAAATGAATAAATGAATAAATGAATAAATAAATATATAAATAAATGAATAAATAAATATATAAATAAATAAATAAAAAGAAATGAATGAATGAACGAACGAACGAACAAATCAACGAACGAACGAACGAAAGAACGAACGAACAAACGAACAAACGAACAAACGAACAAACAAACAAACATACAAACAAATAAATAAATAAATAAATAAATGAATGAATGAATGAATGAATGAATGAATGAATGAATGAATGAATAGATAAACGAATAAACGAATAAAATATTTTTGTACGAATTTAAAAGTATAATTGAACGTACATTTTACATATAATATATTTCAATTTACATGAATGTTAAGTACTTGTAATAGGAAAAATTATTATAGGGAACATTTACATCGATTTTAAGGATTTCACGGAACCTTCTTGCTAAAGTTGAAGAAAATCGAACTACGCGTTTGGTCTTAATTGTGTAACAAACAAATTTACGAATAGACGAAGTAGCGAAAGGTCGAGTAGAAAGTAAATAACTAAGTAAATATATATATATATACATATATATATATATATATATATATATATATATATATATATATATATATATATATATATATATATATATATATATATATATATATATATATATATATATATATATATATATATATATATATATATATATATATATATATATATATATATATATATATATATATATATATATATATATATATATATATATATATATATATATATTTATTTATATATATATATATATGTATATATATATATTTACTTAGTTATTTACTTCATGCAGCAGGACATTTCCCTTACACCAATGCTTGCCAATTGTACTTCCAGGATATGAATGTACTTGAAAAGAACATGACAACTGAGGAATACCGTAAATTTACCCCGGACATCTTATTTATATTTCGTCGTTCAAATAACAATTAGTCTGGAGTTTGGTCAGACATGGAGATTGAGCAAAGGCGAACGAAAAGTTTAAGAAGCTTTGTAGACATTACATACGGGAGACGTTTTCTTAAAGAAGATCTTAAAAGTATCAAGATTACAATTGTTTAATATCGGAGAAAAATCAGAAAAAAATAACTTAACCATCAATTCCAATCTGTTTTTATTCAGGAAACATCGTCTGTGTTCTACATATCTACATCTCATCATACATATCGTCATAAAGAACTTGAATTACAGCTTTTAATTAGAAGTGATCTTCATTTTATATTAGAAATTATACCAATGTCAATATTATTATTTTTATATTTTAATTTTTTTAATTCCAAATTAGATCAATTATATTTCCTATTTTAACTAAAAGTAAACAATAGACAATTTATCCCCCTCAAAAGGTATCATCAACGCCTACATTTTTTTTTTCAATTTAATATAAACAATATTTCAAACATTTACCATAAGATTTTATTTCCAAAAAAATAATAAGTTGTGAATAAAAAAAAAAAATATTGGAATTAAAGGAATTGCCTCTCTTGAGTATAATTATTAGTATTCAGAAATAATCTAAATTGAAAAAATCTATTAGAAAAGCAAATAACAACATTTCATAAAATCAAAGAACTAACTGATAAACTACAACAGTCAAGTCGAAATTCAATAAAAAGGGTTGCAAATATTATTTGAAAATTCTTGTTGGAAAATTCAATCAACTTTGATGGATTATGAAGTTTGTGCCTCTTAAAAAAATATGAAATTTTTCCTCAAGTACATCACAAATTGAGGAATATTTGCTTTCGTAATTGAAAGAACTAATTGAAATGTCATCTTCACAAGCGAAGTAAAACTGCTTAACAAGTCTGCTTAATCACAAAAGTTAATATTACTTTTGTGTTCGTAATTTCAATGTGTGCTTAGCTTATTGACAGAACATTGTTCTTGTCTCACTTTAAGTAACATATCCATCCCTTTGTATAACAATACATGTCATGCAAACATTTGCTTTCCATTAAAATTATTGATTACGTTCGAAATGGGGTGGGCATATAATTTTCTAATGTCCCGTCATTAAATATTTGACGTTTTACTCTCATAACAAGTAAAATAATATCCAAAGCGTGAAGTGTCACAAATTAATTTGAAATGTAAACTTTGCATTATAATATGTTTTTATATCGATATTAATAAATTTATTAAACTCATGCACAGGTGAAGCAGCGAGTTTTAAAACTCATCCATACAATTTGTTAAGAAATCAAGTTGAAGTATTCTCTGTTGTAGCGTTTAATTATAAGAAAAAAAAAACTTATTGAACTGTTAGTAAATTTTTAAAATTACATAACAAGTTTAAAGAAAACTTTTCCTGCTTATTTAAGTAACACTTATAGAGGATACTTATTTTTATTTTTATAACAAAACATTGTATTTAGTTCTTTTTGAAATTGCATTCATATCTATGAAAACTACAATAGCGTTGGGAATAGAAATCACTTTAAAAGTTGGAAAGTGTTTTTTAAGGTAAAAATTTGAACAAAACAGTAATGCTTAATGATTTTTTTATAATTTAAAATCAAAAGAAATTACTAAAAACATTTACAATTTAATTTTTTATTATAAGAAAGTATTTTCAATATTTATATTTGGATATATATGTACAGCATTTATAAAAAAATACATTACATTACGAAACTTAAAGGTAAATAATTATGGTAACGTGTAGAGAATTAAAAAAAAATAAGTAAATATGCAGCACTATATTAACATTTGCCGTCTTTTATTACAACTCATGGCGTTTCAAGACAGAATTGAAATGCAACAGCTAAAATTTTAAACGTTTTAATGCAGAAATTAAAGTTCAGTATAATTTTAGTTCATATGTATTTTTTAACTTTACTTGGTTTATTTCCACATTTGATGGGAACACTATAAGATAAATAAATAATAAGTCGTTTTAAAACCCTTTTCAAGTTTAAAATAATGTTTCGTTTTAACGTTTTTATAATTCTTTACATAGCCTAATCTGATTAGAAGTTTTAATAGTTCCGACTCGTGACACTTGACAATTTTAGAAAAAATATTTAAATTAAAGATTAAAATAAAATGTTGTTCGAAACACGATTTTAAGTTGACGATAAAATATCTATTTTTAAATTATGTCTAATAATTATATTATTTTTAATAATATGCAGTAAAATCTGCAGTTTCTGTGAATGACAGAACAAAAAATAATGTTTTATTGATATTTAAGTAAATAAAGAGCAATAAATAATTAAAATAAATTAAGACAAAATGCTTCTATAATAATTAAAATAAATTAAGACAAAATGCTTCTATAAAACCAAGCGGTATTTTTTTTTTGGAAATACTAGCTTTTTAAAAATTTCTGCATAATTAAAACTATGTAACTACACAATTTTCGCGGCAATAAGATAAAAGTACTTTAAAATTTTAACATGGTTGAGTATCTTACTCTTTTAATTTTTATAAAAAAATATTTCCAGTGTTTTACTGTGATAAATTGACTTAAAATGTCTTTAAAATATTGAAGTGACATAACTTTAAAATGCTTCAATTACGTCGTTAGCTGTCATTTAGCTTCATTAATTTTTATACAAATTAATTTTTCAGATGCATTTTAATAAGAAAATAAATTAATCATGAAGTTTAACGGTGACTTTTATCCCATAAAAGAAAATTATTTAAAGTTACATTCTATCAACACACAAAACATGGAAAAAAATTGACGAGCAAAGGATGTTTTCTAGTGACTTTGAAGTTAATGGGTATTGATAATTCAATTAATAAAACCGCCGAGAAACTAAAGATAATTGATTTTTTATTGATTATATTTACATGCCATTAAACCTTATGAATACATTTATTCAGTTTTATTTAAAAGGGCGTAAATTATAGATTCACGAAAATTACATATAGGAGCAGATTTTTCAGTAACATAAAAATGTAAAAGAAATCGTTTTGTGGTGTCAAAAATTGAAAAAGATATTTGTAACACTTTTCATATAAGGTAATTGTAAGTTTGTTGACTTTATCGAAGTGCTTTCAATTTAAGTGCTGAAAGTTAAGGAATAAGTATTAATTTTTTTAATATATACTAAAGTTATTCGTTGTCTTCGGAATGCTGCGGCTTAGAAATTAAAAATACATGATGTTATTTTAAGGGAGACACGAGCCACAAGTCCTAATTTATTTATTAATGAATTCAGAAATACCATTTTTTTTTTATATTATTAGAACATCTTCTTCTGAACAATAATCAAAAACAAAAATATATTTAAAAAAGTTTTTTTTTCCGGTTTTTAAGCTTAATTAGACTTTTTTAAAAAACACTACTCCTGATACAATTTTTAATTAAAATTTTTTTTTTAATTAATTAAATAACGTCAAGGTATGCACTACAGACGTATGAATAGACTTTTGCAGATATGGGTTTAAATAGTTTTCAAAAACTTATTTTAATTTCAAAACCTAAAAATATACACATTTTTATGTTTAATAATTCGTAAAAAATAATTTATAACTCAATTAAAAATAATATTCATACGTTTATAAAACAAATATTAGAGCTTCAAATACTATTAAGAGTTTAGTTTTAAGTAAATTAGTCACAAAGCCTTAGCATTTTAATTGTGACCAAAATGTAAATAAAATATTTGGAGTAAATGACGATTGTTGCGGAAGAAAAGTGTATAGAAAGATGATAAATGGTATATAAACATCTAAAAAAACATGTTATGTTTCTTTTATTGTTTTGAAATTTTGTAATCACCTTCTTAAGTATGTATAGCATCGTTTTATGAAGAAAATAAAATTGTAATTTTATCGAAATTTGGAACTCTGGTATCCTTAATAAACTTTCGCGTTCATATTTCTCGTAATGAATCTAGTGAGTTTTATAACATTCTATAAATTATAAAAGTTTTCAATTACTTCTTTTTATAAATCAAAAATATCAGAAACCCATTTGTATGAAATATAAAAATAAAAGTACTAAATTCATATAAAGTGTCATGGAGGAAAGGTTCCCCTTTTTATTGAATTTAATGCTTTTAACTAACTACGGATCTGTTCTTTCAACGAAGCAAACTGTAAAACGGAAACCACGAAGATCACCAAATTAAAAAAAAAGCCTAACGTAGCTTAAATAATTGAGGCAAGAGGAACTTTTATTTTCTGTACAACCATTCCGGATATACTATCATTGTTCTTGTCATGGGTCATTTATATTAAAATTAAGTTACTGAAAAATTAATAATAAGATAATTTTTTAAATTATGTATTTAATTGAGAATGGAGTGTGCAACTTCAAGGCATAAGTACATAGTGGTAAAAAATACAATTAAAACTTAAATTTTACTATAATTCTAAACATATATTTAAATACATATAACTATAATATATTGTTCGAATATAATTTTAATATTTGATGTGTGATTACTTATTTTGTAGTATCTGTAATTTTTTTCGTCTTAAAAGTATAACACTTGCGAAGGTTTAAAACTTAAATTATTAAAACGTAATATTTTATCTACACTGTTATAAATTTCAGTGCAACGATGTACCATACATTGGTGCAAAGCAGAGGTGTGCAGCAAATTATACCATATTATGGTGAAATCTGGGTCGAACCAAAATCATTTATTTCGAAAAATAAAGAGATTTCACCAATAACCTCTTCAAACTTTTTAACTGAAACCGAAATTTTCGCTGTCGCTACATCAAAAAGCCAGGGAATCCCTTCTACGAAAGACAACGACGAACAACGGCCTTCGTTGCTCAGTGGATAAATGTAATCAGCTATGAATCAGATGATTCCCAATTCAAGCCCGATCCGGTGGATTTGGCAAAGAAGAGTAAAAAAGTTGTGATCTTGCGATTAGAGGGTTGCCAACTTCGCTACAAAAATACTACTATTAAAATACAAAAAAAAAATCGAATTTTGAGTTTTATGCAACGTATGAGCTTTGTTGCAACGTTTCACCGCTAAATGGTATCCGTGTTAGCACGGTAAAATAGTAAAACCAAGAAACAAATGTTGGTTGCAGTTAAATCGTTACCAAATTTTGGTGCAATAATTTTGAACAGTGTATATTTCCTAAAAAATTTCATATAATAAAAAATAACATTTTGTAAATTAATTATATATTTATTTATAAAACTAATACAATGAAAAATTATTATACAATTAAAAACATATATAAAATATTATACAATTGTTGTAAAAAAGTTGTGATCTTGCGATTAGAGGGTTGCCAACTTCGCTACAAAAATACTACTACTAAAATACAAAAAAAAAAAAATCGAATTTTGAGTTTTATGCAACGTATGAGCTTTGTTGCAACGTTTCACCGCTAAATGGTATCCGTGTTAGCACGGTAAAATAGTAAAACCAAGAAACAAATGTTGGTTGCAGTTAAATCGTTACCAAATTTTGGTGCAATAATTTTGAACAGTGTATATTTCCTAAAAAATTTCATATAATAAAAAATAACATTTTGTAAATTAATTATATATTTATTTATAAAACTAATACAATGAAAAATTATTATACAATTAAAAACATATATAAAATATTATACAATTGTTGTAAAAAAGTTGTGATCTTGCGATTAGAGGGTTGCCAACTTCGCTACAAAAATACTACTACTAAAATACAAAAAAAAAAAAATCGAATTTTGAGTTTTATGCAACGTATGAGCTTTGTTGCAACGTTTCACCGCTAAATGGTATCCGTGTTAGCACGGTAAAATAGTAAAACCAAGAAACAAATGTTGGTTGCAGTTAAATCGTTACCAAATTTTGGTGCAATAATTTTGAACAGTGTATATTTCCTAAAAAATTTCATATAATAAAAAATAACATTTTGTAAATTAATTATATATTTATTTATAAAACTAATACAATGAAAAATTATTATACAATTAAAAACATATATAAAATATTATACAATTAAAAAAAATGTAAATGCAAATGGAACTTTTACAGCAAATACCACCGAGAGATTTATTTGCAAAATAAAAAAAAATCTTATTAAACATGAATCAATCAATTGAAAAATTTAAAAAATCATATTAAACTTCGTAGGTAGTATCAATTCGAAGTAGATGAAGCAGGACAAATACTTCTTAAAAAGCGATGTTTGTAACTCAATCTGAATTTTTCGAAAAAGAATGAATTCCCGTAATGATTTTCCAGAACCTGGAAATTACTTTGAAGTTGTTTCATTTTTTTTCCTCGCAGGATTGTAATTGAGTTTTTCGTTTTTGCCTCACTCTAAGGTGATTACAAAAGGTTTCTTTTAAATATTATGAGTGGCATCTCATTTATATGAAACTGAAATTGCCTTGGAAGGAAACTTCCAGTTCATTAAAGTCGCACAATGTTGAATTTTATTGGGATTTTTTTTTCTAATGTACTTGATATTTATTAGTTCCAGATTTAAAATGTTAATTTTTTTTTGAGAGAATCTTCCTAGTTGTCTAGTGTTCTGAAGTTTAATACTCTGAAAAAAATATGTACTTCGTATGAGGTAATATATTTTGAAAAATTGAGTTGAAAATGTGGGCAGAGAAATTGCCTCTTTAGAATTGTCGGTTGAGCAAATATGAGTTTGATGATTGCAGATCGCTTCAACTTCAAAATATGTTGTACGATTTTTAAAAGTATAGGAATGGTTAAAGTATTATTGCCTGGATTATTCTTTGAATATGATTTCAAAAGTATTTTATTAAATATAAAGATATTTTATTTACATCTTATTATAAATTAAAAAATAAAGCAGATACTTTTCATATTTCAAAATAGATTCTTTGTAATGTAAATATAATTTACTTAACATGAGCGCAATATAATACATAAAGCTATATATCTCTAAAAGTTTGAAAAAAAGCAATATCTATTTATCATACGAATAAGATAGGATTTGATATAATTAAAATGGTTCTACGAAAAAGGAGTTCACTCAGCTTTTCGTAAATGAATATTAAAATAAAGTACAAGTATCAAATCCAGTTTATATAATGACTAAAAACTGATGTGGTAAATAAATGGACTACTATGTAGGCGATTTGTTTCTCTATATAAAAATTTTAAATGTTCATGTTAGTAAATGATAAATAAATCAGCTTGATAAATTACTAACCTTATTAAATTTCCTTGAAAAATAAATTAGCTTATTTATTTATCCAAAGTGTGAATAAAATGAATAACAAAATGTTATTATACATACACATAGTTCTGATGTTATATTTTTTTTATTTCGTTAGACACTATTTGACTTACCTCATTTCTCAACTGATTAAAACAAAACTACAATAGCAAAGTTAATGCAAGAAGTTAATCTTTCGTTTTCAACAAATATAGGATCCTAATCATTTTACTCATAACTCTTTATTGCACATTTTTGTAACTAATCAGCACTACACTCAAAACGAGCTCAGGTTACGCAAAAATATCGACTAAAATTTTGTGGTTGTACATTTCGATCAAATATATAGCCCATTATATATATTAATTTCTGTAGTAAAGCCCCCTTTTGCGGTCCTTGTACTCATTGGATGTTAACACATGAGGTATCAAAATAAAGATAATGTTCTGCAGCAGTGATGAATCGTACGTTCATCTCATCAATATCAACGGTGTTTTTAAAAACATGCGTTTAAAATAATTAATGTAAACGTGTTTTCTTAAAAAAACCTTTGATAATGCTGCCATCTATGAATGATCAGAACCGTTTAACTGTTATGATTTTTTTAAAGGCATTAGTTTCGTGTGTATAAAAGGGGAGAGGGGTGTTCATGCAAGAATTATCGAACGGCTATGCTAGTAATATGAAATTTAACAAGATGTAATAAACTATTACATCTACTTTAATTTAAATGTTCGATTTACTGGTGTTTCTTTGTAGAAACATAGGACTGGTGTTTTATATGAACCGCCTGTCTGCATCGGCATTACTATGGGGTTACATAAGTTTACTTTCGAAATGTCACAAACATACTTTTTTATTAATATTTAAACTGAAACAAATATTTCATATGACCTTAGAAATTTACCATATTTAAAAAGGCACTCAATCGTGGTTGGGGATATGGAGTTCGACTACCTATAAAACAAACGAAGACTGATTGGAGGGATATGAAGGACGTTAAACAGAGCAAATATTCCCTCAATTTGGTCGTGATGTGGGAGTTATAGTGGGATGCCAATTTAAGAGTTCTCCAAATATAGAAATAGAAATTCTTAAAAGTGACTTTTAAATATTCTGAATAAATATATATTTATATACTAAAGGAATCTGTCATGAATAATTCTTTACAATTGAAAACGTTGGTGAAAGAATCAGTCAGCTACAGTTTTCAAAAAATTTCAGGAAGGAAAAACCTTTTATAAATGCTTAAATTTTTTTAAAACTTATTAAATTTGGGTAAAACGTAAAAATATCTTCCTCTATCACAAACCGGTTATATTTTTTACTCTTTTGTTTGTTGTTTGTTTTATTAAAAAAAATGGAGCTGTCTGGTTTTTTACACTTAACACTGCGATTCTGTGGCCAGGCTTACCAATAAAATGATTGAAGATACTTCTCCTCCGAAATCGTCAATGCGACTGTGAACTTCAAACCTCAAAATATATTCATTTCATTTAAGGATTGCATAGTAAAATACATATAAATATAATCTAGCTCTAAATTACAACACTTAAAAGGGATTTCGGATTAGTAATACACCTTACAGCTCGTTCAACAAATAACATACCTTCAAAAACCGAGTTTAGCAAACTACTGGCTGATGCAACACGGAAAGCGATCTAACCAATCGATCAAACGTGGAACTAATTCGCTGCAAAAGCAATACAGCTCCCAGAATTGTACGTCTCTTGCACTGTATTAAACAAGAGTGCATCTCATTTTCTTTTATATCTCGATGGCCACTGCTTACAGCTGTCTGGGTTCTAGCACTAATCGATAGATGATTTTTTTTTGTTATAGGGATAAGCGAAAAAGTGTAAGTCAGAAAAAGTGGAGCTGCCTGGTACTACCACCCTCGTCTTCAATTGCACCAATTAAAAATTGTCCATTTTAATTACATTTAATATAATACAGATAGTGAAGTTCATTGAAATTATTATAAATTAAATACATAATTGCATTTAAGATGGTACGATTTGTACTGAAAACACCTAACCTTTAGATGCAAATAAAAGTTTTTAGAAGAGAATATTTTCCCATTCAAATAATATTAGACTAATTTCATTATTTGAATATTGTGGATAACAAAAGAGTTAACTCTATTAAGGAAATGTTTACTGAATATATTACGAGTAATAATAGATCCTTCTGAATAAAAAAATACCCAATTTGCTTTCCTTTTATAAGAAAATTAAGCTATATTCTAAGTCATAAAGAAACAAGAATTAAGTATAAAAAAAAAGTTCCCTTTCTAAAAGGTTCTTTTGTCTCAGACAAAAATGAATGAATCGTTACATCTGGGGAATAAAACACATCAATTCAAATTGGGCTAAGAATGGGCTTTTTGATATATATTCAAATGGCAATTGAAGCTTTCTTTCGCAACTTGCCGACCTTCTTAGACACGAAGAGAACTAAGAAATTTGAATATTTCACGTTCTCCGGAAATAGTCGACAAATATATTAAAGTATGCAAAGTAGTCCGATAGGCAATTTATTTTTACTTTATATCAATCAATTTCCAATATGAAAACGCAAGATGACATTTATTTTTTGTTGGGCTTACAGTTATTCCAATTTATTCATAACTTTGGGATGTTTATTTAAATGGCTTCAAGATTCAAATGAGAAAAGAAGACAACTTAATTTGAGTAAGATGAAAAAAAAAGTATCTAACGTGATTGTGTTTCTTTTCCTAAAGTTCTATTTTACTGTTTATATTAATTTTAAAAAGCAATATTGTTATCGTATATTGTTTTATTGGAGAATTTTAATGCTTGCCGTTAGTCCTGTTGCAAATAATTCCAAACTGATAAAATTATTATTACACTGTTCAAAATTATTACGACCTTGTACCAAAATTTGGTACCCATTTAGTTGCAACCAACATTCCGTGATTAGTTTCACCATTTTACGGTGCTACCACGGATACCATTAGTGGTGCAACGTTGCACCAAAACGTTAGGTAGTCGGCCGATAAAATATCTAATGCTTATCCTGCCTAACCACATAATGCTGCATAAAACATAAAACTCAAAATTCGAGTTTTCTTAGTATTTTAGTAGTAGTATTTTTGTAGCAAAACTGACAACCTTGCGATCGCAAGATAACTACTTTTTTACTTTTCTTTGTCAAGTACACCGATCGGGATCGCACTAGAAATCCTTTGACTCATAGCTTAATGTCTTTATCTACTGGGCCACGGAGGCCCTTGTTCGTCGCTGTCTTTCTTGAATTGGATTCCCCGGCTTGTTGATGTAGCGACAGCAATAATTTCGGTTGCAGTTACAGAGATTGAACCAATTATCGGTGAAATCTCCGCTTATTTTTTCCGATAAAGGATTTTTGGTTCAACCTAGTTTACACCATAATATGGCGTAATTTGCTGCAGAAATCTGTTTTGTACCAAAATATGGTACATAGTTGAACTGTAATTTTTAATATAGTACAAACACAATACACTAGCGAACTCCAGCATAAGACAACCTATCATTATATTAAGTAAGTTAAATAACTTAAATAATTAGTTTTTATGAAAAACTGAAGTTTTTAACAGTGTAGAATAATTTAGTATATTCGATCGGCTTTTTTTTAATTTGAATTTTGATTCCCATATTTTATAGAGATTGGTTTTTAATTTTTCGTCCTGAAAAATTATCTAAAATTTTATGGTAAGATAGAGTTGTATTTTTGTTAACGTGCAAATCTAAACATTTTAATCTTAAAATATTTGTAATTTGTTCTAAGACTGTTTACGAAGTACGCAAAATAGGAAAGTGCAAAGACACTAAAATGTACGCGTTTTCGTTTAAAAGTATTACTAGCACCACTTTTGTCGATTCAAATGATTGCCTAATTATATGAACCTATAATAAAAATGTATTTTTATAAGACCAAAACAATTTATATTACCTTAAAGGTACAGAACATGTAAAAAAAATTGCCTGGGCTTTTATCAGCTACATAACATATAAAATTTTAACTGAAACGATTTTTTAATACCAACATACAGTAAAATCTTAACTGCAGGATCAAAGAAAGCTGAACACCAATTATCCATATCCTAAACACTTTGATAAAAAGCAAGAAATCAGCAAAATCTATCAAAAGTGTCTATTTGTTGATTTATATTGTTTTTAAAAGTCATTAAATTACATTACATCTAAAACAAAGTTATTACTAAGAAATACCCCTTTTTTCGTTAATTTTTCAATTATCCGGGCATTTGGTTATCTGTATTGGATCTGATCCCAATTGATGTAGATATGTCGGAATTCCCTAGTGCGTATACACACCACTAGAGGGAGTTACTTTGTAATGTGTTCCAGCGCCACCTGGGTGTCGCTGGCAACACTGATCAGTTGTAAGAGAGAGCTAGAGAAGTGTTGATGAAGGAAGGTGGATTTCTATCCACGGGGGAGCATGGAATAAAAGCGTTGTGGCGTAATAATCTTGTACTGCCCCTTATTTCGTTCACCATCACCCATCTCTAACTCCACATGGGGGCTCGAGGCCGTGTGTGAATCACTGAGCAACAGAGAATTAGTGTTGCGGCAGAATCGGAAAACGGAAGGAACCGGAGGCTAAGCCTAACGCACCACGAGACAACTGCGGTCGTCGTCGAATAAGGAAGCGAAATCCGATTCGCAACACGGCAGAATCCGAAAACATCGTCGTCAGTGAAGAGCGGATCAGCGACGAGTGAAGAGCGGATCAGCGACGTGCAAAAGCAATAGTGGAGTGTACAAAAGTTACTAACTTTTGCCCTCAAGATGTCGTACCTGGCAAAGACGCGTAAGGTAGATTTGATGGTGCTTTTAGACGAACTAGATCTGACTCCACCGGAAAACCCAAAGGTTATACAAATGTGTAAAATCATAACTGGGCACACAGGGTATGATGAAGAAATTACCAAAAACCTGTTATATGCCATTGTAGCGGAAAGAGAAGAAAGAGAAACTCATGAAAGAGAAACTAATGAAAGAGAAGCCCTGGAAAAAGAGAAAAAGAGAGAAGCTCTAGAAAAGGAAAAAATACAAGAGTTCGAAATAGCGAAATTAAAAATAGATGCAGAAAACCGCCGAACAGACTCGTCGACAACAGAACAAACAAGTGTCTCCAGTCGTAACGTGATAAAGCCCTTTGAAGGAGGCGACATTAGCATGTACCTGGCTTTATTCGAGAGACAAATAGTTCGACTGGGAGTGGACAAAAATACATGGGTAAATCACCTGATTGGTCTACTACCACTGGAGGTCGCAAATGTCATCACGAGAGAACCCGAAAATGTGACGAGCGACTACGAACAGATCAAAACCATCTTACTTAGGCAGTTTCGTCTGACAGCGGAACAGTTTCGACTAAATTTTAGTTTTGCCAGGAAAGAACCAAGTCAAACGTGGAGAGACTTTTCGTACGTTTTAAAGAACTACCTAACCGAGTGGCTAAACGGAATGGAAATAAACACATTCGAAGCGCTTAAAGAACTCATGTTAGTCGACCAAATCAAAAGAAAATTACCGAGAGAGATGCAGGAGCATTTCATAGATGAACTACAAAAAATCAAGGACGTAGCAACTCTAACGGATAAATTAGATGATTTTCAAGCTGCACGAAACTTCAGAAGAAGCACAAAGCCGTACGAAAACAAAGCATACGAGGAGACATGTCTTCGAAACCGAGACGGCGCCAGCGCGCAGACGGGAGGAGCTTACGCGAAGGAGCGGGAGCCTACCCAGCAAAATCGACAGGTGAATAGAAAACTAGGAATAATATGCTTTGCTTGCGGAAATATAGGGCATAAATCGTTCGAGTGCAGGGAAAATAAAGACGACAGTGAAAATAAAGTCAATAGTACGAACGCACTTAGATGTGGATTGATACGAGTGATATCATCGCAAAACTTGCAAACACAGACGGCACGTCAGCCTGAAAAAGACTGTGCACCAAAGAAAATAAGCGAAGTAGGTTTGAGAATCGCTTCGAAAAAAGAAAACTCAAAGATGTTCTCTCAAAACCAATTTGAACATTTCCGAAAAACAAAACGGAATCGGAAGAGTCAATCAACATACAAAATCCCGAAGAGCAAAAGCTACAACCACAATTGGCGAATTAGCTCGCAAGTTGATCAACCAACTGATGCAAACGAACGAGGTTGGCGACGGAATACAACATGCCAAGTCTGCAATTGGCGAGCAAGCCCAAATCATAGGAACGGCTTTAAGAGAAGCAAACCTACCATCCAACAATTTGGAAGCGAGTGGAGTTGGCGACAGAAGTCACGTTTTGGCGATCACCGATCCATGGTTGAGAGCTGCGGTCCAATCACGGATCAGGATCAACGAACACAACCACCTTGGCGACGATATGGCCCAAATACAGAAGCCAACTTGAGAATGCCAATGCGCCAAACAAGGAGTGAGCGGCCTTGGCGTTAACTATCTTCTTTTTTTCTGTGAAGCAACCCTTGCAGCCGTCAAGAAGTGAATCATTATTTTTTTGTGCTTCGAAAAAGTTGTATGCAGAATTGCGAAATGTGGAAGATTTGTGATTTGTTATTTTTTTATTTGAGGTAGTGAAAGTTTTTTTATTTTTATTTTAGGAATTCGAATAGCCGTTTGAATTTTTTTATCAGTGGAAATAATTTTTTTTCTGAGAGAAGCTTTATTTTTATTTACAACAGCGGTGAAGTAATAAAGTGTTGCGATACTTTGCATACACCAGTAAATAATGAAAATTGTGTATCTTTGAAAAGTTTTATGATTTAATTTTTAGATTTCAAGCGTGATGTCATTTTTAAAAAAAAAACATAAGTGTGATGTTTACATTTTTGAAAGTGCTTTGAAAAGAATTTATTAGTGAAAAGTGAAAAACTTTTTTTTGGTGTTAATTATTTTTTAGGTTTGAACATTTGAATTTCTTGAGTATTGAAAGACTTTGGAACATTTTTAACTTCAAAACTTTTGGAACACTTATTTTTAGGACATATAGAACTCTAATGATAAAAAGTGATTTGAGAATTTAAGTTTTTAATAATAAATTTGATAATGTTTTGAAATTTTAAACTTGAAGTAAGATAATAATTGATTTTTAGATGTAATAAAAAAATAATTTTAAGTTCAAATAGAATAAGGATTAAAGTAACAATATAGTGTATGAATGTAGGTGTAGATGTGTAATGTCATGTATTGTAATATAATGTATTGTATTGTAGTATATCATTGTAATTATGTGATTCCGAAGACGGAATAGTCGAATGGCCGAGTGTCGGAATGCCCTAGTGCGTATACACACCACTAGAGGGAGTTACTTTGTAATGTGTTCCAGCGCCACCTGGGTGTCGCTGGCAACACTGATCAGTTGTAAGAGAGAGCTAGAGAAGTGTTGATGAAGGAAGGTGGATTTCTATCCACGGGAGCATGGAATAAAAGCGTTGTGGCGTAATAATCTTGTACTGCCCCTTATTTCGTTCACCATCACCCATCTCTAACTCCACAGATATAATTGGAATTCTACTGTAATTGAATCTACATACTAAATATATGTTATATAGTATAATTTCATCAATTCTTGAAAATAAATAAAAAAAGTAGTGATCTTGCGATCGGAGGGTTGCCAACTTCTCTACAAAAATACTAGAAAGTCGGCCAGAACATTCAACAAATTATACTGGCGTGTATACGGGACTGGTGCACGATAAATCTGATCGGGGTCCAATGTCCTGACGCCTATTGAGGTTGCGTCGGGTGCCAGCTCAGGTGTTGTCCTCTTTATCTGACCATGGTTCAAAAATACGAGTCATCGTTTCCGGGTCTTTCCTTCGAGATAAGCCCCGAACCGTCGCCAATAGCCCACTGTGCAGCTCTAATGCGACGTTATTTAAACAAACCAAACCTTGAAAATAGATATATGTTTATACTGACTTTAGATTGGCATATTATCTCAATTAGACAATCGATAATTTATAATATTTTAAATTTAGAAAAGGCAAGCAATATTTTGGATATAATTTGAATACAAACATTTATAAAATTAGTTTCAATGTTCAACCATAAATGCATATCTCGATAATTTGACTGATTTATAAAGATATTATTTTTCTATTTAACAAATGTACTCATATAATATTTTTATTAATGTAATTGAATTTACTTGGGATGTCAATAAAAAAATATGTTATGCAATTTATTTAAACCGGCATGGAAGAGACATCAAATATTTTTTCGAGTATCGTTAGTTTTACTAAATATTATGCATATTTTTTAAATATCACAAAAATACTCTTTCAAATCAACAGCTTAGAGGAATTTTTGAAAGCCATATATCATAAAATAATTAAAATTTATATATTTATAAAAAAAAATATGTTTAAATTAAACTCTTGCATGGAAAACCATTTTACAATTTTGATATTTTGCCCTCCTGTCAGAAATATTATTTTGTGTTGTGAGGCAAAGTGTTTTAGAAATCAGATGATGCTCAATGATTTTTAATAACCAATGTGTTCTAGGTTTAGTTGTATTATTTTCCCAAATTAATAATTTTTTTTCTGTGCCTTATCTGAAAACAATCTGTGGGATGTCAAATGTGTGAAAACAATGCTGCATCAATCCTTAATTAAATACCGCCGAACTTGTCCCGCTGTCTGCATCTTGACATCGAAAAATGTGACGTCATCGCTGTTATCCCGAGAGCTTGATTGATTTCGCTTGTTTTAGCAGAAAGCAAATATGGAACCGTGTGAGAAATGAATAAATAATCAGATATTAGAAGTTTGCGAAATATGGTTATTTTTCGGTTGCCAAATTTGATAAAATTTAAGAATTGTTTATTGATATGGGCGCCGAATAATTCAAATGTAAACACTTTTATTTTGAAGTTTTTTATGTTTCTATTATTTTCATAATTATTTTGTTGGTTGACTTAATTCGGTTGACTTTGTTGATAGAAACATTTGAGTTTAATGCATAATAGGCTTTGGGATCTTTCTTGAGAGAAATACACAGCCAAACTGTTTCGTTTTTTAAATAGAGTCAAATGACGGATAAAACATTACACTGTTAAAAATTATTACGACCTTGCACCAAAATGTGGTACCCATTTAGCTGTAACCAACATTTGGTGCTTAGTTTCATCATTTTACGGTGCTACGATGAATATCATTTAGTGGTGAAACGTTGCACCAAAATTCACATTTTCTCTTCACCGTTTTATGGTGAAACGTTAAACCAAAATTCAAGTTTTCTTAGTATTTCAGTAGTAGTATTTCTGTAGCAAAGCTGGGAAAACTCTGATCGCAAGATCACAACTTTTCTAATTTTCTATGTCATGCCCACCGATCGGGATAGCACTAGGAATCTTCTGATTTATAGCTGAACGCCTTTATCTACTGGGACACGGAAGCCCTTGTTCGTGTTTGTATTTATTGGAGAGGATTCATAGCAACGGAGACAATTTGGATTGCAGTTAAAGAGGTTAAACCAATTGTTGGTGAAACCTCCGGGTTTTTTTTTCCGATAAAAGATTTTTGGTTCAACCTAGATTCCACCATAATATGATGTAATTTGCTGCAGACCTCTGTTTTGCACCAAAATATGGTACATACTTGAACTGAAATTTTTAACATAGTACAAACAGAATACAATAGCAAACTGCACCATAATATATCATTATATTGAGTAAATTAAATAAGTTAAATAATTAGTTTTTGTGAATAAACTTCGAAGTATACATATATTAGTTTTTATTCCCTTGAAGAACAATCGATTACAAATATTATTTTTAAATATTTGGCATGCGTGTCCCTAAAAATTATATTTCTATAATTACTTCAGTTTAAAGGTACAATAACCAGGTATTTAAATTTTAGAAAAATAGTGGCGTCACAATTGAACCATTGAGTCAGGGCTTGCATATTTCAGTTTGGAATAAGGGTATTTCTCAAACACGTCTTTAAAATAACAAGTTTAAGAGCTTATACGATTTTTATCAGAAACTTTTACGTGCTACCAATTTTTCATGGTTAAGCCGCCAAAGTTTGAAAAAAATATTTGCACTATAAGTAAATCACTATGTGGTTTTCTTGTGATTTTAAAATTTAATATTATTTTTTATTATATGCTTAGAATACACTTTTGCTGCTACTTAAATATACAACATACTTATGTTTTATAAAATTCTATGTAGTTTAAAAATGCAAAATGTTTGGTCTTTTTTGGGTACTTGTGTATAAAGTTATTTAAGGACTAAATGTACCATTTCAAATATTTAAAACGAATTTCATATGCTGCCTGCGTTCAAAATCCATTTTAAAGAGAACATCGTGTTTACAACACAAATTTCATCAATTTGTCCTTTATTTTCTACGTTGCTTTCTGCAGAGTTTTAAAGATTATTGCTTTTGACATTTTACTTGACGCCGTGATCGAAATTTTATCACGTCTTAAAAATACTTTTTATCTATTTTCTTAGTATAAAACGTCCCTTTTTTATATGTTTAAAGTTAAATTCCTCTTTATTCCCTCTTTTTAATCAAAAGATTTTATTCTTAAAGACTTAGTAGAAGTTAATGACCTTGAAAGCTGTTGCAAGTCCCTTGGATACCTTGGATTTCAGTTGTTGCATGTTGTAGGAAAACTTGTATTGTTTCAAATTTAGATTAATAATGTAACTTCAAGTGACTAAGTAAAAAATGCTTCTTTCTGGAAATAAAGCTTGTGTTTTGTAATAAAGATTAGCTCATTAGCTGCTGATTGTAGTTTTGATTATTCGATAGAATTTAATCTTTTGCTTTTAAAAATAACCCTTGTATTTTTATCATTTTGCCTAGTATTCTTATTTAGTTATAAATATAGCTATATAATATGAATTAGAATTTAAAGAATCCTTTTATTGTATATATAGTTTTATTAATAATAATTTAAACTAACAATAAATTCTTTTAGTCACTACATTACAATAGTATCTATAAGTAACGTTATCTAGCGCTATATGCAAAAAATGTGAATTTTAATATTAATCTTAAATCCTCAACTCAAGAACTGTCTAATATTAATATTGTTATTTAAATAGTATAACTATTAGATGAGTTATATATTTTAGTATAGTAAAAATACAAAATTATCTTTTTAAAATATGCACTCGAAGTTTTAACTATTTGATGTTCCACTAAAAAAACGCAAACATTTTTATGTTTTGTTTTATTTTTAAATGTTTTAATATTGAAGCTACTATTAGTAATTGTTTTGTAAACTATTCAAAAGCTATTTAATAATTTTATAAGTATTGTAATTATATAAGGCGTATTGACTAAATAATTGCTCAAGGATAGAACATAAACATTTTTTTTCACATATGCCTAACATACAATATCTCGGGGAGGGACAAACCTTACATACGCATCACCGTAAGAGGCAGTTACATGACTGAAGCTTTCCTGCGCAGCGGGAAAGACATAACATATGTAGAGGGCGTTACAATCGTAATAACGGGAACAATATATAGACACGTAACGGGAACATGAAAATATATACAGGTGACGGGGACATGATAATAGGACAAACATATAAGATAATAACATAAATGAATAACGCTGGTTACATCCTCCCCCTCTGGCTCCGACGTAGTCCCGACGAGGGGCCAGCACCAGTTCTTTTGGGTAAGTTTGGTGGCCGTCCTCGCTTTCGCAACGGATTGCAAGGACGTTCGATGGGGTCCTGGGTGTAGGCCTTTAGGGCAGAAGTGTGGTACACGCCCAGGGGCACTTGGGGATTGTCCAGGCTGGCAATTTCGAATGTGGATGGTGATCTTTGTGTAAGGATGACATAGGGTCCATCTCGTCTGGGCATAAACTTTTTGGATTGTCCAGTGGCAGCCTTGCTGACGGGATGCAGGGTCACATATACTTTATCACCTGGAGCATATGGTGGAGCCGGATTACGCCTTTTGTCTGCGTAGATTTTTCTTTTGTCTTGTTGGGTTTCGATGACTTCTTTGATCTGGGCTGTGAATCTTGAGAATTTTTTAAGGTACGGTGTTATTTCAGGGACGAAATTGTCGTTGTCGATCACTCCTCGGATGTCGTTAGTCACGTCGTCTGTCATCCGCAATTCTCGTCCAAAGCTGAGAAATGCTGCTATCTGCCCAGTTGATTGGCACTTTGCTGTGTTGAGCGCAAAACGGATTGCTGGCAGTTTCTCAGACCAGGATCGGTGTTCGTCTTGAACCAGGATTGCAAGACGAGGTTTAAGATCACGGTTTTTTCTTTCTACCGGATTTGCTTGAGGGTGATAGACCGGTGTCAACGTTTGGTTGATGTCTAGCATGCAGCAAAGTTGTTGCATTACGGCAGACACAAACTGCGTGCCGTTGTCGCTTATAATTCTACGTGAGATTCCGTACCTCAATAATACTTCTTCTAGTAGTGTAGTAGCACACTCTTTCGCAGTTGCAGTGGGTAATGCGAAGAGTTCAACCCATCGAGTGTTGACATCTTCGATGATGAATATCCATTTCTTACCATCTCTGCTTTCTGGTAATGGGCCAAACAGATCGATTGCAAGAGTCTCGAATCGTTGGGCCGGAACGGGAGTTTGCAACAAACCAGCTGGCTTTTGGTTTGAAGATTTGTATCTGTTGCACTCTATACAGTTTTTTACATAGTCCGTGATAAACTTCCGCATACCTGTCCAATAATAGCGCTTTGCTATACGATCGAATGTTCCTTCGGCTCCATAGTGGCCTGCTGTTGGAGCATCGTGATGATATTTAAGGATGGAGTTTACTTCTTGAGCCGCTATGACCAGTTGTGCTTCGTCACTGTCCGAGTCTGGTGCATATCGGTAAAGCACACCTTGATTCATCAGGTAACCACGATCAGTCCAGTTGGCGAAGTCTACGTTTTTCTCATTGCTTTCGAAACAACGAATTATCTTCTCAACTTCTGGGTCTTTAAGTTGTTCTTCTCGGAGCTCTTTTGAAGTATGTGAGGGAACGTCGATGTGTATGCTACACAGTTCACATGAAGGTTCGGCATGCTGACAAGCTGGTCTTGACAACATATCAGCGACCACGTTGCATTTTCCTGGGATGTACTCTAACTTCAAATTGAAAGATTGAACTTCTAGAGCCCATCTTGCTAATCGTCCCGTAGGAGACTTCAAACTCATTAACCACTTAAGAGGTTGGTGGTCGGATGCAACAGTAATCTCTTGTCCTTCAATGTAGGCACGATACTTCTTTAAAGCCCAAACTACAGCTAAAGCCTCGCGCTCTGTAGTCGAATAGTTTCTTTCGGCACTAGTGAGTAAGCGACTGGCATACTTGATAGGATGTTCATCAGATCCGGTGCCTTGTAAGAGAACTGCACCAAGGGCATAACCGCTGGCATCAGTCCGGAGAGTGTATGCTTGACTTGGATCACTTTGACGAAGGATCGGTGGACTAACCAAAAGTTCTTTCAGAGTCTTGAAAGAAGTTTCTTCCTCTGTTCCCCAATTCCAAATGACATTTTTCTTAGTAAGATTGCTAAGAGGTCTTGCTACTTCTGAAAAGTTTGGAATATATCTTCGATACCAAGAACAGGTCTGTAGGAAGGATTGTACTTGTTTGACGTTCTTCGGAGTTGGTATCTTCAGGATAGCCTCAACCTTCTCTGGATCAACTTCGATTCCTTTGGTAGTTATCCAGTGACCTAGATACTTAACCTTTGGGCAGGCTAATTGACATTTCTCTCTATTTGCTCTCAAGTTGAACAGGGAAAGTCGTTGGAAAACTTTCTTGAGGTCTTTTAGGTGATCTTCAAAGGTAGCGGATAAGACAATGATATCGTCCAAGTAGACTAGTATCTTTACATCCGGCAGACCACTTTTAAATCTGTCCATCAGCCTCTGAAATGTAGCTGGTGCATTTCTCAACCCGAAAGGCATTCGGTTGAATCTAAACGTTCCGAACTGGGTTGTGAAAGCCGTCTTGTCTTTATCCTCCGGATGCACGCTCACCTGGTGATAACCTGACTTCAAATCAATAGTGGACATGTAAGTTACATGTCGGGCGTCATGGATAAGGTCATCGATCTGTGGTAGAGGGTAGTGGTCTGCAACTGTCACTGCATTCAAGCCGCGATAGTCAACACACAGTCTTGTTTTTCCATTTGGTTTGGGTACCAACACCACCGGAGCAGCAAAGGGTGACTCGCATTCTTCGATTATTTTCTTTTGCAAGAGGTCATCCAGTTCTTTTTTCAATATTTCCTTCTTCGCAGGAGAAACTCTGTAGGGTGGATAAGCGACTGGAGCATGCGTTACCGTATTAATGCGGTGCTCTATGAAAGACGTGCTCTCTCCCCCTGGTTTGAAGCTTTCCTCGAAATCCTGAAGCAAATTATTGACCTGGAGCCTTTGCTCGACGTTCGCTCTCGCCTTCTTCTTCACGGAGATTACAGCTGTTGATGGGAAGAGTTTCGACAGGTTGCTGAGACGTCGATGTGATGTCATTCCCAAAATAAACCTTTCGGCGAGGGTTGTCACAAAAGTTCCACCTTTTGTTTCTTATGTCGAGAATAATTTCCGACTTTTCTAGGAAGTCTGTTCCTAAGAGAGTTCGATTTCCTTTTGCATTTGGAAGGGCAAGGAGATCCAGAATGATTGTTTTGTTTTCAACCTCAATGGACACCGTGGCTGTGCAAGCCTCTTCAGTAGTTTGGTAACCGTTTTTCAAAGTCATGGTTACTGAAGTCTCCTGGAACTCCACTCCTTTTCTCTTCAGCAGGTTGTAGAGAATCTCACCAGCGACTGATCTGCTGGCACCTGTGTCTGCACAAACTCTGGCTCGTACACCGGATATGCACACATCAATCAGTGCAATAGGGGACATCTTGGAATGGCAAGTGTACATGGTAAGTGAATTTGCAGGGAAATTCTCATTTCTCGCCGTTGGAGAGCATGTCGGACACTTTGCCTTTATGAAACCAGGTCTGGAACATCCATAGCAGTATATGGCAGGCTTGTTCTCTGGATTAGGATTTCTTTCATTTTGCCTTGGCTTTGGATTCTGCGCCACTTTTCTGAAGTTTCCAGTATTAAATCTTGGACTGGACCACTTCTTGGTATTCGACGTAGAGTCATTTCTGTTGTTTGGACGAACCGTCTCGTAGTCATCTAGCTTTTGTACTAGATCTGTAGTAGTCTTTATTTGTGTCCAGTCATCGATGAAGTGCTCTTTGACTTCTTGTGGAACACGGCGTTTAATCTGGTCTGTAACCATCAGATCAGACAATTCTTCAAAAGTTGTTATCTCGAGACCTGTAATCCAACCTTGAAAGTAATTCCTGAGTTCGTAGGCGAAATCTGTCCAAGTGCCTTCTTGACATTTCGAATGTTTTGTGAACAATTGACGAAATTTTTCTGGAGTGAGCTTATAGCGCTTTAGAAGCAGCTGTTTCACTTTTTCATAATCTTGTGCAACTTCTTCGACTTCTCTTGCAATGATCTGAGCAATATAATATGGCAGCAACCCAATCAGATGAGAGGCCCAGAAAGTCCTTGGAATCTCAGCTCTGTGAGCTTGTCGCTCGAAGAGAACGAGGTATAAGCTGATGTCATTCGTCACTGGATCGAATCTCTGGATCAGCGTCTGCAAGTCCAATCTTGGTTTGGCTGCTTGAAAACCATCGTTCTGGGTAAGAGGAACTTGGGATCGTGTTGCCTCATCCTGGAGTTTCAGCTTCTGAAGTTGGAATTCGTAATCGTCTTTTCTTTTCCGCTCTTCGTACTCCAGTTCCAATCTTCTTTTTCTTTCTTCAGCTTCAAAGTCTTCTTTCCTTTTCTTATCTTCAAGGTCTTCCTTCCTTTTCTTATCTTCAAGGTCTTCCTTCCTTTTCTTATCTTCAATTTCAAGGTCTTCCTTCCTTTTCTTATCTTCAATTTCAAGGTCTTCCTCTTTTATTCTTTCAGCGATTATCTCTTCAAACCTTGCTTGGACAAACTCTAAATCGTCCTTATATGCTTCACTCTCTTGAATTCTCGTCTTCAGTTGAATAACTTTGAGATTATCAATACCATCCAAGTCCAGGTCAATTGACAGCCGGACCAGGTCAATCTTCTTTCCTCGTGCGAGAAAAGCCATCGTGGGATTTCAGAATAGTTCCTTTGTGAGTTCAGAATATGGCAGTAGATAACAGGCACACAAAATAATTACCTCAAAGTCCTAGAGCTATTTCACAGTTCAATGCACTTAAACTCACTACAATTATTAATTAATTATGAAATATTAGCACTCAAATAGTCTATAATTATTTTTCAGAAAACCAATTAATATCAGTTAAAATAATATTAAATCATTTAAACTATTATAAATTTATTGTAAACCATTATAAAATCATTCCAACTATTCATTTATTCAAGCAAATGACACTGTGCAGTATGAAATCTTTTCAAGTGTAAATGACACTGTATAACACCCGATCTCTAGTTAAAATGCAAAATTTTTATGGTACAATTTCAATATTAGATTACCAGAATACCAAAATATATTTTAACATGATTGAACAAATTTATTTATAAGAAGAATCACTTTTGTTTAAATTATTTAGAAATTTATGAAGTACTTAAATATAAAATCAAAACAATAGCATTAACAAACTTCCATTTCATAACGAATCAATTCAAGTGTTCTTTCAAAATAAATTTAAAAAACAACATTAAATTTTATAATATAATCAATTATCCAACTGATCAAAATAACTAATAATTAGTTAATGCCAATAATTAAATTAAATAAGCACTATCACAAATAAAACTTCCTGCCAATATAAAATCTACTACTCTGAATCACACTAAGAACATTTATTTCTTATGTTTGCATGTCAAACCACATTCTTTTATTTTTCCCGAAAGAGAACAAAATAAAATAAATAAAACCCACAATCAGAATTTTCAAGGCCAGCAATAATTTCAAATAAATGATAAATAAAACACTATCAGTTATGTGGAGAGGAGGGGGAAAAATTGCTTTTCTTTTTATCTCCGTGTGTACGAATTTTGAATTCGTAATGCTACCAAATACGATTCGCACAATCAGTATTTACAGAACCAAGGTGGTTCTTAGTTTGAAATTCAGTGCCAAAACACAGCAAACCATTGCGGTTTAATTTCAAAAGACTAGTTAAAATTAAATCATTAGAGATAACACTCCAAACGAGACACAGCATACGTGTTATGCAAAATTGTCTCCTCACAGTAAACAGGATGTATACTGAAAAACGAAACTTTGCGTTTCGAAACTTTAACCTAGCCTACAAATTAAAAAACTTGTAACACTGAAAAGAAAACAAAATAACACTTATCTTAAACATCCGATGACATTCCTTCTTGCCTGAAGAACACAATATCCTTCGTTCTTGCAACGAACTTTAATATGGCGGCTCTAGCCATTTTCATCAATCGGAACGAAGAATCTAAAAAGCGAGTCATGCAATTGCTGTTCCTACGGTGTTGCGCCACGTTGGGGAGCCATTTATAAGGCGTATTGACTAAATAATTGCTCAAGGATAGAACATAAACATTTTTAATCACATATGCCTAACATACAATATCTCGGGGAGGGACAAACCTTACATACGCATCACCGTAAGAGGCAGTTACATGACTGAAGCTTTCCTGCGCAGCGGGAAAGACATAACATATGTAGAGGGCGTTACAATCGTAATAACGGGAACAATATATAGACACGTAGCGGGAACATGAAAATATATACAGGTGACGGGGACATGATAATAGGACAAACATATAAGATAATAACATAAATGAATAACGCTGGTTACATCTATATAATAAACATTTTTAGGAACAAAAAGTTTTAATACCTGACGATTTTTCAAATTTATTTAATCGCGATACATATAAATATTAAGTGGAATGTATTCTAAAACGAATAGCAGAAATCCACTTTAAAGTATATTTAGAAACTAGTTTTAAAAACAACTTATTTTGTAATCACTAGTTGTGTAATAATTGCAAATAGCCGTAAATAATCATGAAGTTGTTTATAGAAATAGCACAATAGAAATGTAAATATATTTATAATAAAATAAATGAAAATGTTTGAATTATCCGAAGGTAGATGGTTATATATTTGTCTGTGTATCAGTAGCTGTCTTTGTAATACATAAATATTTTTTTAATTATTAAAAGTATTCCTTTTTTAAATATTTTCAAATCTAAAGCATGAAAAGTACTTTTAAAATCCATCTTTAAATTTAAAATAAATCTTTTGTTTTAAAGCCATGAATTTGCAAATAAAGAGTCTTTCAGTGAAAAATTATTTACAACTTCCATAATTTAATAGCCCCGCAGAGTATTTAGCAATTGTAAACAAAACCTTCTTCATTCTTTAAAAATACCTCTAATATCGCATTCAATGCATGAAAAGTTTAAATTCCGTTCTATACTGTTTACAAAAATGTAGGATAGGATTTACCTATGTACTCTAAATATATGAAGTGTCTGTGTTAAATATGTATGTTAAGCGGCTGTTAACACAGTACATATTTAACAGTTGATTATTTACAATTAGTAGTCAAATGAAAACAATATTGATGGAATTCGTGAAATGATAGTCCATACAGTAAGTTAATTCGCATTCGCAATAAAACAAAAGCTGGATATGTTATTGGTTTATGTTGAAACTATTAAGAAGAAGAAAGGACTCAGATAAAACAATATTATTTGAATCTAAATATTTAAAATTTTAATTCAATATTTAGATGTGTTTTGGAAGAAAATATTATGAAAGTCAAATTTTATTTTACTTTGTTAGAGCTTTGCAGGTATTAACGTGATTAACATATTAGTGCTAAATATGCCAGTATTATAATGCTTTTATTATTATACTTAAAATTTTAAGCTAGGGTTCTTTTTTTGACTTTTATGTAAATAGAAATTTAGTCAAAACTACCAAAAATTTTTTTCACATCATTAATGATTGCCCTTTTAAATTTACTTTATATTTCAATTTACTTTTAGAAATAGCAGAATTTCAAATACTAAATAATCTCATTTAGAATAAAAGCAGTATGCAATATGAAATTGCCTGTATTGGTTGGGCTTAACGGAATGTGAAGTCTATTTTTCACAGGAAAACTTACAAAGTGTATGTGAATACATCCTTCAAAATGCCATTTCGGAATTACGATGTCTTCGTGCTGATGAATAAAACATGAGGAGAGCCAATTTTACTGAAATATGTCAATATCTGGTTTTGAAGTTTTTGATGCGCTCCTGATCTATATCTTGAAATGTTATTTTATCGTTCCATGAAGCTATAGATTTACATTTTGTTTTAAAGGTATTCCGTCTATATAAAGGTATTTTGTTTAAACATATTTTTTAGTTAATTTCATTTGTATGGGATAATAAACTTTTCTAAAAAAATATTTGTTACATCACTGTCATAAAAATCTATTTTGGTTTCTAAGTGTCTTTTAGAAGTTAGATTCTGTCTTAGTCTTACTTGCATGCTCAAACGGTAGCGATAATATGCTTTTACTGGGCGCATTATCTTTGTAACATAAATCCAAAAATAATATATATTAGAAAATAATGCAAACAATAATTGTTTTGGAATATGTTTTCCAAATACTCAAAAAATACTTCCATGAAATTTGAACTTCTGAATTTGTAAATATAACAATGGACTTTTAAAAGCTTATATGTTTTTCTTCTAAAAATTGATAGACAACTGCTCCTTTGCAAGTAGTCAGGTTATGTTATTGTCTTTAATATTGTGTATTTTGCATCTTATAATACTGAAATATGTAACAACAATGCATTGTTTGTCTCTACTTATTTATTACACACACCTAACCACTGATATTATTTTTCAGATTTATTAAAACGAACTCGCGATTAGTCTTAGGGCCCCCACCCCCATCATTTAATTAGTAACTTTTCAGTTAAACTTAAACCCCGCTTACATTATTCTATTTATTAGACTTAATTCGATGAAGGTGTAAGGACCTCTGTTCGACACACCGTAAGATTAATTCCGATTCTAAAAATAGAAAGTTATTGCCGTGAGTTTATGTAGGGGGGAAGTGGGGATAAGTGCAACCATGGGACAAATGTGGTCAAGACTGATTTTTGTTAAACATTGATTAAAAATATCACTGGTGGGAAATCCCAAAAAATGCAATTTCGTGAACTTCTCCTTTGGTGTTTACCAAAAAAACTGGCAATTTTTATCTTGAAATTTTTTTTTAATGTTTACTTCTTAGGGCTCAATAGAAAAACATTTCTGAAAGTTTATAATTTTTTATATTTTTGTTTACTACCTAGAATACCAAAATGTTGTATTCTTACTAAGTTTCGTACTCACTTTATTTTAGAATCATTGAACTAATGGTTTAGCATTGGCAGCCATGGTTACACTTGCTGCTTCATTTTTGAACGTAGGGCAAGTGCATTCATGGTAGTTGGGGCAAGTGTGAATATGGTCTGGCTCATGTAAACTGTGTTTATAACCAAATGTTTTAAGTTTTTAATTAAAAGTGTGTTGGTTAATTAACATAAGAAGAAAAATCCAGCTTTTTACGAAAAACTTTAATATTCAAATTTCACGTAAGGTGCTTCAAAGACAGGGAAATAAGAAAATTTTCCTTGAAAACCTAAACAACTGAATGGAAAACATGTGTCAATTACATGCAAACCATATATAAGTACAATAATATTAAAAAGTATATAATAGTTATATAATGGAGAAAGTATATAATATAATATGTAAAAAAATATATATTTCTCTAATCGCCCATATTTTACTGCGAAGAAGTTCGTAGCTCCCAAACGTTTGAAAAAAAACTGCCACAATCGGTAACATTTAAAGTAAACACACTTCCAACTTTATTATTTTTATGTAGCTTATGCAGGTTTGAGAGACGCTGATTGCAGTTGCCTCGGGTAATTGAGGAAAGTTCAACCAGCGATAATTAAAAGACAAAAAAAATTGTGAAAATCCATGGCAGATGATAGAAAATATCTAATTGGAAGTTATTAAAGCTGAAAAATGGTGTGTATTGAGTTTTACTATTGTAATTAGCATACCCACAGTGACAGTTTAAAAATATTTTTTTTAAATCGGTTTAATTTACCCTAAATGTTTACGACTGCTAAAATATATATGCTTAATAAAAGAGGAATTAAAAATTAAATTAATATTTTTATTACATTATGTGTGGATTCACAAAAGCTTTTGATAATAAACTTTTAATTAAAGTAATGCGAGTACTAAACATTTATAGTATCGATATCAGTTGATGAACTCACTAAGAACAGTTATTAGCGTTCAAGACATGAAAACATTTAATTTTATTACCATAATATAACTGAATGTAACATTTCATGAAGTGGCTTTCCTTTTACTTCGTGATTGTATAGTTATTCAATAATTTAATTAATTTTAAGATGATAAAATAGCTTTTTTTAATTTACAAATAATTTGATAGCAAACATTTTCTTAATTAAAATACTTAGTTTTCAATAAAAAGTTAGCTGAGTATTAATAATATTAAAGATCATTTTGGGAGTTTATTGATTTAATGTTTTATTAGGAAATTTAATATTAAGTAATAAGAAATTAATCCTTATTAATTGCTTTTGGTACTGATTACTTTTTTTAGTTTAGAAGAAAAAAGTCAAACTTGTTATTCGGACATTTTATTTTGTAGGTTTTTAGGGAACAGTAATCGAAGAAGTCATTTAAAATTAAATTAACCCTCTTGAAAATATTTTCGAATTTGATGATAAAGTTACTTTAATTACTGGAAATTTTATTGCAAAAAAGGCATTTATTTTTTTCAAATTTTCAAATGTATGCTATTTTGTGTTAGATAATTATATTTATGCTGTCCGTCTCTAGATTCTCAAAAATATTTTTTATTGTTTTTAACATTCGGCAATCTTCAATGCTAATTTCGTCACTTTTGACAATCGTTTCGTTATTGAATCACGTGACTTTTAACGAAACAAGAATCTTCAAACATTTTTGACGAAAGTAATTTTCTCCGATTCCTTACCAATCGAACAAGTTCATTTGGTTCTAAGTTTTGGTTCCTATACGTATATTATCACAATTCAAATGAACTTTTCTGGTTTGGTCGATAGCGCGCATGGATTCGGAACAAGAAATTTTTAATTCAAGTCGACGTGATTAAGTCGATTTTTTTAAAATCGTCCTAATTTTTGCCAAAATAAATTTTTCAAAAGAAACCCAACCTAATGATTATTATTTTTTATTTTAACGAAATATTTTGTCGGATCATTTATAACGGGATCCTGTTTCGTCAAAAATGACTATAGTTTCTTCAAAAATGAGCATGCATTTTTAACAGTGCAGCGATTTTAAGGAACTTATGAATTTATAAAATAAGTTTATTAAAACAATTAAAATACGAATTTCCAAAACTTTCTTTCTACGTATGAAATATACACAGACGCAATGTAATCAATTTAATTTTTTTAATACTAAAAATTAGAGGACTAGTATTTTTTAAAAGCATATTTACTCTTAAAAATCACAAACAAAGCAATAATAAAATTTAAAAACATAATTTTTTTGTTATTGTTTAGAAAGAGATGTTCTAATAATGAAAACAAAACGGTATTTCAGAATTCATTAATAAAAATATTAGGATTTGAGGCTCAGGTCTCTCTGAAATTGCTGAAGGCATTGCTGAAGGAAAACTTCCTAAGGCAAGTCAAAAATTATTATTTTTCACCTTAGAAAAGATGAGTCCGGAATATTCAAACGTATACCTGAAAACGAATTTGTTTTTAAAGGTTTACTTTAACGTTTTGAAAGGAGACCCGAGCCCCAAATTCCGAAATTGTTTTCTTCCAAAAACGAAGCTATACATACTTAAGAAGGTGTGTACAAAATTTCGAAACAATAAAAGAAACAGAACATATGTTTTTTTAGATGTTTATATACCATTTATCATCTGTGTACATACTGTTCGTCTGCAACAATCGTCATTTACTCAAAATATTTTTTTACATTTTGTTCACGTTTAAAACGCTAAGGCTTTGTAACTAATTAGCTTAAAACTAAACTGTTACTAGTTTTTGATGCTCAAATATTTGTTTTATGAACGCAAGGATAGATTTTATAAATTAATTATAAATTATTTTTTTACGAATTATTAGACAAAAAAGTTTGAATATTTTTTAAAGTTTTGAACTGAAAATAAGTTTTTGAAAATTATTAATACCCAAATCCTCAAAATTCTATTTATACGTCTATAGTACATATTTCGACGTTATTTAATGAAATAAAACATTTTAATACCATTTAAAATTGTAGGAGGAGGAGTGTTTTTTAAAAAAGTATATTTAAGTTAAAAAAACGCAAAAATTAACAAATATATTTTTTTAAATATATTTTTGTTTTTGAATATTGTTCAGAAAAAGATGTTTTAATAATATAAAAAATGGTATTTCTGAAATCATTAATAAACAAATTAGGATTTGGGGCTCGGGTCTCCCTGAAGGAATACAAAATGTTTCAGAACAGCAATCACAGAAATACATATATACCAATTTGTGAGTTTTGAAATTATAAGATACACTTGTATTATTTTAAGCTTTTTTTTACCTAGTTATAAGATTAAGAGGATTATTTATTAGTTATCCTTTTTAATTTTATTAAATAAAGCGCAATACAATTATAATGAGAATTAAGAACACTCAACACATTTTTATAATTTTCTTTTATATTTGACTCGGAAGGAATATTAAAAAAATGCATAGAAAATTAATTAATTATTTTTAAAAAATTGAACATCCATTTTTTTATCTTCCATGCTTTTAATTAGTATAATATGAAGGCTTATTTGAAAGGTTTGAATATAATTATTTTTACACTGTATTGTAAGGGAAAAAGAACACAATGATTGTTACGACCTGTTTCATGTGCATTTTTTGTGTTCATATATCTTTTTAATACTTCAATTAAGAAATAGTTAATTTAAATCTGAAACGCGATCTTTTAATTTTAAAAATAACAAAAAATATTAATTAACAGTCCTATTTACCCTTAACAACTTTTTGAATTGTTCATTTTAATCCGCGCTAGTTGAATCTATTTTTTAATAAGAAAAAAAAGTTGATTACATTAAAAGATAAGTCACTTTTGAAAAATAAAAGAAACAAAGTCATATTCGTTGTGAGTCTGCAACTTATTTCTTTTAATGTTGTTAATGTCTAAGTAAGCTCAGTTATGGTTAAAAAAGAGCTACACATTATTCCTTTGACAGTTCATCTTCCAACACAATTCAACTTAAGGGTAATAAATAAATTAAACTTATTTTTTTTATCTTACTATTAATACTAAAAATACACAGTTATTCTATTATTATTTTTTGAAGATTACAATTAGAAACGTTAATGAAAATAACTTAAGAGGTACTGAGTTTTTTAACAGTGTTGTATTAGTAATTAATAGAAATACATTGTATTAACCTTAATAAAATTAATAAAGAAAACTGTATTTTCAATTCAAAAGTATATTTTCTAATTTAATTTAAAAAATACATACATATTGTAAACTCTAATTTTACATTACGTAATTATAACTTTGCTAATAATTTTTGACATCACGAAATCAGAATGATATTTTATAATTATTTTTTTAATTTAATTAATATATTATTAATTTTAGCCTTGTAGTTTGCTTTCCCAAAAGATAATTAAAATGTTAATATTAGTTACGATAAAATATAAAATAAAAACGCATTTTTGAATCATAAGTTATACAAGACTAATCTATTAGTTTGGTGATAAAAAATCTACAACAAACCAGAATTAAATCGTCAGGTTTAAGAAGGGAATGAATGAATACCAAAGATGACAAAATAACTTTCGGGGTTTTAGGTATCTTCAAGTTTCCCTCTACACGTGACGCTAAGAAAAAACCCCTCAAAAGCCGGTCCCTAGAGCAGATATAGGACCTTGAATCCTGCGTAAGGTTTAAGAAGGAAATGAATTCTGGATTTACTCCCTTCTTAAACCTGACGATTCAATTGTGTTGGTAGATTGCAGTTTCAATCTGTACTAGAATTGAATGGAACGTGAAGAATTATATAAATAACCTAAGGTAGGGTGGGGCGAAATAGTTAGGAAGTGTGCAAATGTTTCATTCAAAGATAGTTTTCACTTCAAAAATGTTTTTTATATGAAACTTTATTTGGTGTATTTTTCGCAATTTCTTTAAATTTGTAGTTTGAATAAAATAGTATAAATAACCATCAACTTTTAAAACCTCAGTATATTTGTTTGTAAAGGGACTGTTGTTGTAAGAGTCTTTCTAATAACAAGTTATAAAGTTGAAGTTCGAAAAATCGATTTTTTTTTGTTATTTATTATATATGAAAAAGAACGCCTGCTATTACAATTTTTATATTATTTTGATTCAACATTCTATGTTTTATTTACGTTATTTATAATTTGTTCCGTTGACTATTTTTTTTAATTTATTTAAAACATTATATATAAACATTTTTCACTTGTATGTCTTAAATTAAACAACAATAAAATTTATTTGTCATTGCAAAGTTATTTACTAATTTTATCTAGCTTAAAACTTCATAAGGTTTATAAAAGGAATAAATTTACCAATTTTTTTTCAACTGTATAAGAAAATTAGTGTTAAGTTATACGTAGTTTTCAAGTCCAACTCTATACCTAAAAAGTGTTCTGAAATTCCAGTAAAAATATAGTGGTTCTTGACAACTTATAAAAAAAATTCATTTTCCGAAAAACTTGAATTTTGGATTTATTCCTTGCTTAAACCTGACGATTCACTTATAGAAAAATATTTTTCATATAATCATTTTCCTTATGCAATGTTAATCATTTATTTAAAACAGAATTTATTAAAAGTTCTCAAATCTTTCTATATGTAAATTTAGAAACCTTACGATATTTAGTGTTTATTTTATCGAAGACAAGATTTTCTTTGTGTTAAACGAATCAGCGTTATAATCATTGACTCGTCAATGTCTGAAGCTACAGTTATAATAACTGGGAAAGATATCTAGCTGTGGTAAAGTGATGTTTCTTCCTCCTATGTGTCAAGTATAAATGATGAGGTAAGAAGTTTGTACTTTGTGTCAGAGGGACTAATTTTGGACCTTCGCTACGCTCTTAACAAAGTAGGGTCATTACTGAATGTGACACTTACTAATTAGGGAAATTGAATTATGACCTTCTTTCTGTAAACCTGTATATATAAAAATGAATTGCCTTTTTCAAAATGACTCCAACGTACAAATTTATTTCTTCGAAAGGACAGCTTTATTTTGGCCTCTTAATAGGTGGTCTTGCTCTGTCAAACTGTTTGAGAGAGAAGGAGATCAACAACTAACTAAAAAGTAATATTTGCGATTCCATATTACTGAGAATTCCTGAAAAAAAACCTCTATAAAATGAGTACCTGAATATACTTGTTTTGCTTTGAGTACAATTGTATCGTAAATGAGGGATGACGTACTCAAATCTGAGAAACTGTACTTTCTAAAAAATGAGCAATGTTAGTTAACATTTTTAATCTCAGCTTCTGTTCAAGTCATCGGAATAAAGCGACCAGGCAAACTTAAAATATTTGTTCAGAAAATGGTTTTCTACATTATTTGCTGTCGATCGCTTAAAAGGAAATTGATTTATTGCAATTCGATTTTCTTTCTTCCCATTATTTTGGTACACCTTCAAAACATTCATTATGCTTATAACTTCTTCACGTCTCCCTGTTAGTACAACGGATAAGGCACTGGACTTCAGTGCCTGAACGCCTGGGTTCAATTCCCGGTAAGTCTTGGTTGTAATTGTCGATATTTATTGAAAGGGATTTATGAAGGCAGCCTATGTAGGCAAGGCACTGCTCATTTTATTCATTTTTCCTCATTGTGCAAATTTTTGACTACATATCTTTTTCAAATATAAAACTTATATATTCGGAGCTACGATATGCATCGAATGTAACCATAAATGAATTAATTTTACTTATACTTATACATTTTAATACTTATACTTATACTTATACTTATACATATGTGAGTACATTTTTTAACAATATGACATGCTTTTCGTAAGGAAAGGTACAAAGCACTCTTATAGGCATAGTCAGGAGATAGCGAGACTATCTCAAAAACTATGCAATTACAAAATTGCAGATCAGCATCGTTACGTTATTTACAATTTCCAACACCTTTACATTACTAAATGCTTCAAGAAAATATGTAATATCGTCTTTTGCTTTTTTTAATATGTAATTTTGTTTTAAATAAATGCTGCTATCCGGCCTTGTGATTAGATATTTTCATGTATCTTGTATAGTTTTTGAGATAGGCACCTAATGACGGCGATGCTTGGACGAGCTTTAAGCGGTTTCATCGCATTAGGTTTTTACCATGTTAATATGCCTATGCATTACTTTTTGACTGTAGCCGTTGCCTATTATAAGTAAAGGGGGTACAGAGGATTTTAGTAATAAGTTAGCATGTAGAAGGGTTCCTTCATATTTAAACAACATTTTTAATGCATAGCATTTCAAATGCCAATGCTTGTACTTTGGAACTTTACAAGTAACATTTTATTCTTAAAATTAATTGGGGTTTTATTATAATAATAAATCATAAGCAATACTCTTAACTTCTATAGAACACGTGACTAAATTTCCTAAATTAAAACCTTCCTATTTAAACAAACCTTTAATAATACATAAAATTTCAAATGACAATGCTCCCACTTTGGGAATTTTACAAGTAAAATTTTGTTACTTAAAATTAAGTGGTGCTTTATTATAATAATAAAACATGACTTAAACTATTAATTTCTTTAAAACACGTGACTTAATTAGCTGAATTAAAGAGTTATATTAAGAATTTGTGAAAAATTTCATTTATTTATTTTTATTATTGGTATTCAAACACATTAATTAAATTTTTCCATAACAAAATATTTCCATAAAAAATTCCTTAAACAAAAGTGCAACACATATAATAAAATAAATTTCGGTTTTTATCATGATACTCTTCTCTATGTATTTTTCCTTTAAATTAAGTGTTCTTTATTACTTATTTTTAGGTTGACTATTAATAAATCACAGCACCTTTTCTTGATACAGGCACAAATTGTTAAATGAACATTTATAATTAAATTTGAGATTAAAAAAAGTAATGAAATTAGGTTAATTTAATGTCGCTTGTTTGTTTCTTCAGTATTTTAATTTATCGTTTACATAATCTATTTTCCACACATTTTTTTGGGGGTAGATGGTGGCATCATATCTACCCTGAAGGCATTCAGTATATTTATTTTTAATTTCAAGGACTTAAAAATAATTTAGAATGAAATAATTTTTATTAAAACATGTCAATTCAATCCATTTAAAGTTTAATTAGATTATAAATGAATTTTTCATTATATAAGTCAGCGCTTCCACATAACTTGGCACGACTGACTTTTTAATAATTATTAATTAATAAAACTGTTTTTGGCAGTCTTTACATAAATTTCATCAAGATATTTAGGAATAATGCTTGCATGTAAAGAAGGTTTTATTATTATTTCAAAATTAATAAAGGTTGAAATGGATTTACGAAATTTAGGCAGCAAAATAGATTAAATCATGAAAATAGCATATATCTCACAAAAAAAATCGATATGATATGTAGTTAAAATTATTTTCGATTTAATTTTCACAAATATTTTTGAAAAATCTTAGCAAGTAACACTTTAGTCAAGAATTATTCTTATATTTATTTTTGAAGCAGATTTTGGCGATATGTGATAGTTATGACATGGAAATGATAGAAAAAGCATACTGTAAGAATACAAATTCATTGACAGTTCCCATGTAGAGTTGTTATTAGTCGACGGTAAATCAGGTTCCATGAAAATAAACTTGGCGAGCACTGGGTAGTCACATTCGGCGAGTTATTAATATTGTACTAAGTTAATTAAAAATAAGTATTTATTTACATCGAGTCAACACAAGATATGTGGAACAGATTGGTAAGTTGTTATTTCTGAAACGCTAATAAAAATTATGCCAAAAATGTAATATATACCTCTGAATAGTTCTAGCATCAATTCAAGGTTAACTGATGCTTATCTTACTCGGATAAATTAAAAATATTACCTGGCTACCAATGCCCAAAAGGGCATATAAGGAATACAACAGTTTGATTTTTTATTTTAAACGAATTTAAAGAAAATAAATTTTTAAATAATTTATAAAAATATCTTTACATATTTACTACTTATTCTAAACCATTACTTTATGTCTAAAAATGTAAAGAAAGAAATAGGCGCAGTAAAAATGTATAAATTTCGGAAACTTAAACACACTTTTGATTCGTGCATACACTTTTCGGAGTATTTGATGGTCGGTTATGTAATTTCTTAGGCTTCTTGACACTAAAAAAATCTGAATCAAGGTGAACCTGATTCAAATCAGCTGAACCAAACCAAGTCAATCCCAACCAATTCTCACTTTTTTTTTTTAAAGTTCAACGTCCATCGTGGGTGGTGTTGATTCATAGTTGATTTAATGAAGAAGATTATGGCACCCCAAATTATTTACAAACTTGAATCAAGGCTGACTGAACTGGATTCAACTGGTTCAGTCCGGAGGGGGACTAAACCGATGGGGGACAAAGTCTGGAGTGAGGTGTATTTGAGAGGTGATGAACAAGCCAAATATTGATGAATCATACTCACTTTGATTCGGTTTCATTCTAATTGATATATAATCATAACGGACCTTCCAGATTTATTTTAGTTATGACTAACAAAACACTCATATTTTCTTAAACAGCTATATTAGAATCAACTAAGTACATTACAATAGCCGAAATTTTGTTAATTTATTAATCACTATTTATTAATTTTAAATTATTACCGAAAACAACCACCGAAATAACTGTAAAAACTATTGTAACCTTTCAAGTTATTTTTGGTTACATTTAATAGCTTTGTATATAATTTTTATTATAACTCTTTATGCACCAAAATTTTAAGCTCATTTTTAAATGTAATAATATTACCAAAGGATAGATCATTAAAAATCGTAAAGTTGTCATGGTGTTGGTATGAAGTTTTAAATTATAAGTTTAAAGAATTTTTTAAATATTAACTATTCACACATTGCTATAAAATTAAAAATCTACACTCTGCGCACGTCATAATAATATTTCAAACGTAAAATATTAAAACAATAGAAATAGTGTTTTAATAGTAGTAAAAATTATGTAACCATACGGAATGTAGAGAAAAATGAATATAATGATCCATCCCCCCCCCCTCCCCCCCAGAGCGTTTAGACAAATTAAAAATATTTTCTACCTCTACATTTCAAAACTTTTTACTCTTCACGAACTGGAATCCCGTGTGTAGGTTAAACATATTTAAAACCAAAAAGCTTTACTTTCGGAAAAATTTACACCTAGAAAAATAATACATTAAATGCACCATCAAATTTCTCAAGGGATCTTCGCTAAATATATTCTGCGTAAACCTGATTAAACTTGCTTGCGATTAATTCTTCACCGTTAACGCTTAAAGAAAAACAGTTCCCGATGGGGACGTGAAACTTATGTGGGTTAATGTTCGTCTAACTGCTGTTATTAGCGCTTCCAACAATATCAATTCGTTAAACTTTGGTAATAATTATTAGATCTTTAAGAAAATAAATTAGCTGTAGGATGAGCTTATTGATTGGTTTATTTATGCTTTCTAACATTGGTGGAAGATTTTAGTTTTGGTATCGTACATTTATTCCTTATTACAGTCGATGTTCAGTAGAATAATAAATTAGCTGAAAAACTTATGGATAGTAATTGTATGCTTTTAAATTGTTTGTCAGATGTGATAGATAGATATTTTTTGTTTTACGTTGTACGGTGCGGATGACGCTGCATATATTGTGTTTTATTTAGTACTAAATTATGTGGAGATTAAAATATATTTAGACAATTTGCTTTACATAAATAAAATTTATTGTTTAGATCAGTGGTTCCAAACATTTCGATTCCATTAAGATAACCGTTAGATAAACCTTGAACCTCCACGTTCTATTTATACTAAATAAAATTCAAATGACAAAATATTTTCCTGCTAAGTAGACTTCAAGTATGAAATGTTTTGCAAGTAAATAAATTAATATTAAGTTATTTGTTAAATGTACCATTTCAAATTAAGAATATGTGTTGGTTTTCAAATCTGCAAATTGAAGAATTTAATTTAAATTGTATTTATATAGAGAGATACCGACACGGATCACTTTGAACCAGTGGTCCGAGAACCAGTGGTTGCGAATCGCTGGTTTACATTGTTGTATCCTTAGTTTTAAACATAAATGGTAACTAAGTAACTAAGAGTGCGTATGTGTGTGTTTGTGTGACTCAAAAACTATTGTTTTCCACTGCCTGTTTGGATACGTCTGAAAATTTATATATAAATGCTATTCAACCTGTAATTGTGAATCTAAGGCTTGAAATTTAAAAATCCCTTTCATAATGGTTTAGAAGTTATTTTTTTTAATAGGCATTTAAAAATACTATCTACAATGTTATAAAAATACATTTTTATAAAATCATAAGTTCTTAAAAATAATGAAATACTTTAAAATAAATTAATATATAGTTATTGTTTTAAACAATTAAAAGTTGGCGTTCAAAAACTACTTTGGCGAAATAACTTTTTATCACAATTTTCCTTCAACAGGAAAACTAACGGAAAAGCTAACATTCGGAGATGGAACCGGAAATGTCTGAGCAATAGACCAGTTATTTTGCCTTCAAAAAAATTTAAATAGAAGGAATAAACGAGGAGAACGAACCAATGGGGTAGCATTTTTTAACGCGATTGAAACCGCGGGTAAAAGCTAGTAATTAATAATTCGAATATGAATTAAAATTACAATAGTGACCAACAGCCTATTATTTTGTTACTAAAGGCAATTTTTACATAAACAAAAATACCCTGTTTTGACATAAACTATGTCACACAAATAGAAACAAACTAATATTTTTTTTATAGAATAATGACCTTTCTGTTCATCAAATGTTTACGGAGATCTCATCTTAATAAATCATATTATATCAGAAATGGAGTATCCAACGTCGACGTGAAGAGTAACTGTTGAGGGTTCTTTGGATAAGGGCATTACGAGGGATGGGCTACAATGTTAATGATGTATCAGGGTGCATTAATCAGAGAAAGGATTAGATGGTTGGTTCGGCTTAAGTCTTATATATAGTCCGAGTAACGTAGAGGCTTATCACTAAATAAACACATGCATATTTATGAAAGAATATGCCATAGATAACTGGAAATATGAAAGTCACGAGATTTCTTTCTTTCTGTAGGTATAAGTTTGTGGAGCTCGTTGCATTGCATGTGTTTCGGAAGTTTCTTTATAAAGAAATATCATGTAAATTACATAATCACAGGTCTTTAGTATTAAAATAAAATAATCGTAAAAAATATTTTTTAAATTACACTAGGAAATTCACAATTTTTTTTTACTCCATGGTGTTTCATTATTCGTTATATTTTCGAAGATACCAAGATTGTATAAATATGCCAAAAACGTTATTATTTACAAAGCGTTATTCTAGGGTCCTGCTTGCAATAGGAATAGGTTTTGTAAACTGTCAACTCAATTTCCGAAGAATTGAATTTTACCATGTGTCGTTTCATTCCAAACATGATAACTCGTGTTTCGTTAAGCTTTTTGAAAAAAATATTTTTTCATTCAACTTTATATTAGATGTGGAATTAACGTTTTAACTAGTCTCTATGATGTGGAATTAACGTTTTAACTAGTCTTTATGATGTGGAACCACAATCATAAAGACTAGTTAAAACGTTAGAATTTTAAAGTTGGAAATTTGAAAAAAAATGGGATTTTTTAACTTAGGAGTTAAACACAAGCTACAAACATTTTGGAAATTCAGGAGATTCATTCTAGAAATTTCCAACAAAAATTATATTTCTAGACTAATTATAACTTACGTAATCATTTTGGAATAAACATGTTAATTATCTAATAAAATGCAAATTATCTAATTAGCATTTGACTTTATTCATAGGTTTCTTTTAGAAATCATCATGAATATTAAATTATTTTCATACATAAAAAAACTAGATTTTTAAAACTATAGTTTTAAAAAAAATGTTCCGTTCACCTTAACAGAGAAAACTGATTTTGTAGAATTAATATAATAAAAACAAATTTTGTGAAAACGAAACTACATTAACAAATTCCATCCTAGAAATCGAAAATCTGAATTGTTTAACGATTAAATAGTTTTAGTTGGTGTATAATGTTCTAATTTTTTATTATACAAGAAATCTACAAGTAACACTATAATAAAGTATTAGTAAGTAATAAAGTGTTAATAAAGTAATACATTCGAACTTTCATTTGTTTTTCTATAATCAGATGATTCATAATGATATTGGTTTGAAAGATATTATTCGCATCCTCAAAAATATAAATTAAAAACAATTACCATGCAACATACTAATACAAATATAAACCCTCATTACAACTTTCCTGCCAACAGCCACTTTATTCAGACAATGAACTGTTCCCACTTTAATACCGCATTCAGAGGTCAACAGGACAGGTCGCCATAAATATCCAACGGAAGAAACGGCGAATCAACCTGACAGTGGCGGCCATCATTTCTCCCAGAAATGGAAATGGATGGAACGCTCTGCGGCACTCTGTCGTTTATGAGGGCCAGATTGCTCTTCTCTAACTGCTGGACATTTCCCCCCTGCAAGAATATGTCACTTATGAGGACGCTTTCTTGGTTCCTGGAGGCAGCCTTGAATATCAATGGAAAGCAGAATAACTTGGCTATTTAAGTACACCCGTTTATCAACTAGGGGCCGATAAATATAGATTTTTTGGGTTTTTAAATATCATTAGCAAAGTGCAATGTTTGCAATTGTTAGCAATTATTTTTAACATTGTAAAATTGCTTTCAATGTTTGTATTTTAAGTTATTTGTCGTAGAATGCACACTATTAAAAATAGGTACCTTAAAGTAAGTAAAATATACTTAATTTTGAGTAAATTCGATGCTTATCATAGCTCCGAATAAAAAAAGTTTCATTTTTGAAAAAGACACGTACTCAAAAATGAATAAAAAAAGCAGTTACTTTCTTGTATAGGTAAATTTTTAGTAAATTCGATGCTTATCATTGCTACGAACACATAAGTTTCCTTTTTGAAAATGACACGTACTCAAAAATGAATAAAAAGAGCAGTCACTTGCCTATATAGGTAAATTTTTAGTACATTCGATGCTTATCATTGCTCCGAATACATAAGTTTCATTTTTGAAAAAGGCACATACTGAAAAATGAATAAAAAGAGCATTTACTTGCTTATATAGGTCAATGTTTAGTGCATCCGATGCTTATCATTGCTCCAAATACATAACTTTCATTTGTGAAAAAGACACGTAATCAAAAATAAATAAAAAGTAACTGTACTTGTCTATATAGGTTATCTTCCTAAATCTTACAACCAAGACTTACCGGGAATCGAACGCAGATCCTCAGGCACTGCAGTCCAGTGCATTATCCACTGTACTACCAGGACGACGTGAAAAAGTTATAAGCAGAATATATGTTAAAAAGGTGTACCGAATTAATGATAAGTAAGATAATTGAGTTGTAATAGCTCTGTTTCCATTTAAGCATTCGACATCAAATAATGTAGAAAACCCTCTTCTGAACACCTATTTTACGTTTGTCTGGTCGCTTTATTAGGATGGCTTGAACATAATTTGAGATTAGAAATATTAAAACCAGCTACTCATTTTTGATAAAAAAGTACGTTTATTTAAATTTGGGTAAGGGATCGCTCATTTATGATGCAATTTTACTCAAAGAAAAACGAGTAGGTTCATGGACTCATTTTTAAGAACTTTTTTTCCGTGCAATGAAAAACAGTAAAAGAGGGGTTTTTAAGTAAGTCCGGTAATCAACTAGGGCCCGACAAATATGGATTTTGATTGTGTTTTAAAACATTATTACAATATCAAAGACCAATATTTACAACTGTAAAGTTGGTTTCATTGTTTGGAATTTAAGTAATTAGTCGGGGAATGTATTTTTTTTTTAATCCGAAGGTGTTAAAAATATTGTTTTCTTGTTATACACGAAATTATTAGATTTTAAAAAGGTTGTAAAAAAGGGTAATTTTTATTAATTAAAATTGATGGGGAAAACACTGAGCTGAAATAGTATAAACACTGACGTGAGGACTGCCATTGAAAGACAGTGTACTTTAACTGGGCCGCGCGGATCAATACTATACGGAAAAGAAGATTGAGAAAAATGTTTACCTTTGTTTTCTAATTAATTAATTAATTAATTAATTTGTATTCTTTTTCATGTAAGTCAGAAAGTAAGTATGGACAAACCTTAAATATGTAACAACTAATGTATTTTTGAAAGTCATAAAAATGTGTTTTAAATATAACGAAAACCTAGGCAAAAGGACTATTTTTTCTACCTTGGCTGACAAAGGTGTAAAGTGGTTGCGCACGCTTAGTCCACACTCCAGTGTCTATATTATTTTAGCTCAGTGAGAAAAACTGAATATCTTAAGACGAAACCTTGGACATTAATGGTTAATGTAATGCTAGTTATGATATATTGTTATTAACATATGAAAATGTATATAATTCAAGTATTAACACATTTTCCCCTTTGAATGTTTTATTATATTACTGTTAGTAAAACATAAGTTAGTAAGATTATATTACTGTTATTAAGAAGTATTACTTGTTTTTTGAAAATATATTTAATTTATTTCTTAAATTACGTTTTTAATAAATTTATTAACAATTAATACTTATTTTTATCTATTATCAGTAATTTTGACATGAAAACTACCATGAAGACCTAACAATAGAAGGATCCACTTAAAATAAAGCATACGATGCATGATTGATTTTGTATCGAATTGATGCATTTAATAAGATTTAATATCTAGTTGGAGGAATAGATTAAATGTAACATGCCAGCTTACTGGAGTAACTAAATTAGAATAACTAAACTGGATTAAATGATCAATGTCTTATATTGATTCAATTAGTGGCATTTAAATTACGAGTTTCTGTAGGTAGGCATAAAATAATTATAATAGCTTGGGGTTATTTTGGTTTATTTCATTTTCGAAAAATACTGTATATGAAATTCGAATAATAAGATAATATTAATATATTTTATTTTATTTTAATTTATCAGGTTCATTTAATAAATTTTTTCATATAATCTCATACGATTAATAACATTTTTTTTAAATGGTGTGCAGATGTAAGATTCATATTACTAATACATTATTTATAATGTATTAATCTTACATTACGCCCGAAATATATTATTTCAATAATTTTATAAACAGTTATATTTTCGCACATAATACGTAACTTAAAATATTTTTCTATAATATATAGAAACATAAAAATATAGAAACAACAATAAAATACGGAAGTTTAAATTTATTAAACACACATTGTTTTACTTTTTTTGTTGGAACAAAAAATATCTTTATATTATCTCTGAAGGATATTTCTGTATTTTATCAAAATGTTTAAATATTTAAAATGAAATAAGGTCACATTCAAATACAAAACTATTTCATTAAAAAAATCAATTGTTCCCTGCTATTCGATGTATACTGTTAATTTATATTACTTGTTAACTATCTTATTTTGTATGAAAATTACTTTTAAACATCTTTGTACTTGTGACTGTTTTCTTCTATGCAATATTAAGAAGAATACATATTGAGAAAGTTAATATTTTTCAATATTAAGTAATTTTGTGGATATCATTATAATTTTATCATATAAATCTATCATATAAATTTTTATAATCATAATAATGCTTAATATATATGCCTAATCACATGGACAATCATTTAAAAATATATATTTTTTTCTTTTTTTTAAATATTTTTTTTTAAAAGTAACTTTTCTTACTTTTGATACAAGTCGAGAAAATATATTTTATTAACAAAGAAAAATGTATTTTATTAACAAAAGAATGTGTTTAAGAAACTGTATTTACAGATTTTTGTTAATTTTAAAAGAATATTTGTGAATTTTTTTTAATCACTAATTTTACTTTGGTAAACTATTTTACTAAAAACACACAATCAATATATTACTTTTTACCTAAAATAAAATTGAAATAATATGTTTTAAAAATCAATGTAAGAAATTTGCCGCAGTTTCTTCAAATAGATCTGAACATATATCAATTTAAACTTGACCAAACGTGAAAAACGTCATCAAAAGTTCAACATTACGTATTCAGATAATTTTGTACCAAAGCTTAATATTGATTCGAAAAAAAAAATTGGTTGTACTTCAAGTACAAATATAATTTTGGTGTCGCTCGATTAAAAACAAAATGAACTATTTTTTAAAGCAAAAAAATACTTATATATATATATATATATTTGATGACAATATGTCCCAGTCTCCCTTAAAACACACAAAAATTATTTAAACTAGTATTATATTTATTGGAAAATATTAAAATGGGAAATACCTACTATACCAAGTAAGGTGAGCTAATCAAAGTGTTCGCCAATATTCTAGTTCTCTTCTACTTTATATTTCTAGGGAATAGTTACCATAATGATTTCATTCCTAATTTCTACGTGGTACGATTCTAACTTGACAACTTTTGAGAACTCTCATTAGTATAATAGTGTTCCTCAGACCATTAAATTGAGTGCACACGTCTACTGTTCAAAGGGGAATCTAGAATGTTCGAAAATTCTGCTTATTATACCAGTACCCCCACATAGGAATTTTAGATTTGGTTTTAATATTATATGTAAAATTGACGTTCCCAGTGTGTATGAATATTTATTACAAGACTGCAAAATGGGACTTAATCAAATATTAAGCCATGTAATTGATCAGAAAAATGTGTGTGATGTTTTTAACAAAATAATACTATTTAATATTTTCAGTTAAAATATACTTCATTTTTATAATTTATGAAAGTCAATACTTTACCAGATAATTTAAAAATTTAAATTGATTTTCGACACCTTTTGGGAAGTTTTAAGCATGCAAATTAATCTTACCAAATATATTTAAGTGTAGTTCATAAAGCCTTTAAAATAATTAAATAACTAATTATTTTTATTTACACTTCTATGAATGTACTTTGGAACTAACAATCGAAGTAAAATATCGAAATATGATTTATACATTTTTTTAAGGATTATATTAGAAAAAATCGAGTGTATATTAAGGAGTTTTAGGAATATATTGTATTAAATATATAATTTATATTTTTATAAATACTTCAAACTACCACTTTTTAAAATATCTCCAAAGAATAAAAACTTAACCTTGTTTATCTACGAGTACAATATAATTTCAAACGAATTGTATCTTTAATCTAAAATTATATGAAATATCGGATGAGCTTGCGGTGCGTAATAGGTCAGAGAACAGGTTTTATAACTTGAACAGACATGCAGGGACATTCTGGCGAAAAAAATTCATTATCTTACAATTAACAAGTGCACATACAAAAAAGACTTTGGAAGTAGAGATTTTAATACTTTGTTCAATACGTAGTACTTGCCTGAATGAAAGATTTAAGTACCTCAAAATCGATGAAAATTCCAATTTTTGTTATTGGTTTAAAATAATGTTTGAAGCACCTAGCACGTTTTCCCAAAGTTTTAAAACGATTGCATAAATATTGCTGATTTTTTTTTTATTCCTTATCATACCACATTCAGTATTGGAATCTTTAAAACTATTTATTTCAGCTTGCAGTTTTTATGAACATATACCTACTTCAAATACTAAAACTCAAACAAACATTTATAGATCAGCATGAACTTATTTACATGACCTTAAAAGTATATGAAATAAAACTAGCGATGGAATTAAAAAAATATTAAAAACAATTCGTTTTAAAAATTAAAAATTTTAAGAATTAGTATTTTGGGGGGAAATGTGGCTGGGTGTGTACTTATTGATTTTTCTTCTAAACTAAAACATTTATACAAAATTCAACACCTGAATAAAATTATTAAGCATAAATTAATACTACTTATCAAAAAATTCGTTAAAAAAAATATAATTTCAAAAAGTATAAACGTTTTGAAAAATGTCTTAAATCTTCGATTTTTTTTTTAAAAGCTTGGAGCATTTTCAAATTTTTTTTTTTAAATTCTTTCTTAAATAACTTATATCTAATCATCACAAAAATATTTATTTTTATCTCAAATTATAGAAAATAATTTTTGGGATACCGAGTCCCCTTAAATGTATATTTTACCTCATACAAAATCTTATATTCCGAAGTACACAAACATGTTACAACTTTTCTCATTTATAAATCTAATTTTTAATAAAAAAAACCACCATAGCGTTCATTAAATGAAAAGCTCCTCTATATAATTATTTGTGAAAAATGCATTTTCTTATAAGATTCTTTCATAACTCTCCATCTCCAACTAGAAAAACAAATAGTACACTTTAACCTGCCTCCCTAAGCCGTAAGAGACCTGTAGTAACAAGGTATATCACGCGAATAAATTAGGAGACAGATTTATGGACTGTCAACTTTCTCGTTTTCCTTACACCAGGTGCCGCTGACACCTGTGCTTAGTGTTTACACGCAAGTAGAAAAAAATATTATGTCAAAGAGATTACGAGAAAATCTTCCTTCCTTTTTTACTATGATAAAACGTTATATGAAACGAGATTTATTCAATATCACGTACTACGGAAATCTTTTTACACACCCTTATCAACACGCACAATACCGAGTTAATAAACGGCTGAAATTAAGTATTACATTTAAAGGTAAGTTTAATTGTTAGTTTATTAGAAAATTTTCACGTGTGATTCATTAAATTGATATAGTGTGTAACGTTTTATTATCTCATAATTCTTTTAATATATTTTTTTTAATATTATTTTAACCCTCTGGGCCTTTAGAAAATGGGCAAAAATGTCATGTTGTTTTCTATGCAAAGGGGTTTCTAATACATGTACAACTTCACATTTCTTCACATGATTATTATATATATTTTTTAATTTGTATTATTTGAATAATTATAGCATTCAAGAAACACTCCAATTATTTTGATTTCAAAAAATATTTCAACATCGAATATTTTTATGAATTCAAATTTTATGTGTATTTCTGCACTGCAAAAAATGTACTTAAAAATGAGTACTTGAACATACTCGTTTAATTTTGAATACAATTCCATCGTAAATGAACGATTACGTACTCAAGTTTAAGTAACCGTACTTTCTCAAGTATGAGCAGTGTTGATTTAATATTGCTAATCTCAGCTTCTGTTTAAGCAATCTTAACAAAGCGACCTGACAACCTTAAAATAGGTGTTCAGAAGATGGTTTTTCACATTATTTGATGTCGATTGCTTAAATGGAAACTGAGTTATTACAATTCAATTATCTTACCAGTTTCACGTTACTTCCATTGATAACTTATTCACATCGCCCTTGTAGCTTAACGGATAAATCTCTGGACATCGGTGCCTGCATATTGCGTTCGATTCCCGGGAAGTCGTTTGTGATTTTCGATATTTATTGAAAGTGATTTATGAAGGTAGCCTATGTAGACTAGCATCTGCTCTTTTTATTCAATTTTATCCATTGCACTCATTCAAAATTGAAACTTATGTATTTGGAGCCATGTTAAGCATCGAATGTATTCAAAAATGAGTACATTTTACCAGGAAGAGAAATATAAAATATACTAATATTTAATTATAAATATTTTATCATATATCAGTCATCAATCATATTTTTTCGAGAAAATCACACAAAGTTATAGAAATTTAATTTAAAGAATTGTAAATATTCACACACACTTATAAAAAACTAAAGTTAAACATGAAACTCAGTGTTTCTTACTTTGATTCAATGCCAATTAACTTTGTCATAAAAAAATTCTTAAAATTAGACATTTGGCAAACATTTTGGAACTATCGGATTCTTTGGAAAGTTTGTTCAAAGCACGTAGTAGAAAATTCCAATTCCTCTAAAAAAAAGTTAAATTTTTGTCGATAAAAGTTGCTCTAAGAATTTGTAAATAGCATTCAAATTTACTTCTTTGAAACATTACTTGTAGAGCGGAGTCAATTTATCTTGTACGAATGCTTTAATGCTTAAATACTTTTGTTAGACTTCATTACAATGATTTGATTTTCTCTCTATTTTAAAAAAAAGTAAGCCCTAGGGGGAAAAAGTAAGTACTAGGGGGAATTTTCCGTTCTTTCAATGTTATTCAGATCGTATCTCAAAATGTAAAAGTCCTAAAATTACGAAATTAAGTAAATTTGTTAAGAAATGTTTGATAAATGAGAAGAATATATTTTTGTTTCAATACTGTTATTAGTTTATAAGTTATTTAATATTAAAGTCGTCGTTGATAAAATTTCGCTTACAACTAATTTTGTCCGTCGAGTTTCTGAAACACTATTAAGAGGAGAGATCCAATTTTTTTAGGGAGTGTAGAAATAGGTTTGAACTGGAAATCCAAGTAAGCATTTTTTTAAATTCGAATTATTTTTGGATTTATAAATTTTTGAAACATTTAAACACGCTCCACTTTTTGAAGTTTTTTCACCCTCATTTTTGAAACGTGATTTCTAAATTGCTATAAGTCATTTAAAATTACATATTCTCTTATTCAAAAAATATATTAATGTTTGTTAAAACTTCCTCTTTCTGATGTTATAAAGATTATATTTCTATCTTTACAATTAAATTAGATATGGTCAATTAAGATAGGTATAAAAAATAGCGAAGAAGGATATAAATGTCGGATATTTCGAGAAAATTTTAATTTGCGACTTTTTGTCTCATTGTTCCGCTTGCATCTCAAAATGTAAATGTCCTAAAATTATGAAATTATGCCAGTTTATTAAAAAATGTTTGGGTAATAAGATGAAATATTTGTTTTTCAATACGATCAGTATATTAGGCGTTATTTTATGTTAAAGTCATGATTTTAGAAATTTTTTAAAACAATTCATACATTTTTGTATATTTGTCTTCCAATTTTCAACAAAAAAATAAATAAAAAATTAGGGGTATAGATTAAACCATTGGCTACAAATGATCTAGAGCGTTTGTGAAAATTCGATTTAGTTTTGTAGTTATAAATTTTTAAATAATTGACGAAATGTCTGAAATAATCGTCAATTATACGGGTAAAATTTTAAGTGATAAATTAAAACTGCTCTAAATAGTTCAAAAGTATACTTTTTTCCCGTTAAAAAAATATAGTTATGTTCGTAAAATCTTTCTTTCTTGAATGGTATCAATACTGAAATTCTATCTTAAAAAATAAATTAGATGTAACTATTTATGTGAAGTACTATAAATATTATTAAAAGATACTCCGGAAGGAAATGCCAACATTGGCAAAATGCCAACGTGTATTTGGCTGCCAACGGCGAATTATTATTAGCGCCAATCCTCAATTATCTTACTTTATATAAATATAAGTTGGCGATTAAGCCTAATTATTCTTGGCGCGTTTATGCTGTTGTTTGTTTACACATGTTTCGCTTTTCAATGAGCACAATTGCGTTGAAGCAGTTCTATAGTTCAGTTTTTCCAGTTATGGGGGGGGGGGGGGGATTGGGGGGAAGCATGCCCCCCCCCCCCCCCTCTGCAAACTTGAAACCTTAAAAGTTGGGAATTTCGAGTTTTAAAAATCTCTTGAGTTGGGAAAATTTATGCCTCAGGCAAATTAATATTATTAGAAGAGGAAAGCGACGGACTACTAGAAATTGCCCAACTTTTATTAAGATGAAACTTAAATTAGACCTCAAAACGGACCACTGCATTGGAACATGCGTGCGACAAATCAATACTTTCGAAAGAACTGTTTAATATTACCTATAAAAAAGCTGAAAATGTCTTATAAGGTTAAATGTCTTTGGTTCGAGGCCTTTCTCAAAGAAAAGACCCGGGAACGATGCCTCATATTGTTAACAGTGGTCAGATAACGAGGATAACACTTCAGCTGGTACCCGATGTCCTTAGGTTGGGAATTTTGAATCGTTCAAGTTCGGAATTTCGGATCGTTAAGTTGGGAAATTTCTTGTCTCAACATACTAAAAATAAATTTGTGTGACGGCACTGCCAGTAATAATTTATATAACTAAAAAAAGTATTGTTGTTAGGACACATTGTCATTGCCTACAGTGTATGAAACCGGTATTGGTTTGCGAAGCAAACTAAAGAGGATTGCGTAGCAATCCTCCGGGGGTTGGTGGAGCGTTAGCGGAGCAGGGGGCGGAGCCCCCTAGTACTTTAAAAAATAAACAATAACAGGCGCATATACGTTTTTTTATTATATTAAAGTTAATATTTTCTATCCATTTTATTTAAGTATACGGATTTTTTTAATATGTGTTGCTTTCTTTCCCCGCGTAATTTTAAATAAGTTGGGTAAGGTTTAACAACTAAGGAAAATGGGTTTAAAGCTCTAGTTTTGATTTTCAATGTAAATTTACTCATCGGAAAAAATTGTAAAATTACAATTGTTTTATTAAAGTGTTCACTTATTTATTATAAATATAATAGCATATTCTTATCCAATTCTGAGGTTTATAAACATATTTAATATATATTTTTCTATGATGACCAACAAAGATTTATATATGAGGTAAAATAAAATGTTTCGTATAAAAATACATTATTATAACAAACTTTTAAGTCAAATTAATAACTTGAAAAAAATAGAAGAAATAACAATCATTAAATTCTAAAAAATCAATATATTATTTATTAGTGGACTGTATTCCTAAAAGCAAGAGGTAATCCTCCATTTGCCATTTGGAAAAAAAACGCTATTGTACTTTTTTTTTTCCTTTGAAAAATAACACGTGCTAATATTAAATATTATTCTTAGATTTTTTTTTAGGAACCTATGTTGTATATATGTTATATTTAATTCGCTCCGCAGGCGAATTTTTACTTAATTTAAAACAGTATATTTAACTTCGAATAAAACAAGCAAAATGCATCAATTTTATAAAATGTTCTTTGTTAAAAGTTTATCTGAAATATGCCAGATATGCAACTTTATTAAATTAACAGAAACATACAAACAATGTTAAATATATTGAAGTTAATTATTGTCATTTATAAGCTTTGAAATTCATATTTTTGTAGAATACATGCACTTTTAATGAAAATTATTAATTTTGTACGGTATTGTTTTTCTTTAACATTATTAATTCAAAACCCAATTTGTCCCTCTTTGCAAAGCGTTGAATAAAATACCTAAATAAATTAGATTGTTTTCTAATTTCCTTATTAGAATGTATTAAAACTAATATATTCTATGTGAATCCCAGGAATATTCGTAAATTATTCGACTTTTCTAGTTTATATACAAAAGTTTTGTGTATCGAATTATAAATTTTTTTGAATACTCAAACAAATCGGCATTTGGGCTTGAATTAAAACTCCCAGAAATGTAACATTTTGCTAAAATATACTTTATCACTGAAGTAAATTAATAAAAAAAGAACGAGATCCAATAGTAAATTTAACATTGGGTATTCAATAATTAATATTTAATTTCAAAAAGCCCATTTTTACCTATGACCCATTTTCACCTACCTTACCCTATTCACTTAAAAAGTAAAGGATAGAAAGAACTATCATGAGATATATTCATTTATTCTTATTCTATTTACATATGTTAGTTTACATTGGAACATATTTACTTGAATACAACCTGTGTAGACCTGTGTATAAGAAAGCAGAACAGCATTTGCTAGCCCCTTTTAATAAGTAGACTTATATTTGGACTCGGATGTTTTTATTTTGTCATTTGACGTACGCAACTAGAAAATCCCCTCAATCTTGTTTACTTTTCTGGTATCATTTTGACATCTACAAGAAGTTTCCTGAAAGTTTCTTCCTTTTTTTTTCGCAAATCTTTTTTTAGGACCACGAAGAAGTGAAACAACTTTTGTCACAAATCTGTCACATAAACGATAAAATGATTCTTATAAGTGTTGCTCCTCTTAAATATATTGAAAGATTATAAGAAAATAAATATTCGTTATGTATATTCCTAAATAGGAAGTTATGGATATACCAAGTGATCAATAACACTGTTTTGATATTGCGATTTACAAGTATAATAAATAATTTATAGCGTACTTTTAATTAACTTTTTAACTTTATGAATAAGTAAAATATAAAGACAGTTTATTAAAAGTTCAGAAAGAGCTTTATTAATGAAACATAAAACAATTTATTTTCCACAAATTACACCAACTCAGTAATGTTCATTACTCAAAAGTTTATTTGTCGTTTTACGTCAAAGAATCGAATCAGTGAAGTTAATTGTTGATTGATCATATTGCAAATGATTATCATTATCCAAGTTTGCATGTTCGTGTAATTATTCGACTAAAGAGTTAAATTAGTTAAATTTTTTACTCTAAATCCTTGTTTTCTTCACACATCATCTGTTTTAAGGATAAAATAGGGTAAGGCCGAGGAAAATGGGTCACTAGTTAAAATGGTTTCATAGCAAATAAAAAAATTTACCTCATTAACAAAACATTAAATTTTGATTGATTTAATTCAAGTCAAATACTAGATATGATTGAGTCTACAAAAAACTTGTGATAGTTTGATGAAGGAAAACTTCTATATAAAAACTAGAAAAATCGAATGAATTATTTACAAATATTAATGGGTTTTGTATGAAATGAAAACCTTTTAATACATTTTAATATAAAAATTGGAGACCTTTCTACTTTATTTAGATTTTTATTTTAATACTTTGAAAAGTAGGAAAAATTGGTTTTCGAATAATTAATAATAAAGATCTTAACAATTTAACCTTTAGAAGACGGGTGTTAAGTTTTAACATGGGATTATGTTAGAAATATCAACCACCCGTTTTGTAAAGTTTAACGATCTTCGGTGAAAGTGCAATTATTCCGCATAAATAGGAATTTCGAAGCTTGTAAATAACACAAATTAACAGAAATATTTTAACCCTGTTTATAAATTTAATAAAATGAAGTAGATGTATGTTTTTTATATATTTTTTAATTAATTCTCCACAATTAGAGCACATTTTGATTAAAAAAATGGACTCCTTTTGCTTGACTCATTAGAAAGATAAACAAAATGTTTTAAATGAAATAAATATCGTTTGCAGAACAAATTAAAAATATCGTAAATACAGTATAGATTATTCAATAAAAATATGCCACAAATTACATTAGCTGCTGAAGATACCAAACAATAAAAAAGTCGATTTTTCAAATTCTGCAAATTACAACTTATTTATAAAAAGCTGTAACTATAATCAGTATTGTAATAATAAAATATACTGTGTTTTTAAAAATTGATTATATTTATTTATTCTATTTTATTCAAGTTGCAAATTTTACAAAAATATATATAATGCTTTTTACACGATAAATTTATTAAATCCCACAAAAAAACTGTATTTATCTATCTACGAATCGAGGCAGGATACCTTAAAAAATAATTAACAAACTATTTAAAAAACTCTGAATTAAATAAAAATATACTATTAGGTTTCCAATAATTAAGTTAACTTTTTTATAAAACTTATTGTAATTCAAAAATTTTTTTCGTTAAAGAAATTAGAGTTCGATCGTCCAAAATCGAGTTTTAAAACCCATTTTCCTCCCCTCCCTACCCCCTCTTTCTTAGTCCATCTTAATTCAATTTGATTGCTTTATACCGTATTTTGTATTACAATACTTGTAGATTTTTAAGAAGAATTATCTTAATTAGATTTTACAATAGAAAGTGAAATCTAGTATTGATTGTTATCTGCAGAGCTTTAAATTATTTAAAACGTAATTGAATCGCAAGATTTAAAAACGAAATATTATAGGTATGTGCTATGTTAAGTCTATATAACAGATCCACTCTTTACATCTTTCTTATTCAATTAATTACTGATTTAGTTGACACAACAGTTTAACTTGGTAGCAAGACAATGAACCGAACTTACAGTATTTGTTCAATTCAAATGTTACAACCATTAATGTTATAATTACTTTAATAAAATATAATAATTTTTTAATTTATGGCTCGTACATTATGCAGCGAGTTTTGTTTGAAATTGTGTAGCATTTTTTTTTCAAGATATGTGAGGAAAATGCAAAATTCACAATATGAGTTTCATTATGGTAATTCATCCCAAACGAAATGTCATGTTATTTACTTGTGTTATTTATAAAATATTCAAGAATTTATGCACTTGTGTATAAGACTATAGCAATAAAGAACCGTAAGAATATAAACTGTATAGTTGTATTAAAATTTAAATGACACTGGAGCATTGTTATATGCGGTATTGCATGATGTAATATAGAGTTAAATTACATTTCTAGCATTCTAAAATTTAAATAATACATATTATTCCTTGAAATAAAACTTGAGGAAATATGACACAACCATAATGCAATATGTAAATTAGGATATTTCGTCATTTAGTCTTGTTTTAGATTTCATCTTTTAAATTATATTATAAAAAAATTCACTATTTTTTTACGTACGATTTTAACGCGTAAAAAAGGGTAAAAATAATGAATTTAACACTAAATAAGAATAAAACTCGGAATAACTCTTGAATAAATTAAAATTAGAATATTTGCAGAGACCACAAAAATGCATTCAAATAAATTACATGTCTGAGATAAAAACTCATCTTATGGAATATTGCGTTAAGAATATTAAAATACAAATACAACTTTAAAACTACGCAATAAAAATACATGAAATCTAGGCATGTTTCGGGAAACATATCTTCTTTCATCATCATAAATGAAAAATCTGTGTGCACAATAAAATGAAAATAAATCCAGAATTGAAAGTGTTGCTAATAAACAAAAACTATCTCAATCGGTTGGAGTTAACTATTGTGAGCCAACAAGCGGGAAATACCAGAACCGCGAATGTTTCATTGACAATCGAATCATTGCAAAAAATATTAAACGCTTCTATGAAGTAAAGTCTGACTGGAGATTTAAGTTTGAAAAATAAATGTGGGTTAGAAAAATTAAAATTCTGATTATGTTCCCATGAATGCTTGGCAAAAAGCATTCTTGAAAAGCACTCTTGGGAAGCAATATTGATACAATTATCAATGGAACATTCGCGGTACCGGTATTTCCCTCTTGTTGGCACACAATAGTTAACTCCAACCGGTTAAGATAACTTTTGTTTATTGGGAACACATTCAAGTCTGGGTTTATATTCATTTTATTGTGCACACAGACTCTTCATTCCTGCTGATGAAGGGAGATGTATCTCTCGAAACATGTCTAGGTTTCATGTATTTATAATGCGTAGTTTTAACGTTGCATTTATATTTTAATATAAATAACATGTCTATTGTAAAAATAATAAAGTTATATAAGTGTTTATCTAATGATATATAAAGATAAATATATAATTACTTTATACTTTAAAACCAATTTTCAATAGAACTTGAAATAACGTAACTTTAATATATGACAAAATCAAAATAAGAGAAGTAAATTCATGTCATTTATAATTTGATCATCTCTTTCACAATAAAAGTAGAAAATAAATAAATAACTTTACATTCTTCCGTTTTCATAGACATGATATTATTACCAAACTTATGTGCAAAAGAAAAAACTAATTAATTAAATTTGTCGAAAAGTAAAACTTTAATTCGTAAAGACTTGAATAAAGAACCATTTTATCAAGAAAATCCCCTATATAATATAACGTAAAGGACGCTGAAAAATGTCTTAATAACATTATAAATTAATTTTGTCCAAAAATAATAAATGAAGAATCACCAAGTTTTAATTACAAACATGGTGTAATACAATAGCTACAAAATATGGAATTTTTTTAAAAAATTGCGTAAAATAAATTTACACTTGAATTCTAAAAGTATAATATAGAGATTAATGTGTAAACGAGTGCATATGAAATATATTACTATAACTAAAGTAATTGGGAAAATATCCTTCCCCTTCCCTATTTACTCATAAGTTCATAAGATAATTGCCAAAACTGCAAATTAGCAAACTGTGAGAATAACACTGCATTCATCAGTCATAAGTCTAAGGATTACTCAATTTTGATTTCTATAATTAGTTTATAGAAACCTTTCTCGAAAGGTTTGTAATAAATATCCTTGATCTCTAAAGCAATCCAAACCTATTTATAAATTTTAGAGGGCTGTCATCGCCACTCGCTTCTGAGAAATTCCCGATCCATTGAAGCAGTAAATGCCTTTTATCTTTTCGATTCGATAGATCTCCTCGTAACGCAGTTAGGCACACTTATCAAGACTGGAGTGCTGAATTATTCTGTTTGTGAGGCGGCGTCTTAGTTGTCGTAAATTTGCGAATTTAGTCAACTGTGTTGTATAGCATTTTTGGTATATCGGATTATCACATATTTAAAGATGTAAAGAGATAATACTTCGTTTATCATTCTAAAACTTAAGGCAATTGTTGAATTATATTGTCATAAATGTACGAGAAAACGAATATTCCTGAAAGTGTTTCCCAATTTTAACTACTTCTCTTTTGTGTTTGTATAAAATATAAAATAAACATAATTAAAAGGGGAGGATGTGCACAAACAAACATATATATACATATTACGTATGTATGTATGTATGTATGTACGTTAGGGTACATCAAATGCCCCTCTAGAAAAAAATCACTTTGTACCCAATCTAAAAATGTTCCATTAGCCATAAAAAGTTGACATACCAAATATTTTCGATTTATAAACACTTTTAGGGGGTCCTCAACAACTTTGAAATTTCGGTTTTTTCGAGTAAAATCACAAAATTCAGCATTTTTTATACTTAATTACTTTCATATTTTTTTTAACTATTATTTTATGATATTTTAAGAAAAATTATTATAATGAAGTAAAATATGGATCATATAAATATTTAATGTTAATAAACTATAGTAACATTAAATTCAGGTGACTTAATTCTTCATTGATTTCAGGTGACTAGTGACAAATTTAGCTTTGTTTACAATTTACAGTAAAGTACATTTCCTGTTTATTTCAACTTGTGGTTTTCATTTTTAACGGATTTTCTACTTTTGTTCTGAATCAATTTTATACTTTTATTTTGTTTATTTCTACTTTTAATTCTAAAAGAATAAAAATAAAAGTAAAGTGAATAAATAATTAGTTCCAATTTAATATTAAATTATATTATTAGATCTACTGATGATATTGATGAACGAAGTGACACAAATTATGTAAAAAAAAAACTTTGATTTTGAAGGACTCTCAATAAGTACTCAAAGTCATCATCGATATAAAAGAACGGGAACGAGTTTATTCATCCCATACGACATTATGCAGAAACCTAATATTGTTTAAACTAGCTACGAGTCCAGGACAACAGGCAGCATATACAAAAACATTACAAAATTAGGAGGAGATACATGTACAATTGCAGCATCTTACGCAACAGCAGACAGAACAAGAATAGGCAAGTTGCAATGAAAGTTTCAACTGCTTGCAAGTAAGAGTGGTGCTTTCTTAAATATCAACTCTGCATTGGAATGAAAAACTTTCAACAGCAATGTCCAATAAGTACAAAATAAAAAAACGTTCACCAGCAAAAGATTATTGGTGTGCCTGCATATCCCCAAGGAATTAATAGTAAATGCGACTCAATCATTGCCGACTTAATATATGAGCAACTAATTTCTTAGCAATGTACAAACAATTATGAACATGATATTTGACACAACTTCTTCCAACACAGGCCATGTTACTGCTGCTTGTGTCAGAGAGCAAAATAAATTGGGACATAAACTTCTTTGGTCAGCTTGCGCGCCTTCATATCAGAGAAGTCATTTTGTCTCATGTTTTGGTGACTTAAAGGTTGAGGCTTCCAAGTTACTAGGTATAACCTTATTTAAACTATTTTGTAACAATTTTGATCAATATGATGGTGGATTTGAACCATATGACCCATAATCAGTGAATATGCAAGCAAGAAGCATAGTTAATGATCTTGAAGCTAGTACAATCCATGCAGCAAAATGTGCCATCGATTCAGGAAAATACAGAGATGATTATATGGAATTCACAAAGCTTTGTCTAATATACCTTGACTTTCCCAATATTACACAAGCAGTAACATTAAACCGACCAGGAGCTTTGCAAAAAGCATGTTGGATGGCCAAGCTGTTATACACGATTAAAATTTGTCTTCTTGAGCAACTACCTACCGGCACAACAACATGTCAAACTGTATGACTTTGCCACTCTCACCTACAGCACCTGGTGGTTAACTTGTGATTCTGCCTTAAATGCTCTTTGGAATGTCCTGCAAATGCTATATTCTCTTATAACGTACAAGGTTGTCCATCCCATCCTATCTGAAAGTGCAATTAGTGCTTTTGAAAACCATCACTGCTAGTATCTTATAGAAGAGATGGTTCCACTTGTCCTTTGGAGCAACACAGTTCCACCACAATAATGAAAAGCTATTGCTGATGCAATGTTAGCTACAAAACTCAATTCCACTGATACTGCTTTTAAATTTTAAGGTTGATATGGTACGGATTTTGAAAAACCCAAATTTTCCAAAAATCTCACTGTACAACTATTTTTAATTAAGTTTAAACGGATTCTTGGATTTTATTTTATCTATTTAAACTAGACTCAAATTTTTTAATAGAAGATGTTTCAGAATGGTCAAGTTCTGTATCCTACACCACACACTCACAAAATTGCAAGCATTGAATGCTGTCAACGACTGTGCAGAACGAGGGGTGAAGCTAAGTACTGAATTCATAGAATCAGCAAATCATGAAAATCACTACTAACATGTTCTGCAGGTCGTCGAACAAGATCGACAAAAACAGAGAAATCTGCGGAAACGGGCGAAATTGACTATAGTTTAAATTGAGTGTACTTGTACGAATTAAATTGATATTAGAAATTTAATAGTATCTGATTATATATTCTTTTATTATATCACAAAACAATCTTAATTGCATTATTTTATTAAAGTATACATTATTATATATTTTTTTTACGCATGATGCTTTTTTTTCAGAATTTTCGTTTTTGTTGTACATTCCTGGGACCTGAGGCCCACATAGAGGTTATTCAATTTTTACGAAATTCTACGTATATAACTTTTTTAGCATTTTGAACAAAAATAACATAGGGACAGACAATTTGCATGAAATTTTTAAAAACATGGGGCGTTTGATGCACCCTAATGTACGTATGTATGTAAGTATATATATATATATATATATATATATATATATATATATATATATATATATATATATATATATATATATATATATATATATATATATATATATATATATATATATATATATATACCAATTTACAATAAAACTACTTGAAATAACGAAACATTAATATATGACAAAATCAAAATGACAGAAGTAAATTAATGCCATTTATAGCTTGATCAACTGTTTCCCACTAAAAGTAGAAAATAAATTAACAACATTACATTTTTTATTTTCTATAGACATGATATTTTTACCAAACTTATGAGCAAAAGAAAATATCTATTCAATTAAATTTATCATTTTTGGTATATCCGATTATCACATATTTAAAGATGTAAAGAGATAATACTTCGTTTGTCATTCTAAAACTTAAGACAATTATTGAATTATATTGTCATAAATGTACGAGAAAACGGATATTCCTGAAAGTGTTTCCCAATTTTAACTACTTCTCTTTTGTGTTTGTATAAAATATATATATATATATATATATATATATATATATATATATATATATATATATATATATATATATATATATATATATATATATATATATATATATATATATATATATATATATATATATATATATATATATATGTACTTATGTGTAAATGAATTATTTATATATGCAAATGTTTCTGTAATAATTAATTACAAAATTTATTTACAAAGAAATTTGGTTAAAAAGTATTAGAGAAAATTGACGTTTTAATTGAACAGTAGCAAACAATTTCCTACAAAAAACTTTCGCATGGAAGGAGTGCAAATGAAAGGAAATTCTATCCTGGAGCAATTCGTCACTGACAACGGAAAAATAAGGTTTGATGTTACCAAAGAAAGCTTTTAATTTCCCCTTCAACCGTGACCTTTTAACAATTGTTAAAACTATTCACCAAACTAAACATTATCGTGTAAGTTTTCTTTTGTGCGGGAAACATCTTCTTTGCTGAAATGAATTTATCTTGTTTAAATTGCATGCTGCTTTTAGTATATGTTTTATTATATCTAGTTTATATCAACTGTGTGAAATATAAAAAAAATATTGTTTAATCCTTTTTATACTAAGTTATTAATATGAAAACCTTATTAAAGTGTAAATGTTTTTTTTAATCAACTTAAAAGCAGATTAAGTTTTAAAATATTATATACAATTACATGGTGTACCCGTTCGACGCACAGGGAAAAAACAACTTACGAAATTGCTATATAAATGCAATATTTGTTAGCGAAATAAATAATAATATAAGCGGGTATTTATAAACAAATGAAAAATGTGTCTGATCCGTCAGGGGAAGCCAAATTTAAAGCTTCAATTTGTGAAGCCATAATATAGTAAAGTTCGAAATAAAACAATGTTGACATAGTTATGGAATTCCCGTTGATTAACATTCGAATTTTTAACTTTGGTAACACTAGATGTATTTAAAATATGAACTTGAACAATTCTTATAATAATTATTAATTAGTTATCTCTAATTAACATGTATTTGACATTAAATGCGGTTAAAATTCAAAAATTGGCAAAAATATAAAAATAAAAAATATTTAAAAAAAAAAAAAAAAAACGTCTTTAAGAAAAATGCGCTAAAAAGTAAAAAATCTTTAAGTTTACGAACGAATTGAAAAAATTTAATTATTTAATATCAATTTTATATTTATAAAAACTTTTTGAAATTGGCGCCAAAATTTATTTATGACTTTTGTAAATTGAATCCTTAAATTAGCACCAACTTCAAAAAGTTGTCAGAAGTATAAAATGGATATTAAATAATTTAATTCTTTCAATTTGTTCGTAAAATTAAAATTTATTTTTCAATTTTTAGCACATATTTCCTTAAGTCGGTTTTTTTGTAAAAGATTATTTTTATTTCCCTTTTTATTTTTTAATTTAGCAGGGGGCAAAGCCCCCTTCTATTATTCACCAAGATATTCTAGTAACAACTTGTACATACATTTTGTCTCAACTGTGTATATTGTAAAACAATCCCTAACCCTGCCAATAACTGCTGGTGTAAATGAAATGTCATCGTTGAACAACTTCTATCAACAAACGAAAATATTTTGAAATTAGAGAAACTGTTTCAAAAAAGTCCGGTTAATCGATATTATCGGATATATAAAAGCCGGATAACCTACAATTTTTTGCAATTTTTGCCTAACTAGAATTTTCCCTATCCAACGAAAAAAGAATTTTCAAAATCGGACAATATTTTTTTTCAAACTGTCCGGCTAATTGAGAATTTCTGATAATTAAATGCCAGATAACCGGATAACTTATCCAACAAAAGAAGAATTTTCAAAATATCTAAATTAAAATAGAAATATTACGGGAACATACATAAAAAAATGCTTAACAGTAGAATTGATAATCTCTATCCTTTTTGAGCGCATTGTCGGGTTTGGTTGGCAAGCTTTTCAGTCGGTTAAAAATAGATTTTTGCTACATTATCTAAAATTAATTTTTAAATTTGATGACTTTTTTATCATGAGTAATGGAGCATTTTATATAGTTCAAGTCTCAAACACACATATAAAGAACCAAAACAATATATATTTCGGAAATTTCGCATACCGTTTATACTCAAATCCATTTTCTACAAAAACTCTTTACGAACTTCAAGGAATGCCTTTATTAATACTCCTCCTCAAAATAAATTTGAATAACCCAGATCAAAATTTATTCCCACCATTTCAAACAGACTAGGGATAGCTCCAACAAAGACAATTCATTCGAGAGTTTAGTGGGATCATCTTGATCCATAGACGGAGATTCTCCAATTCCTTGCAGACCTTCAGTTACAAGAAGAAGGGCTTTACCATGAAAAAGGATATTTTCCTTGGCGCATTTGTTTCCTTAAAGAATGCGTTGTCTAAAGAAGAACATAGGAGGTCATGCCATGGGTGGGGGGATGTGTGTCTTTCTATATATAAGAGTTAAAGGTTAAAGATTTCTTTTGGTAGCCACATGTAAGATGCTTTTTTGGCTTTAAACCTACCAAATAAAGTATAGGAGGATTTGTAATATCAGCTTCTTTCGGGATTTAGGAAGGTATTTTCTGGTCATATTGTTATGTTTGTATTTTGTGTATGCGGTAGGTTATATGTATTTTATAAATCTTTCTTAAATTATTTCATATTTTTGAGGAATTATTTATATGCATTATAGGAGTTTTGTTCTAAAACTCCTTATAAATGTGTATATACAATAATTATTTAAATAAATATTTATAATCACAGTATTAATTTAGAATGTTTTATATATAGCCGTCCTTATCCAGAAACAATTCTGTAGCCCACATATTTAAAACATTTTGCTGATAATAAGTGTTTAAAAAATTACCAGGAGTTAAATTTTTTTAATATAAAAAGGACATTCATTTTTAATTACTATAAATTTTAATTATTAATTTTTAGACAAAATATGTTGCCATCGGTTTTCGAAAGTATACCAAGTTTAAAAAAAATTATAGATGAACATGAAATATGATAAAAATCTTTTAATAAATTCCATGACAGTTCTGTATCAAAAGTATTTGATTCAAGAAAGTAATCTTTTCATTCTAATAACAGGCACTCTTCGAGATTATAATTTGTTTGCTTGTAAGCACATAACAAAACATATAGAGTCTAGTCCAATAAAGAAAAAATATAAGTTGTAAAGGATTTTAGTTCAAGAATATATGTTTCCTATACAATTCTTATGCATTAAGAAGTTTTATATATCAAAATCTCATTATAGATACAATTAATTAAAATATTTTTAAACTAAATATCATTTTCATACTTTGAAATAAGTTTATATTAGAGATAAAAATGTAAAAATGTAGAAAAAAAATGAAATTTTTTACAAATTATTTTAATCATTATATAAAATCACAATATTAATTTAGAATGTTTTATGCACAGCCGTCGTTCTAAGAAACAAGTGTAAAAGTAAAACTCAACCGTGTATTCAGGTGCAAATTTTTTGAGTTTAATTCGTACAAAATAAATTATAAAAAGTTAGGTAATGGAATTGAATGAGATTTCAATTCGCTTTCGTTGATCTCGGGGAATATTCTACACAAGTGTGATTTACATCAATAAAATTATATTTTGATTTAAATCAAATTACCAAACGAATTATTTCCGAAACAGATGTAGTATAGGACATTTGGCGCGTTTTTTATTTTTGGCGACGAAAAATTGCCGTTAATCGTAGTTCTGGGATCGCACAGCGCGATGACGTCATAGGGTTGCCAGATTGAAAATCTTTAAAAGAATCGGAAAATACCAACCATGTCAGGTGGGGTTGCCATACTATAAATTTATCGCCCCTATAAAACACGCTAAAAAAAAACTCGCGTGCCAAATGTCATATACTACATCTGTACCTTATTTCCTTCCAAAAAATTATTAGAATAACTAAACAAATTTATTCTTCATAAGATTTTAGAAAATGATTTTATATTTTAGCGGATACAAGCGAATGGCATTCATTCTACTATGACAACGTGTTCTTGTTGACAGTTTATGTAAAATCAGTGTTCACTCTAAGCGTTTTTTGAAGGGCGGTCCGCCCTGCCCGCCCTTTTTTCGTCTCGATAGCGCCCTCGTGCTCCTTTTTCGAAAATGGCACCCTCTTTCGAAAACATTTCCGCCCCTTTTGTCCTTTTTAGTCAAGCACAAGCATCCTTGCTTTCCATCTGTCTTTAAAAAAAGCATCGATTAAAAAAAAATTTGTGTGTAAATTGGAATTAAGTGAAGTGAATTATGACAGTAGAAAACAAACTTCTTTTTAACTAAGTGTGTTGTGAAATCGCGATGATTCCGCTGTAATTTCGAGCACGGGGAATTGCACGAATCCTATTGGTTGCCTGTAAGATGGTTTGGGGCGAGATTACAAGATTAGACATTTTATTACCAAATTTTGAATTTTAGTAGCCTTTTCATCAGTTTTGTAAGGGGCCTAATTCGGGCTACTTACCGGTTTGGTTTTTAGCGAAAACATTAATTTAAAAATGTCAAATTTTGGATTTCAAGTAGTATTTCCACAAAGTGACATACATTTTTTACAGTTATTTCCTTCGAGATAAGCCCCGAGCTGTCACCAATAGCCCAATATGCAATAAATCGTAATTTTTGTTTGGTCACGGATCCGATGAGTCAACGGGTAGCCACGCCCACCCCAATTTTTTTTTAAAGTGCCCTTTTAAAAACAAGAAGTGCCTTTCCAAAAACGGGGTGCCCTTTTTCTTCTAACAGCGTCCTGCCCCTTTTTATTTCTAGAGTGAACACTGATAAAATGAACGTGTACTTTTGTACTACATGCTCCATTTTCCTTCTTGAGATATAAAGAACAACTCTACAAAATTTTCTATTCTTGGATGTATACAAAATAGAAGAATCAGTGATATTTGTGAGTGTTATTTTCCTCCTTTGAGCATATTGGGTATATCATCTAAAAGTTACAAATAGCTTATTTTTCCTTTGTAGGGTATAAAGAAAGAACTCTTCAAAATGTCTTCTTCCTTGGTATATGGGAAGTGTTATGATTAATGATAAAGGGATTGCATTTTAACTCCATGCGCAGAACGGGTATTTCTGTTAGAAGATCGCGAGTAGATTAGTTTTTATATTTAAAGTATAACAGTCCACTATGCCAAATTTCATTATCCTGAGTATGGTATGTAGAAAGTAGGATAACTTGCTATACATTTTTTGTTAATATTTTCTGCTATGTATTTTTTGTCGACATGCAACCTTTTATCGGGAGACGGTTTTAAAGACATTAAATGTCAAACTAATAATTATTTTCAAACACAAAACACGGTTTGCTTTAGATCAGATATATGGCTACAATTCTGCAAAAAATTATAATTATGGAATGTTTTTTTTCTATAAGTTTTGCTTGATCTAACCCAAATTCTTGCATTTTTCAACTTTGACAAAATATAACTTCTAACATAAGTGTTCTATTGCGATAAAAATCTTACATCTTATTTACCAAACATTTCTAAACAAACTTAGTAAATAAAACTTTAGAGGTGAGAATATGCTTTGGTTTAAAGAAGAATTATTTTATTAATTCCTATTTTATATTGCTTTATTTAATAGATTAGGTATTTCTACTATATTAAATTAATTCAGGTATCTAAACGATCGCCAATTGGGTAAAACAGTATAAGAAACTTCACCAAACCCTTTGTGATCTCGCCTACTTTTTTGGATAGAATGCCCAGAGTAAGAATTTTTAAAAAACTGTCATTCCTACAAGTAATTTCAGATACGATTTTAAATTATTACATTTCTTAACAAAACCATATTTTAAATTTGTCCTTACATTAAACGAAGTGACGATTACAAAAGTAATTAAAATTTCCAATATTAAAGTATTGAAATGGGTTATAAAAGTAATCGATTTTGGCGACTGTGACTTACATGTCTTGTATTATTGTCTTCTAATCTTAAGTTTAAAAATCTATTGGAATGCAAAACTTTTTTTTAAACTAAATATTCAATTCCGTTTAGCAATGTTTGTTATTGTATGAATAAGGTTAGTAAGAACTATTATAAAAATAGGTTTTTATGTCAATAGACTTGGCGACCAAATCCCTTTTTTTTTTATCGACCGTCAATGTATATTCAACTAATTTTTTTTTTATGATTCTGAAAATTAAAAATAATCACAGAACTAAAAATACCGTGCTTTATGAAGTGCAATAAGTAATGGATTTACATTTTGCATTTTTTAATTGAAATACCAAAAACTGTCTGTAAAGTTTGTTTTTTCGGTCTGAAACTCACTCCTATAACATATCGCACAGATATAAGCAGCCAGTAACATTTCGCATAATTATCCTTGGCGATTAATTAATTTTTTAATTATTATCACATATTTATATTAAACAAACAATTGATTCTTTATCATTAAAGTGTTTGGTTATTAAAGTGTTTTCGAAATTAATTCTACATTAACGATAAAGTAATATTACTGTGAAACCAAACTTAAATTCAATGGTTTATACATAAATAATTTATCTACATAATTTCAAATCTTCAGAAATAAAGACCGTTACAGAAGTGCAGTATTCAACATAATTCAAATATCTCGTCTTTTTAATCAATTGTAATACAATATTTGTTAATGAATTCAAGTCCATAGATGCATATTTTTACTGGCTGCATTCACTTTCGTAACTTAAATTTTGAATTTGATGTACACATTTTTCAAATAATACTTGCAGCTTGATGTTCATTAATTCTTACTTTTAATTGTCTTAGACTTCTTGGCTTGAGTTTTCTTATCGCTGTTGGCGTCAATTTTCTTCTTAGCAGCAACTTTAGCAGTCTTCCTTTCCTTGGTCTTGTCAACAGATGTCTTCATAACATCAGCGGCCATCTTTGTTTTCTTCGTAGGAGACTTAGGAACAGTTTGGGTCTTCCTTTTCTTAGATTTTTCAACAGTATTTGTTGTCTTCACTGGAGACTTAGGCGCTACCTTGGTATTCTTTTCCTTAGCTTTTTCAGCAGCTTTCGTTTTCTTTACCGGTGACTTAGGCGCCACTTTGGTCTTCTTTTGCGTAGTTTTTTCGGGAGCTCTCTTCCTAACATCAACGGCCATCTTTGTTTTCTTCACTGGAGACATAGAGGCCATTTTGGACATATTTCCCGTAGTTGTTTCGGGAGCTTTCTTCCTAAAATCAACGGCCATCTTTGTTTTCTTCACTGGAGACATAGGGGCCATTTTGGACATATTTCCCGTAGTTTTTTCGGGAGCTTTCATTTTAACATCAACGGCCATCTTTGTTTTCTTCAATGGAGACTTCTTATCCACATACATTTTCGATTTCGAATATTTTTCAGTAGGTTTCTTGATAACTTTCTTGGCCTTCCCAAATCCTAACTTCCCATTCGCATTCATTTCCGGGATAAGATCGATTGCTTCCACATCCTCTTCTCGCCGTTTTTTGGAATTTTCAACTTCTGGATTAGGTTTTTCCGGGTTCTTACGTTTGAAGCTTCCATGCTTTTCCTCAGTAGTCGAACCATCCCCTTGGTTCAATACGGCAGCCAATGCACTTTCAAATCCTTGAGCTTCAGTAGAAGTGGACGCCATTTCCGAATCGTGATGCTGCTTTGATGAATTTCTGCTTTCCCTTTTCGGCACAGCTGTCGGTAGGAATTCTCTATCTTCTCCATGCGTGTCCATCGTTTTGCTTTAGAAAATTAGTTACGAAGCAGATAGTTTTAAATTGCAAAACTTTTTAACAAAATATCGAAAACGCTTTGTATATAAATGGAAATGATTTTTAAGGATTTTCGAATTTTTGGAGTTTGAAGTTTTTAAATGAATGTGAGATATCTGCTATCGCGTGCATTGACCGCGAGAAAAATTTAAATCGAAGTTTATTATTTTTAAAAGTCTACATAATTTCAAACTAGACTGATGTTTGAAATACGTTTCCTAGGCTATATGTACAGTATTTAATAGGATAGTGTCATTGAATTTCCCTTGAATTAGGCAAACTACATTTAAATACATAAGTAATAAAGTAAAATATAATTTCGTAAACTTTTTTAAATTTTCGTAAACTTTTTTAAATTTTCGTAAACTTTTTTAAATTTTCGTAAACTTTTTTATATTTTCGTAAACTTTTTAAAAATTTCGTAAACTTTAATAAACTTTTTTAACATAACACTTAACCAGAAATTTCAGTTTCTAAAAATGTCTGTCTTCATGTTTTCTTTTTTTAATTTGTATAAAAAGAGTGGCGAAATATTAAATTCAACACTTTGTGCGACCTGATGACCAGTTTAAATTTAATAGGATAAACAATCGACTTTGCATTTGTAAAAAAAATATGCAGTCTGTGTCTATCGAAAGGGCATGGTTTAAAGGGTGTAACGTCAAATTCAACAGTGTATTCGGATGCAAGTAAGTCAAATAATTCGGAGTCAAATAATTACAAAGTATGCGCACATTTACTTATTATAAATTAGGTCATGGAATTGAATTAGAGTCAAATACATTGTCGGTGGTCACAGCGAATATTCTGCTCAAGTGTGCTCTATTCAAATAAAAGTATGTTTTTATTTAAATTAGAATTTCCAAACATATTATTTCCTTCTAAAACATTTTTAGAAAACAAATTTCATTTGCTCCTTATACGATTTTAGAAAATGTATTTTATCTTCTAACGAATACAAGCGGATTATACTAATTTTGGTGAGAACGGGCTCCGAATATATTTTTTCCTATTTGAAATATGATAATCAACTCTAGCAAATTTTATCTTCCTCGGTATCTGGGAAGTAGAAGAATGAGAGAATTTTGATTAATTGAATTATTAAATTTTATTTAACCCAGAGCACAGAACTGGTATTTTAACTAGAAGTTTGAGAATAACTTAGTTTTTTTTTATTTATGGTATAAGGAACCACTCTGCCAAAGTTAATCTTCCTGGGTAAGTTGCAAGTAGAGTGATTTGTGTTACATTTTCCGTTATTATTTTCAATAGTTTTTATTTAACGACATGTGACCTCTTATTCTCGGGACAGGATTTTAAAGCCTTTACTCCTCAAACAAATAAAAATATTTAAATACTTATTTCATAAAAATACAAATTAATTAATTAAAACCAATTTAATTGTTTTACATAGCATTAACAGCCACATATTTCTGATTAGGAAACATTACGATTAGGAAAAATTTCGAACCATGACAACATCAAGCACATATGAAACCATGGGCGCGGAACACATCAAGCAAGTAAAAACTTGGATAGTTTGATACTACTTCACCACGAACCTCGGACATCCTATGGTCAACTAACCCATCTATGGTTTAGTATGCCCCCACACCCAGAAGTCAGTTGTTGTTAAACAGGTTAAACCGATAAACGAATTCACACCTAAGAAACACACCAACGCAAAAGCAAACACCAATTATTCGAAATAACGATCCCTTCACTCACCAAGTACATATAGCATCGTACAAGTAGCATCGATATACATATATTGGTATCGATACAGTAACAAATCTCTTGTGTATTCATAACCAATATTCAGATACAAATATGGGATGTTTATTATCTAAAAGCCACAGAGTGAGACATGTTGTAATATTTATATATATATCGCTGTTGCCACACATATCTAAGTATAAACTAAGCTAAACGCAGTTAGAACAAACAGTAATAATGAAAATTATCAGTGCCGTGATATTACACTGTGTACTAACTACACTTGCACTCTATTATAAACACCTGTATCGATATACTTATATTGGTCGATACAGTAACAAACCGATACAGCATCCAAAATAAATCACATGTGATATCACAGCAGCGATTATCATCGGCTCGCAGACCAGTAGTACCACAGACTTTCCCGAGCTCGCAGGATATCACCATTCAGCAACCAGCATTTTGCACATAACAATACATTTCCTTTAGCCGTATTATATTTATGATATTATTATTCAAATTGGACAGATAAGATATGAAATACTGCAGCCAAAGTATGTTTTTCTCTGTTAGGCATTCTATTAAAAATATGGAAAATGTAAAATTTAACTCCCTTAGAAATTCTAACTAAAATTCTCATGAGAGTAGAAGCTTAAGTATACAAAATATTTATTTATAAAAAGTTAAGTTAAACAATTTAGATGTGGGTGTAAGTGCATTTTTAAAGTATTTTAATCAAATTCAGATTTCCAAATTACTTTTATTTTGTACTTCCCCATTCAATTTCAATATCGTTATCTAACGAATAATGATCCTTATTCTTTTTTCAATTTTACAAAAGAAAAATAATTTAGGCAATATTGTCACTCCTTTCATACTTGTTTGAAACAAAGTATTGTATTCTTCTTCAATTTATACAGAATAAAGTATTGTGTTTTTAAAATGAGAACATCTTAAAGTTAGATAGGATGTAGATTTCTCACAGTTAATGATATGAAAATTCCTGGTTGATCCAAATTGATTTTAAAGTATTATTTACCTTCATTAGTTAAGAATAGAAAGTTTCAAAAATTCAATGAAATTGTCGAGTGCAATTGCCTGCCGTCTTAATTTTTCATTATTTCCATCATTCTGATTTAAATTTATTCACTGATTGGAAATTCGTAACTATATTTTTGGCGCAATTACCAATGTAATCAAATTACTTCATCAAAGTGTATGCAATATTATTTTTATTAAAGTGTATTCAATAATATTTTTATTAAAGTGTATTCAATATTAACTTTATTAAAGTTTGTATTATTAAAATGTATTCAATATTAACTTTATTAAGGTTTGTATTATTAGAATGTATTCAATAATCTTTCATAAGAATAAAATATTGTTATATTAACTAGTATTTTAAATTCATAAATATATAGCAACTAAGTGCATAATATTTCATGTAATTTTTTAGAGAGTAGGCTAAGTATATAAATAAAATTAACTGAATTCTGGAAGTTTAGGCAACTTTAAGTGGCTTTAGTGGTTTTGATGAACAATTTAATTTCAGATGTTTAAAAAAGTAACACTGGCACAAAAAAAAATGAAAGTTTTATACATGAAAACTCTAGAATTTTTATTAATATCTATGAAATTAAAGGTTTTTGTTTCAATATCCTTCATAAAAACGGTAAAAAACCTGCAAAAAAACCTTCTACTCTTAATCATGAAGGGAACATGCAGATAGTCAAGGTTTTATGCACGAAAATTAAAAACTTTAAAAAAACACTTCAGTGTTTTGTATTAATATCCTTTATTAAACTTCAAAAAAACCTTCACTTCGATAATTTTGATGAAGGTTTTTATGCTGACTTTTTTTGCTGGGTAGTTGTACATAAGACATTTTTTGCTTGATAAATGTGAAATATTCTTCTTAAGTTACTTAAGTATAGGAGGTCAAAAATAAATATATAATAAGTCCAGTTTCTGGTAAGAGTTATTGATATCTATAAATACAATATTACGAGATTTATCACAATACAAATAAACATTGTGACTAAGAAACCTAAAATAAAAATACATATTATAATAAAAACAAACAAATATGTCGATATATGGAAAACTCAAAACTTAAAAGTAATTTCATGAAAAAACAAATATGGTCGGTCATTGGTCTATTTGTATTATTAGCCATCCAATTAAAAATCTACTTACTTTGCATAAATGGGTTGAACTTGCACATGAATTCTCCCAATGCGTATACAGGCCTTGTCAATGTGATCAACAGATGTGCTCCCATGCAGATCAAACAGATCAACGCGTCTGCGACAGCAAGATTAGCGACGTAATAGTTGATGGTAGTCCGCATGGACCTGTTCAGTGCAACGGTCAATATAACGCTCACGTTACCGAGCAAGCCACCAACGATTATAATGACGTAGGCGACGATTTTAACGTAGTCGAGGCTGTTCAGTGTCTTGAAGTAGTTCTGTTGTTCTTTGGTGAAATTCAGGCTGGAGTCCATTATCGAAATCGAAAAGTTTGCGACTTCTGAGTTGTGGTTTAGAAAAAGTATTTCGTAGCACAAGGAATCGTTTATGTTGGCCATTTTTTTTTTGATTACTTGTAGATCAGGAGTGAAATAAATATTTTTAATGTACAATATTTCTGCCAGTTGACTCCATCAATCAACTCATATGTGTGTTTCTTTTAAGTTTTTTTTTAAAGTCACATATTGTTACTGTTGGTAGCGTTCCAGGAAACCATCTTTTTTATAAATATAATCAATATATTTATGAATCAACTTCTTTTTTGATGATTAAATATGTTTATTTTTAGGAGGAGCGATGAAGGAACGATAAAAAAACTTCATAGCAAATATCTTCATAGTTCCATCTGAAACAAAAAAATTCAAATCAGAATATGTAATTACTTTACCTACATCAATTTGCACATATTTAAATATTAATGGTATAATTATATTAAAAACAATATGTTAATAAGAAAAATACTAAATAATGCAGAAAAAATAAAACAACAATTCTTAAAATACATATTTAGTAGTAAACCTAATAGTATAGGTTTGAATAATTGTATTTAATATAAATGAACAAGAGTCAATCTTCTTTTCTTTAACATTTCTTAAGTTGCATATTTTTTTATTAATTACTAAAAGAAAATTCTTAATTATACATACTTTGTAATTCAATTTAGCTCTTTTGTTATGTATTAATGAGCGCAACTGTATTACAAGTTTATATTTATTTAGTAGTAAGAGATATTCCTAGATATCTTGATATTAAAAAAATAATAATAATGTTAAAATATATTTATTTAAGATATTTTTTTTTTACTTTTAAAACATATAAATTTCAAGCAGTTAAAAAATATTTTTATTGTAGAAAGGAGCTACGTTTTTATAGAAATCATAGTAACTGAATTTCCTTTTATACATATGTGTTTTATCACATTGAACATACAGTTGCAAATATTTATAATATTAATATAAAAAATCGTCTAAATTTTTTTAAGAAAATCCCATAACATTAATATTATATATTTAATATTAATGTTAACTAAACCCATTAAAAAACATTTTTTGCTGAAGGATTTTATTATTATTACCTCAACTATGAGAAATATAATACTCTTAAACATAAACATAAACTTAAATAAAAATCCGACTAAATTAATTTTACATATATATATATATATATATATATATATATATATAAGCATAAGTATGAAACGAAGTAAACTTTTTGACATAGTTGGAGTTTTCTTTTGATAACCGTATATCAAAGAAAATAATAATGTGTCAAGTAAACTTATATTAAATATTTGTATAAGAAGTCAACTTGACTATATTTAAATCATAAGATAAGTATTCCTAAATAAAACCGTTTAAAGAGAAAAATGTTTTGGGAATTAGTTTGCTGTTTGCTAAAGGGGATTAATATAAGATGACATAAAATAATATTCGAGTTCTTAAAGCACGAAAAAATTTTAAATCTCTGAAGTGAAAAACTACTTTTTTGCGTTTCTCATGTTCTTTCCGAAATCTTTTTCCGGTGAAAGACAGCCAATACATGTGGAAAACGAATATTTGACTCGTTTTTAAAAGTTTTTCGTTCGAATTTCTGAATATAAATATGAAAATATCTGGCGACAATATATTTGAATTATAAATAAAGCTGTGTTCCTTTTTTTACAATGAATTCCCATTTTATAGATAGAATATTTATTAAGTATTAATACATTACTAGATATGTTAATTTCTGAAACACATACAATTTATCTTATGAATCAAAAAAAATATTTCATCAAGTTTTGTATAGTTTTGAAAGCATATTTTTGCTTAGGTTTCGTAGTTTAGCATGTACAAAAATATGTTTATTAAAATCATTCTCTTAAAAAAATATGTTTTGTTTTATTAATTTTATTTCTATAAAATATAGAGTTAATATTTCTTATCAGAAATCTAATGTTGAACCGTTTAAAATATAATCATAATAATATTGAATTCCAAACCAGTTTAGTTTTTGAGAAGATTGAACATGGCCACGGTATAAGCAAGACGTGCGAGCATATGTATTTAATTCCATAATATTATCTATTCTTTAATTTGCGTTTGTCTTAGCAGTGTGTGTCTCTACAATGTTTAGTGATAATCCCATGAACATTTGTTCTCAATATATTGAAATACAAACAGCAGATTTTACAGTTATAAACCAAGCAGCGAATGTAATGTAACGACTTGTATTACACTCAGTAAAGTATGGATTGCATGTTAATTTGCAATTTTATCTTAATTTCTTAAAATATACTTTTAGAATTATCTCCAGTCCTTTTTACGCTTAAGTCTATATGAAAAAGTTTGTTCTGAGTTTTTAAGTCTTCCAGGGCAATTTCTAAACATAATACAGGGTTTGTCATGCGATTTTGACAGCTATTTTTTCGTCAAATAGCGAGATTCATATATATTCATATATATATATATATATATATATATATATATATATATATATATATATATATATATATATATATATATATATATATATATATATATATATATATATATATATATATATATGTATATATATATATATATATATATATATATATATATATATATATATATATATATATATGTATATATATATATATATATATATATATATATATATATATATATATATATATATATATATATATATATATATGTATATATATATATATATATATATATATATATATATATATATATATATATATATATATATATATATATATATATGTATATATATATATATATATATATATATATATATATATATATATATATATATATATATATATATATATATATATATATATATATATATATATATATATATATATATATATATATATATATATATATATATATATATATATATATATATATATAGTATATAAAATATTAATCATATCTAAGTTCTGTTAGATTTCTATCTCAGATAGTAATGTTCTAAATCACGGGACACAAAAAAGTTAGATATTTCTATTTATTTTCGAGAACAAAACCGTGGAAAACTAGTTACACTACAACTCGTAGTGTAACTAGTTTTCCATATTATATCCTAGTTATCATTATTCCTAGTTATCATATCTGTTAGTTTTCAATCTCAGATAGTAATGTTTTAAATCACAGGACACAAAAAAGTTAGATATTTCTATTTATTTTCGAGAACAAAACCGTGGAAAACTAGTTACACTACAACTCGTAGTCAACTTCTGACATAAACCATAAATTAAATTGACATAATTAGTTAAATATTCGCGAACGCTGTTAGGGGTTAACAAGTACTGCACTGCTTTGCTTTTGAGAGCAAGCACTGTCCGGGCAATGCATAATGACCTGGTTGAACTAGCTGCGGCATCACAGTCCCGGTGAGTCAACAGTATCCTGGTTGGGTTAGTTACGCAATCAAACCCGGATGTGAGAAATGGTCTGGTTGCACCGAGGAAAGAAGAAGATGGAATTTGATTTGGCGAGATTTCACGGGAAGTGAGACAGCAACCTTAAAGTAGGTAAAAACAAACCCATCTCGCAGTGTGTTTTCAACGAGGACTGCGTTATTTAACACATGAATTTTAAAGTGTAAAAAAATCAAAAAAATAACCATTTCTGAGATGCAGTACAAGTTCCAAATCAATAAAGGATGCTATTATTTCTACTTCAAAGGTAAATTAAATTATAAAATAAATTATCGCCACGTACAAAGTAGTGTTTAGGAATATCGTCGATTAAGGTGCTGACATAGGGAAGACAGCAAGTCACAAATTTCGAGTTTTTCGTTTTTTCACGAAAAAAACAGTAAACGCTCAAGCTATGGCATGGAATAAACAGTAAGTCAATCGGCAAAATGGTTTAGTTTCTACGAGCAACGGAAGATGGCACTTGCAATGTCTTTTTCTACGTTCTAAAACCCTTTTTTTGCTTCCCCTGTAAAATTTACTTTTTGGGACTTACTGTCTTCCCCATGTCAGCCCCTCAATTACTTCGTCAGTACATACTTTTTAATCGATTTCTTACTTCACATTGAAGACCGTTTTTGGATTTCATCTCACCTTAAGCTTCCTCTTTCCTCCGTGTATTTTTGGACTAACTACACCACCACAGTCTCGGTAAACATCTGCGACAAGAGCAGTACATAATCCCAAGCACCAATGCAAGGCCACACCCAGCAATCCAATGATATTTATGCCCAGATCTAACAGAGATGAACCACTGAGTAGTCCGTAATCCCCGGTACTTTCCCCAATGGCTTAGAAACCCCATCTGATATCTAAAATCCTAGTTGCTTCTCTGCCTGAGGCAGCCTTAATTTCGAGAACAAATCCAGGCGAGATGCTACAACCCCCACTCCCTTTAAGAATCCCACAACTGACTGTCAAGACCCTAATGATGATACAGAGCCTATCAGGTTAAACCCTGGTAACTAAGAGCCAAGCTTCCATAGCTGAACATCTCTAGAGAGATTTTTGACTTTTACAGGTACTAAGATAAAACGAAATCAGAGTATTTCTGAAACATTTATTAAAAGTAGCGAACGAGGGGGACAAATGTAAAGACGGGGAACAGGTGAACAGATTATATTTCTCCCAGTTAATCTTAGAAATATTTCATAAATTACTAGAGTGTTAATAGTCAACACTTGTCTAGTTCAAACTTAAAAAACAATCAGCATTTCGTGTTTCCGCAGTTCACAGTTGTTCATTTTAGAGATGTATTATTTAGCAAGTGTTCCGTTCTTAACAAATTACAAAAAAATTCAATAAGCTTTTCCAAAATGAATTCTATTATTGTAAACTTTAGTTGCATTTATAAAGTATATATGTATGGAAATTTTTTACAACGTTCAACTTATTTTTTGCAAGTTAGTCTAAACTTAATAGTTGATAGGAAATTGTTTACTAATTTACTAATTGCTTTTACTAATTGTTTTTTGCTAATTGTTTACTAATTGAAAATAATAAAAAAAATTAGACTTTAACAGTTACCAGAGCATTGCCATCAGTAGACCATATTCCAGGTTAGTCAGACAATGTAATTGAAATAAACCTGCACGCAATTAATGTTTTTGATTATATTTGTATATATTGTCTGATATTGTTGGTATATTATATAAAATAAAGGACTTATTTTTTTAAATTTTATATAATAAAAAATAGAATGTAACAGTTATTTGGTTTATAACTTAATTATGTCATACATTACAAAGCATTACCATCAGTAGACCATATTACAGGTTAGTCAGACAATGTAATTGAAATAAACCTGCACGCAATTAATGTTTTTGATTATATTTGTATATATTTACTGATATTGTTGGTATATTATATAAAATAAAGAACTTATTTTTTTTTAATTTTATATAATAAAAATTACGCAAAGATTTGCTTTTAAATTATTTTTAAAATATGCCTTTCATTTCCCACCACTATGAATTATTGGTGATTGTGATATAGTATTAAAATCTCCAGCGTCCAGATATCTCGTATTTCCCTTTCCATAATGTTAATATCTATAATTAAACCTGAGCTTCTGAGGATTACAATAAACCATTTTCATCCCACATGTGTGCAATATTAATCTTAAGCGTGTTGTATTTCACCCATTGAAACGTAATACACCCCAGTCAACTTTTCACAACACATTATATATTCTCTATACTTATCAATACGGTTTAATCCATTACTCTCAGTTTAAATCTACTAATTGTTAGTAAAAGATTAAACCATACAGTATTTTGCATATTTCAATGAACGATTATATAATTAGTGAGTGTTAACAGGTAACAATAAGTTATTTTTAAAAGTTTATATTTTAAAGTTACTGAAGTATCGTAAAATTTAAGATACAATAAGAACATTTATATTCAAACAATAATTTTTTTATAAGTAGTAATTATTCAAAAAAAAAATTCATTAAATAATGTGAAATTTCTAATCAAAACTGGGATATTAAAAATTATTTACTTCAGTTTTTACTTAACATTATTAAATATGCCATTGATTAGAAATGGAATATAGCGTAGACACACATATACGTTACTAGCTCTAATTAAAATTCAATGCTTTACTTTTGTTAATTATCCTTTTATTACAAGGTTTAATTAATTTCTTATTGAAAGTATAAACTAACATCAAATAAATTAAGAATTATTTTATTATTATAGTTAGAGAAATTGTCATTCAGGGAGTGTAGCTAATTTATCAAAGTAGTTTTGCCTTTAATTACAATATTAAATTAATTTCTTTTTGAAAGTATAAACTAACATCAAATAAATTAAGATTTATTTTATTAAGATAGTTAGAGAAATTGTCTTTCAGGGAGTATAGCTCATTTATGAAAGGAGTTTTAGAGCTGTCGGAAATAAAACTAATTTTAACTTCAAAGAGATTGGGACAAAGGAACTAGCCACCTTTCTTTGTTTGAAGTGTTTTGTAGAACCTTTCTTATTTCCATGACTCGGTAATTTAGTTTGACTTGGTGCGTGCGCCTCTATAAATATTCATGGAGCCGGATTAATAAACTTCGTTTCCCGTAAGAAAGTCTTATATTTAGTTAGACATTTTATAATATTAGGGCATTAAATAATTACGTAGATCAAACGTTTTTTTCTAATGTGAAAGACTCATGTGGCTTGGTTTCCAGAGCGGTGAATTTTGGATCAAAGGGTTGCCATTTCAATCGTGGTTATCTATCGAACAGGTTAAACTTTTCGTCGTCTAATAAGTACATGTTAAATTTTTGTTGTCCAGATGTCCTCACATGGACTTTGCAGATAGTGCACCAGATCAGATGTGGACATAATTTTCTGATCGTGATAAAATGTAATATACAATGTTTCCGTGTACTTCTACTGATAACAGAAAAACAAAATTCAATGGAAAATACTAGTGTGACTTGAATTCAACCAATCAGCGTCTTCTAATTAAGTTACTTCTAAAAAAATCATTCACATGGAATTCAATGTTAAATAAGTTACGGTGTTAAAACTTTCTATGACTATGCCACTTATGGATTTACTCTTGGTAGGTGTGCTTTGACAAGAGGTTATAATGCCATTAATACACGAATATGGATAGTTACGGTGTTAAAACTTTCTATGACTATGCCACTTATGGATTTACACTTGGTAGGTGTGCTTTGATAAGAGGTTATAATACCATTAATACACGAATATGGATAGTTACGGTGTTAAAACTTTCTATGACTATGCCACTTATGGATTTACTCTTTGTAGGTGTGCTTTGACAAGAGGTTATAATGCCAATAATACACGAATATGGATAGTTACGGTGTTAAAACTTTCTATGACTATGCCACTTATGGATTTACACTTGGTAGGTGTGCTTTGATAAGAGGTTATAAATCCATTAATACACGAATATGGATAGTTACGGTGTTAAAACTTTCTATGACTATGCCACTTATGGATTTACACTTGGTAGGTGTGCTTTGATAAGAGGTTATAATGCTATTAATACACGAATATGGACCCACTTTTGGACAAAATAGCAAGAGCCATTTTACTAAATTCTAAAAAAAATTAAATAAAACATTAACATCAATTATGTGTTAATAGCTCATCATAAAATTTTCCAATATTAAAATATTTCTATAACAGATACCTGCAGAAAATAAAAAAAAAATTCAAATTTAGATATGGAATAATATGCATAGAAAGTTTTTCATATAAAATGACCAAAATGTATTCAAATATCGAAGCCTTAAATCAAAATGCGTTTCTCTTATTTTTTTATAATTTTTAAAGTAATTGCATTTAAAGATGATAAAACAGGCCTAAAAAAACTTTTATTTTATTACATATTGAAATCTACAGAATAGATTGATAGATATTATTTTTAACTTATAGTAAATGAAATATACTGAAATATATTTTAAATGTTAAGATACCTTCCTCATTTTTAATTAACATTACTCTTGCGGAAAAATACATATTTTGGACAAATAGAGTAATAAAAAATGTGTAATTCCATTTCTTAATTGTTCTAAGTATCTATTTTAAACCGACTAAAAAGCGCGTTAAATGAAACAGCCACAGTGTGCCAAAGAATAACGGTTATCAATTCGACTGTTATGTATTTTAAAAAAAATGTACGTTCGAGCAAGATTTTTGTTTTAATTCAGATATTTGAAAAAAATTCTTCTGTTGTTGGATATAGGTTGTCTGACTTGGACACCATTCGAAATAAATCGAGACGGTTATCGAGCAGTTAACTATATTTTTAACTTTTTATCAGAGGGACAAGTCCTCTGCTAAATTAAAAACTAAAAAGGGAAAAATAAAATTAAAAAAAAAAAACGACTTTAAGAAAAATGGCTGAAAAGTTAAAAATAATTTTTAATTTTACGAACAAGTTGAAAGCAATGAATTATTTAATTTTAATTACATATTTATTACAACTTTTTGAAATTGATGCCAATTTACAAAACCCTTACCTACATTTTGATTTCAAAACATTGAAATAAGTATAAAATTTATATAAAATAATTCAATTTTATCAACACGTTTGTAAAATTTAAAAAATATTTTTAACTTTTTAGCGCATTTTCCTTAAAGTCGGTTTTCTTTTTTTATAAAAAATAAATTTAACTTAAGAAACCTAGCGCTATTTTTTCAGTATTTCTGTTATTGGGGGATTTTGATGGATGGTAGGAAACATACAGTTTCACATATTAACTTTTTCATTATATAATTCCAACTCTATAAAAGAAATTCTCTCTTACAAAAGTAAACTAATAAAACTCTTTGGTCTGTTATTAGATTTGATATGTCGCATGAGTAGGTTTTCTTACACCTTTAAGGTGCTGTCAAATCGTAGAAAACCCTTTCAAAAAGTTTTAGAAACAATTTTTATTAAATGTCTCCATGATTTCAGGAGAAGAGTTTGATTCATTTCAAAATCGAAAAAAGTCATCATCTAAAGTTATCTCTAGAAATCTCTTCTTGGAAATATATTGCTAAAACTAATATTGTTAAAATCCCTAGAAAGCTTATCTACACAGTTTTTTTAAGTTAATGGATTATTAAGGTTTATTACAAAATCAAATTTTTGTTTTCTGACGGTACAAAGTATTTGCACAACATTTTTGGAATATTTTTTTTCTAAATTTAGAGTACTTCTTATCATTGAACAAAATCTTGTGTATATAAAAGTTTTTTAAATGAGAGTTGATCCTACTTTATATATCCTAACTGAATTTAATGAATTACTTTCTATATTTCCATGTTTACCTGATTCAATATATGTTATAATACTGCAAACAACATTTCAATTTTAAATTTAAACATCCCTTTTCACAAATAATACTGCGTGTATCCTTTATATTTATGTAATTTATTCTTTGTTATCTGATTTTATTTAAAGTTTTGTCAGATAAAAAGAATTCAAAGAGTAAAAGTTTACTTTTCGAATTATCGAGATAATTCAGCGCTTTTCGACATAAATATTATTGAAAGTTGTTCTTAATATAACTATTATATAACGATAATACCTCAATCTGCATAAATAAGTTTGGCATCGTAATTGTGTATTTCTAATTATTTAAATAAATAAATGTATTTTTAAAATAAATATTCATATTTATAAAAAAAAATCTGAAAACTAAACCATATATTTATATGTTCATAATTCTTTTACATTAATTGTTTTGCTTATTATATTCCTTCCTTTACGTAAGGTGAATATAATATGTGAAAACAGACACTTTTAAGTTGTAGTTTGTCGTAATATATCAAATATTTACGAAAAAAATAGTTTCTCAAATTGAACTTACATACAACTGCAATTACAAAAGAATATCACTGTTATATAACTCTGATAATTCGCCAAATTTTTTAATAAATTTATTTTGTAAATAAAAATTTATATCAGAAAACAACCACTGAATATTTAAGATATTTTAAGCTTATTTTATTTCCAAATCTATTGTATTACAATAAAACGCTATACGAAACTACTTCACATTAAAACAAAGTAAACAATTCGAATTTACCCAAAAAAATTTCCCAAATTGAATATACATACAATAGGATTTAAAATAAATCTCAATGCAATATAATTCTGATAATACGCCAAAAATATTAATAAATCTTTTAAATGAATATTTATATAAAAAAAACAACTACTGAAAATTCAAGATATTTACAGCTTATTTTATTTCCAAATTTACTGTATTACAATAAAACGCTATACGAAACTACTTTACATTAAAACAAAGTAAACGAAATTACCAAATACACTGTAATATAATTCTGATAAGGCAACACATTGAAATATCAAAAATATCAAAATAGAAAATTGGAATGATCGTAATTTTTAAAATACATCTTCCAATTCAGGGTGTAAAGTTTCATGACGTCAATTGAATGTGAAATCCACACTTCGAGTACTACATAACCAAGGACGTCAACATTTATCTTTGTTATTTTAAACCGATAAATATATTTAAGTTTGTTTGGATATCAACACGACTCTAGCACTTTTTTTATATGAAAAATTTTCCATATACACATGTTTACTATAATAAAAAAAAAATTCAGATATATTTTCTACCTAAACCATACAAAATAACAAAAAGTATAAAGCCCCTCCTTATCACGAAAAAAACTAATCGTTTTAGTTCAATATGTAAAGTTATTCCACGTAAGTCACCTATCCGTTATAATACAAAATATACCAGCGTCATCATATATATAATTTAAATAGTAAAGATCCCTTTGGCGGACCTCACACGTGGTGAATTTTAACATGTGAGGTATAAAAAAAGGGAATTTCTCGAAGCAGTGACGAATCGAATATTAATGTGCTTTTTTAAACGAGCCGTGCTGCCACCTATGAGTAGAAACGTTAAACTTTCTTTTATTTCGGCTGTAATATATTCACTAATATTCAAGGGGGTATTGTTCATGTGATAATTAACGCAAGGATTGATGTTGAAAAAACCACATAAAAACTCCAAACAAACTATTTATTGTAAACTTTTGTTTATTTAACAAAAATTCCTTGAATTCTTCCCAAATTAAATTAATATACTAATATTCTAAAGCTCTACGTTTTATATGGAACGCAGCATATTGTGTGCAACCATAATTGTGTTCTATTATATGTCATCCATCATAGTAGACTGATAAAGACAGAATTGGTATGACAGATTATGACACTGAGTGCCAAAAATAAACTATTTCGAACATTTTATTAAACTATTTTATAAGAAAAAATAACCGGATTTTAAAATTTGTTTTTTGATGGATTCCTTCTATCACGTCACAGTAGAAAATGTTTTCATTTCTTACACGCGCGACTTACACAAATGTCAATATACCACAAACATATCACTGGGAATACAAACTCTTATTCCAACGATACGAGAATTAATTGAGACAGCCCTATTATTTGACATTTAATTTATTTAGAAACTCAAACACAGTTAATCGAAATTTGTCACGGTGCACTGGGTTTTCTTTTGAATGCCAACAAAGGAACGAAATCCCGTTGTTTATTTTACCCGAACTTGTTTGAATTACAGAAGCATCAGCATCACTGGGTTAATACTGTTCTATTCGAAGGTTTAAAAATACTGTTGAATATGTGAACTTTACTCCTGTCGATCGAATCGTATCATTTACAGTCAAAAATTGTATCATTTACATTCCTTAAAAATATCAATTACAGTCATCGTTCGCATTCAAGCAAGTTTTCTACTTGGATGCGTCAAATTCATTTGAATCTATCAAGTATAAAATCAGCTTGTTGCTATCAAAATATATTGAATAGTTAAACATAAAAGTCTTACAATGCTGTAAACCGATAACAAAAGTCAAAATATATAAAATTCTACAACTGTAGTTTGTAAAATATTTAACCCTCTGACGGATCTGAACGTCTTAATTCGTCCATGGATTTCAAATTTTTCTAGCAATGCGCACATAAACTTTAAATTCATAAAATTTTTATATGTGAAAATATTTGTCAATATTTTTTGCAATATAGATTTTTAATATTGGGATGTTTCTTGAAAGTATATATTTAATATAATTTTAATATATATTTAGTATATATTTAATATACTTAATATAAATATATAAATTAAACTATTTTGCAAGGAAGAAAACAACAAACAACTTTAAATTTTTGCCTTTATTCTAACCGCTCGGAGAGTTAATATAATATATATGTTGTTATTTGCAGTTGTATCATACTAAAGCAAATCAATACACTTAAAAACTATTTTATAAAATCGACTGAATATTGTATGTTTATTGCATATAGTTACTTACAAATAGTTTAAAGAAAGTTTTTTAAAAAAATTGTTTATCAATTCATTTTTTATTAGTTTAGAGATAAACTTTTTCGTGTAAAATTCACTTAATAAAATTATTTTAAAAGGTTCCTACTAAAAAGTAGCAACTTAAATAAGAATCATGTAGAGTTTTTGTTTTTCCTTTTGCTCAACTTTACGCTGAAAATAAAACTGCCGATTTTTAAAGTTTGTAATTATGTTTTTTCATAATACAAAAAACAGGAAAAGTGAACATAATGCAAAAAACAGAGATACGGAAAAGTGAACATAATGCAAAAAAACAGAGATACGGAAAAGTGAACATAATGCAAAAAACAGAGATACGGAAAAGTGAACATAATGCAAAAAACAGAGATACCGAAAAGTGAACATAATGCAAAATAACAGAGATACGGAAAAGTGAACATAATGCAAAAAACAGAGATACGGAAAAGTGAACATAATGCAAAAAACAGAGATACCGAAAAGTGAACATAATGCAAAAAAAGAGAGATACGGAAAAGTGAACGTAAAGTAACCTACACAATTCTCTCACACTATAAAATAAGTTTATTTTCTAAGTAAAACCCTACATAACAAAAGGCGTAGTCATAAGATTCTTTATATGTGCTGCACTATATTTAATTTGTAGCGATCATATATATTATTTCTGTAGCAAAAATCCCTTTCACGCCCCTTATATGCAACGAATCTTAACAAGAGCATAAGAAAGAGAAATTCATGGACCGATGACACACATTTTACTTTTATCTAAGATATATCAAAAAATATACCAACTTTTTTTTAATGCGTTTAAAATAAGTCATTTTTGCGGGCTTTTTAAACAAGCCCTTGATAATGCTGCCATCTATGAAGAATCTGTTAAACTTTTTGTATTTTTTGGCTTTAAAGAACTGCTGTAGTGTAAGTGGGGGAGGGTTGTTCATGCGATGCTTATCGCACGGGAATGCTACTATGTTATAATAAACCTAATCAGTATCCTTTCCCGTAAAACAAATGTCTTATTTTATATTTTATTACAAAGAACGTAAAATAAATTTTTATTTTTAAATTCAATTCAAGTCATCGTGCTTATTGAAGGAAATTGTATTGAAATAATTACTTTTTCCTAAACAGTTAAAATATCTTAAGCAATTATTTTCTGAATATTTAAATACGTCTAAACAACGAATGCGAAATACACCACGGTACTTCAATAGTTAAAATGACGTAAGTCTAAAATGTACAACTTTTCGAAAATTAAAAAAATATATATATTTATTTATTTTTACCTAATTACAAAATGTTCCCTAAATACATGCTATTGATAGTAAAAAATAGTATTTAATGAACAGTAAAAATTTTACATGATTTGGTAAACAGTAATGCATGTAATGGAATTTAGAAGTTTTAAACAAAATCGACATTTTAACTAAAATCTAAAACTTAATGGGGAGGGAGGGGGGTTGATTCGGTAAATCAAAAAATACCAGTTTTATTTTGTTAAGATTCTTTTGACCAAATTTCGTACATTCGGTTTTAGATGTTTGTTAAAAGTGTGATTTTACGAAAACAATTTTAATTCAATTACATGAAATATAGTTTACAAAATCTTTTAACATTTTTACTGTTCATTAAATATTTTTTCTAAAATATTTTGTAATTAAATAAAACAATTAAAACATTCTTATTAATTTTCCACATTTTAAACTTGCGCCCTTTTAACAAACACCGATTCCAATATACAAGTTACTAAATTTTTCTCTTTAATAACTTCGTAATATAGTTGACATGTGAAGCAGCTCTTGACCCCTAAACAATTACAATTTTGCTAAAGTGTAGCTGCGATTCCTGAGTTTATCTCTGTTCTCCTGTTCTAGAATGTACGTTAATGACACATTGTAGTAACCCCTCTACAAAATTATCTGGTTGGAGACATTCGTAATTGTTGCAAATTAGAGAAGTTTCTCGCCAACTCTCTGCATTTTAAATGATTTGAAGATTATTCTGCCAGGTAACTACAGATACGCTTAATTATGCTTCTACAAAATCGCTGTGGGTGCGGATTAAATTATCCCGCAATTTAATTGGCTATTGCAGGTAGAGTTCATTTAATTTGCGCAACCGTTTGGGTAGCTCTTATTTTTTTTATTTCACGATAGAAAGAAATATATAATTGTTAATTAAAAATAGATTACATATTTTATTTTTTTAAGGTTTAAAATAGGTTTCATATTTTATTTTATTAACTATAATATATTGAAATATTTAAGGTTAAAAAATATATTATGGCATGTATATACCAATGGTCTGTATTTAGTTTGTGGTTTGTTTGCATTTCTGTTAAATTTTTAATCACTCTGTCTGTTTAATTTTTTTTACAATATTTAGTGAAAAATTTTAAGTAATGCTGTTATTAGTGTTTGAGTTTAAAGAAGCAATTTAAAAGTTTTATATTTTTATTAAAAATATTCAAATCCCCATTCTAAAATTTGTATTTATTGACACACCTAGTATCACTGCCCACAATTTTTCCTGAATTCAAGTTCCAATAATTTCTCTCTGGAAAAAATATTTCAAAAATACAATTGTTTTATAAAAACACATACTTATTATTTGTAAACGAAATCACATATTTTTATTTAATTAAGTTTTTTTTTACTTTTAATAATTAGGTGTTTAGGTAACTTTCTTCGATTCACGAATGGTATGAAATGGGTAAGTGAGAAGTGTTGAAATTTTCTATTAGAAAGACATTATTATAATTACCGTTTTAGTCAAGATAATAACATGAATAGAATATAACTAGCATGCCCTTACGATAACTATCGCATAAATAATCCCTCAACGCCCCGCCCCTACCCCTCTCCCCCTCACCACTATTCTATATAAGGGCGAAATATATTAACATATTTGGTATAGCCAAAAAATAATAAATGTTTAAAGCTTCTGCTCATTCATAGATGGCAGCAATAACAACGGTTTGTTAAAAAAACACATTTAAATGAATTATTTTAAATGTTATTTTTAAAGCGTTGATGTTTATAAAATGAACGAACGATTCGTCACTGCTTCTAAAATTATCTTTCTGTTGATACCTCATGTGTTAAGATCACTTGAGTACAAGAGCAGTAAAAGGGAATTTTATGACAAAAATAATATATAATAGGATGCCCGTGCGAGAATTATTGCATGAAGAAACCTCTTCCCCTCCCCCACACACACATCCATTGTAACTATTCATATATGACACAGAATTCTTCCAATAGAGGGCAGCACTACCAACGGCTCATTTACAAACTGCTTGGAATCAAATTATTTTTAAACGCATTAAAAAGTTATTAATCATGACATAAAAATACAATTCGTCACTGCTCCGGGAAATTCCCTTTTTCTCATACCCCACATGTTACGATGAGTTGTATCTGAGTTCCGCAAAGTTATCTTTAGTACTGAAATAATATATATGATGATAAATAATCATCATCAACTCTTAAAAGCTCAATGCATATGATTATTAATGGACTGTTTTTATAACAGTCTTCTTTATTATCAATTTGTCAACTATATTTTTTAGATATAGAATTTTTATTATTTATTGTGTAAAAAACATTGCTATACACGGCGACAACTTAAATTGAACCTGAAGCGGAAGGTATGGTATGTATAAATATTTAATTGCTTTAGTCTCAACTTAGGTTGTCCCCGAGTATAGTATAATTTTGGATTTATTTTGATTCAAGAATCTACACTTGTATTGACGTAGTTTTTAATTTGTTTCATATATGTTTTTTTAATTCATTTAGAACTTTTTGTTTATGTTCTAACGAAAGGTTTCAGCAAATGGCGTACTTTTTGTGATCAAAATGTTATCTTTTTATAGACAGTTTGTTCAAAAAAGTATGCATGCAAGTTAATTATATTAACATATAAATAATATTAAATATATTGTAGCTAATTCTCGTCATTTACAAGCTTTGAAATTCATATTTTTGAAGAATATTTCAATTTTTCCGAGGATCATTAAATTTCCCCAAATATCCTATTTTTTAGCAATATTACTGCGATTTCTAATTTTTCCCACTTTGCAAATCATTGAAAATAAAGCTAAATAAAATAATTAAAAAAAAAAATTCACTGGGATATTGAAAGGATTCTCTTTTATACCTACCCCAGAATTATTAGTGAATAAGTAGACTTAACTAGACTAGTTTATATATAGTATTTGTATGGTAAATATACTGTTTATACACCAAAATTATCACAAGTGCACGAAAATCCTCAAATAAATCCACTTTTGAACTTCATTAAAAGTTCCCCAAAATTTTATTTTGTTAAAATGTCCTCCATTGAGTTATTTAATTTGTTTTTAAATATAACAATATCAAAGCATAAGTTTATAAGTTAATATTTAATTTCAAAATACACATTTTACAACATGAACCCATTTTCCCCACCCTACCCAAGCCTTTGAACAAGTACTCATTAATCGTTTATATTATGACTCATAACATTACCAACATTTTAATATACTAATAGGTATTTTACGTTAATTAACCAATAACAATTGCTAAAATAACCCTTCTTATGAGCCATTCCACACTCCTGTTTACTTTTATTTATACCTTTATTCTACTTTTTATATAATATATTTTCTGAGACATTGGTAATTGCATGCGACGGTGACGTTTTCTTGTTTCCTTTGGAAAACGTCAAGCGGAAATTATAAGTGGGTTATTAGTTGATAGCGCACGAAAGTAAGGATCCTAACAACCCTGAATCTCATTGGATAGATCTCTCTCGTTAAAGATTGCTTTTGGGATTTTTTATAGTAGTTACTCACTGTATAATTATTGAATTATTTTATTAGTATGAAATTAATAAACAAAATAAATTATTTGCGTAATTATTTAATGTCAGCACTTGAATTTTTTCAAATTTACACCAGCAAGTTTGTAATATATATATATATATATATATATATATATATATATATATATATATATATATATATATATATATATATATATATATATATTAATCAATTATTCCGTTAATTAATTAAAACAAAATATTTTGAAACAAATCCGTCAAAATACATTTGTTCCAAAACAGTTCTAGCATTTTTGTTTTTACAAATACACAATTCAAATATAAACATTTTTAAATAAATATCACAAAGGGTAATATTATAATTTAGTTATCATTATTTAACAGCATTATGTACTTAGACATTAGGAATTGTTTTCAATAAAACTTTAAAAAGTCACCGACTAGCTCAGTCTAATTCACGGCTTAGTTTACGTTCACAAGTTATCATAAAGAGCTAAAAGACTTTTAAGCACTTAAAAACATTTTAGCTGAGTTACAAAATGCATCTATTTTAATGACTCTTAAACATAGTAATGAGTATGACTCTTAAACTTGTAGATGTGCTGAATTGTAAACTTTTGCATTTTACTATTTATAATTTTCATAATTTTTTTAATAAAAACATATATGTTGCATTCGCGTTAATGATAGAAAATTTAACAGACACACAAGAATATTCCTTTCAATATTTTCATATAGAGTAGTAAATTAGTTTTTTTTAAAGTGTAAAATAGAATTTATGAAAAAGAGGATTTATTATGCAAAATATTATAGATATTTGTAGTTAACAATATCAGTTTAACCTTTTGAGTGGCATTGAAGTGATGAATCTGTTCTTAAAATTGAATTGCAACTTACATGCAGGGAGTTAAAAAAAGATTCTGAAAACTTTGAGGTCGTAGCACACACTGAAACAAATACATTTCTTTATACCATATATGGTCACAAGTAAAGACGTTATGCAAGGCGCTGTTTTAAAACGTATATAAACTTGTGAAATCATTAGGGACTTCAAATGGATTGGTATATTAACTTTAATAAGGCCGACATACATTTTCCCGCAAATGAAGCCCGAAGGTGGTAAACGTTTGTTAAGAAAACACTTTAGTTAAAGCATTTACTTTTCTTTTTCAATTTATTTGAAAACATTTTAAAGAAAATGCATTTTCAACTTCGTCACATTTATTTATCGATTCATTACTAGACTAATATCCTAAGAACCAAGAATATCTAAAAAAAAAATTTAATTTATATTTAAACAACTGGCCCACTTTGAATACAAATACTGTAAATGTAAGATAACACTGTTTAAAAGAGATACTTAAAAATAAGTAAATTGTACTCATTTTTTATTATAGTCACTGCATATCATAGCTCCAAATACATCCCTACATAGGCTGCCTTTATGAATCGCTTTCGATAACTATCGACAATTATAATGAAGTCTTACTGAGAATCGAACACAGATCCTCAGTACTACCTTCAAATGGTCGTCGTATTCTTCCAGTCGACCAAGTCGACAAGAAGAAATTATAAACAGAAGAATTTTTTTAAATAAGATGTGCCAAAAAGATGGAAAGTAAGAAAATTTACTTATAAACTTAGCATCTATAAAAGCAATCGACATCAAACAATATGTAAAACCATCTTCTGAATTACTGTTTCAAGTTTGTCAGCTTTCATTAAGATCGTTTGAACAAAATCTAAGATTAGTAATATTAAATCACGTTGCTATTGTTTGAGAAAGTACGCTTACTTGCATTTGAGTATGTAATACTCCTGTTTACAATACAATTGTACTTAAAGAAAAATAAGAAGGTTTAAATATTAATTTTTAAGTACCTTATTTTCAGTGAATGCTCTAAATTAGCTGTAGAAGAAACTAAAGTAAATGTATTGTTAAAATAACGGTTTTCAAAAGAAAACAAATTTAAAGCTATTGAAAAGGCAAAGAAACATAAAATAAGTCCTTTTCTTCTATTATTTGAAGCAAATACTAAATTATAGTATCAGTCAAGTACCTCTTTCACAAGGTATTATAAAGGAAAAAGAGTTTTATCAACAGACTACATAATATTTAAATATATATCACAATAAAATAGTTATACACATCTATAAATAGTAAAATTTCTCACATCTTATGAAATATTAATAAGTTAAAATAACACAGCTTCATCAATTGATGAAAATGCTGTCGTTACTTAAAAATTACAACAAAATGGAGCATGTTTTGATATTCAATTTGATATATTATCCCGAAGCAATTGTAAATGGACTGTCAGAATACGAATGACCTACATAGCACACATTACACTTCCATTGTAACCCTGCTAAACTTGGTTACTAAAACTTTCCAACATCGATCACTCCAAATTTAATTTATCTTCTAAATTTAAAACAAAATACTAGCTATTCACTGGCAACTAACTATCGGTCATGCAAATAAAATATTTAGTTTAATGCAATTGAAGAACTCAAATTTTATCCACACATTCAGCAATTATCGAACAAAATATCCTTTCTCCTCGATACAGCGCTAACAACTTTGGCAAATAATCGACACTTTGGGAATTTTGTGAATATACAAGTATTGTGAATATACAAGTTTCCAACTTCACTTTGACGATTTCGAAATCTGCAATGTGGCAACCTCAAGTCCACTGCAATTAAAATAATTGCCGGCAGTCAATAATTTTAATTCCCGGTAGATTTTAGTCACTCAGTTTATAATCGCAGAGTGGCGGTTGCAGTGCAATTATTCGTTGCATAAAGTTAAAAAATTTTGGTCTGACCAAAAGTGTCACTATTACTGTACAATGTAAAAAAAGGTACTTAAAAATAAGTACCTGAACATACTCGTTTTTCTTTGAGTACAATTGCACCTTCAATAAACGATGACGTACTCAAATTTAAGCAACCGTACTTTCTAAAAAATGAGTAGTGTGATTTAATATTGCTAATTCCAGCTTCTGTTCAAACCATCTTAACAAAACGACCTGACAAACTTAAAATAGTTGTCAAGCAGATGGTGTTTTTGCACATTATTTGATGTCGATTGCTGAAATGGAAACTGGGTCATTAGAATTCCATTATATTATTTCCCATTCGATTGGCACACCTTTTCCACATTCCTTCTGTGTTTATAACTTCTTCACATCGTTTTGCTAGTACAACGCATAAGGTTCTAGACTGCATTGCCTGAGTAACTAGGTTGGATTCCCGGTAAGTCTTGGTTGCAATTGTCGATATTTATTGACAGAGATTTATGAAAGCAGCCTATGTCAAGCTACTGCTCTTTTTATTAATATTAACTTATTGTACTCACTTTTAAGTACATGTCTTTGTCAAAATGAAACTCACGTATTCGGAACCATCATAAGCATCTAATGAGTACATAAAACTTATTTTAGAGTATCTATTTTAACAGTGTATATTTTTATTTTAATCCATGCGAGTATTTAACTTACATTAAATGTTTGTATATAGAGACCAACACACCGTTAAATATTTATTTTTCTTTAACAATTCAAAGTTTTATGACTTTTAATCGATAAAAGTAATCATAAGTGAATAAAAAAGAGCAATACACTACATCCCAAATCCTAAGTAAATTTCATTTAAGATTACCACGCTAACACATTGTCCTTTGAATCCCTTTGATAAAATAGGAAATAAATGAAAGCCCCATGCGAATTCAACGTCAAACTCTTTCTTAGATATGTCACCGTTTGGCGCGAAATAAAGGGGGATAGTGTTTGTAGGAATTGACATCTCCGTGACAATGAACAGGAAGGTTCGGCTTTCTCCAGAATAAACAAGTTATTGCTATGGTTCTGAATACAGCTTATATTATCTCAAAGCATTCGATTTGCCCTTTGATCAAATGGATCTTGGCTTTACATCAGCTACGTTGAATCGTGTATTCGCGATTGAAAATGTCACAGAACTATTAATATTCATTTTTAATTTGGGGCCCATTTATAAATATGATATATATGAACATATATGATGAATATATATTATTCCAGATTCCTTAGAAATGTATAATTTATTTAGTAATATAAATATTCGTTTCTCATTTGTAAACATTTTATTCCAATTGAAGATACTATGGGGAACAACTTATTTCACAAATTAATTCTTGAAAACCATTCTCTTTATATTGTTGCAGATGGAAAATAGAAAATTGTTATACTAGGTTTTTGTAAATTCTGTTACGTAACCTTTGTTATCAATTTAGCATATTTTATTATTTTCCCAAGAAGGCAGAAATGGCCTGAAGATAAATAATGTTAAATGTTAATTTTTTTTATAGAAATATGTTCTTTTGTTGACAGTTTATTTAAAACAAAACAGGTATATAATTTCATTATATTAACCTATGAATTGTATTAAATAAATTGTAGTTGTTTTTCGTCCTTTATAATATTCGAAATTCATATTTTGTAGAATAATTGCAGAAGATCGCTAAATTTTACAAATTTCCTATCCTTTAGCATTAACAATTCAGAAACTCATCACTAATAAAAGTTGAAAATAAACTTGTAAAAAATGTAATCAAATATTTCGGTCTGAAAATATGTAACTATACTTTCTTTAACGTAAAAAATATGATAAAGTTTTTATGAAGTCATAAATCATATAACCATCTAAATAGTTTTTATTATCAAATCACTTAATTTGAAGATAATTCGTTTTTGAAATGACAAGTTCAATTTCAGCAACAAAACAAATTCCATTAAATCATATTGCGGTGTCATCACACGAAAATTACGACGTTGATGTCCCATATATACAGTAGGTATATTATATTAAATGCATCGGTATTCTTCAGACTCATATTTCAAAAGTAAAAAATTAATTCCAGAAAAAGCCGAATGTTTTAAAAAAATATTTTATTGATTTAAATAATACTTTCTGTAAGTTACTTGTGAATGTTACATGAAAATATGTAAATAGCGAATGTGCGGATAATGGATGCATAAAATATACACTGTTAAAACAGGTATTTAAAAATATGTAATATGTGCACATTTTTGAATACATTCGGTGATTATCATAGCTCCGAATACATTTTGAAAAAGACATTATGACAAATGAGTAACAATTAATAAAATCAGCAAGTGCTTGCCCACATAGGCTGCTTTCACAAACCACATTCAATAAATACCAGGGTAATTCCACGTAAAAGAGTCCTAAGAGTGAATTTTAAAATATTTTTTTACAAAGTTGAAATTTTTATATAATATAGTAAAATAATTGAATTTATTATATTTTGCATTAATATAAATTTTGCGCATATTTTGTGACAATGGTGCAAATTCAAAATGGTTGCTATGCAATGAAACTAAACTTGCTTACATTTGCATTATTTCTACTCCTTGATTCCTAATATAAGTTACATTTTCTGAATATTTTTAGTATGGGTTTTTAGAAATACAGTTAATGTACAATCAAATTCCTTACTTTATAAAAAATTATCTTGATTTAATTATTGATTTAGAACCAAATGAAATATGTATTTTTCAAATGTAGTGTAGTCACAAAAAAAGAACAAAAGTTCTATTTTTTTTTAATTGAGCCACAATTTTTAAAAAATCAGTGATTTCCTCCTCTATACTAATCTCTATCAGACTGCAGTTTTGATTTTTAAAAGAAGGACATTTTTTAGTGAATATTAAATAAATTAAAACTGTAGTATAAGTCACAGCGTAGAGTAAGTCACAACTATATGCTGTGTTTGTAGAACAACAACGATTACAAAATGCACAGTAACAATTTTTAAAAATAATATCATAAGTGATCTTATTTTTAAATATTGTTATTTATTATACTTTTCTTATTTAAACTGTAAATGGGGAAAAAATAGCAAATTGAAAGATATAGATTAGAGAAAGAAAAAAACAAATGGAATATTTCAAGCAGTTAAAGATAATTAATCTAGATAGCAAGAGGAAAGGTGTAAGAACGTGGAAATTACAATGAAAGTTGATCAAAGGGATTTTTAAAGCAAAGAAGTGGGAATAGATAAAAAAAAATACAGGTAAAAAAGAATTTCCGCAACCGCTTAAAATGAACCAAGCCCTTCTAATCCAAATTCAGTAGATTCTCCTAAGAAGGCCTATCAAAATTGTAGCTCATTTTTTAAAGATATTGCAAGAGTAAAAAAAAGTCCACCTTAAAGCCCAAATAAATGTCAGGCCATTGCAAAGAAACTAGCACATAAGTTTACACCGGAGATAGGTCAACCTGCCTGCTCAACGTTCAAGAATTACTGCACTAAGGAATGAAATAAAATCTTTGATAAAGACTTTTAAGAAGAGGCATATAATATTCCAGTAATCAAGGATTTTGTAATTCTTAGAGAACTGAACAAAAAAACGAGAAGACCTAAAAAAAGATAACAATCGTGATGAACTTAAAAGAGGCAATAGGGTATAGGTTTCATCAGTGCCGTTACACAAACAATATTTTGGGGGGTTGAAACAAGAAATTTCCCAACTTAGCGATTCGAAATTCTCAACCCTACTATTCGAAATTCCCAACAATGCTGAAAATTCCCAATTCCAACTTATCGACCTTTTTCAGGATTTTTTATATATTTTTCAGGTAATATTAAACAGTTCTCTCACGAGCATTGATTTGTTGCACCAATATTTCAATGCAGTATCCGTTCTGAGGTTTTATTTAAATATAATCTTACAAGTTGGGCCACAATTTGTTAATAATATTAATTTTCTTCGGGTATAAATTTTCCCAACTCGGAGTTTTTGCAAGTTGAAATTCCCAACTTTCAGGGTTTCCAGACTCACCCCCCCCCCCGGTATGACGGGCCTGGGTTTCATTTGTAGGAAGAAGAAAAGTGAAATATTTTGCTGGATTTCATTTCTAAAGAAGGCTCTACAATAAAAGTGGATTTTTGCAATGCACAAGGAATATTTTTCATTGGCCAGAAAAAGCAGGTAATTGTTGAAAAAATAAAAAAATATTGCCTGACTGAAACTTTGATTGTAAATTTTATTATAGTTTTTCACATTATAATTTTTCAAGTTATGTAAAGTTATTTTTTAATTTTATTTATATCATTTTACAAGTGCTTATTTTGAGGTGTAGTGTAAGTCACGTTTCAGTTGTAGTGTAAGTCACACAGATTAATTCAAATTAAAATAATTTGAAAACACATCTATAAATATAATTTTTACCTGATTAAACTTCAAACCTTATACAGCGAAACTGGCATAACATAATTTTTTTATATCAAAGCATGAGGAAGAAAACGTAAATTGAAATGATATCCAAAAAACCGTGTCCTTTTTTGTAGTGTAAGTCACACTGTGACATTTTTATTTTTAAAAATTAAAGTTAAATAAAATGAAAAAAGTTTACATTGTCAAAAAATAGAACATATGTCTGGTATGTCTTTTGACAAAAAAAGTATTTTTAAATCACAAATTGCTTTTTTTAATTAAGCTTAAAATGTGGTATAAATTGTCAAATGTAGTGTAAGTCACGCGTGGAATTACCCGTCAACAATTATAACCAACACCAGGAATCGAACCCACAACCTCAGGCACCGCAGTCTAGATTCTTATCCTTTAAACTATTAGTGCGAATGTGAAGAAGTTATAAACCAAAGAAATGTTAAAAAGTGCCAAAAGAATGGAAATAAGATATTTGAGTTGTAATAACTCAATTTCCTTTTAAGCAATCGACATCAAATAATGTGGAAAACCATCTTCTGAACACCTATTTTAAGTTTGTCAGATCTCTTTGTTGAGATGTATTGAACAGAAGCTGATATTAGCAGTATTAAATCACACCGTTCATTTTGGAGGAAGTACGGTTACTTAAATTTGAGTACTTCATTGCTCATTTACGATACAATTGTCGCTTTGTTAAGATAGCTTAAACAGAAGCTGAGATGAGCAATATTAAATATCACTGCTCATTTTTAAGATAATAAAATGTCTTAAATATTAGTACGTCATTATTTTTTTACGATGTGATTGTACTCAAAGAAAAACGGGTAGGTTTCGGTACTCATTTTAAGTACTTTTTTTACAGTGTACAATTTACTACCAAAGTACTTAATATTTGTTTTATTTTAAATAGCAGAAAGAATTTTCTATTTCTAGGAAGGGCGCGTGGGCAATTTTAAATATCATAATAAAAGTCAAATATATATCTAAAAAATTCAAAAGTTTGCCTGGCAGCGTATTAAGAAAATTTAATCAATAATGGAAAAAAGCAATTTTATTATTTCAAGAAAGTCGTCACTAAAGAAGAAGTAAAAGTTTTCTTCAACAAAACTAGTCTTATTTCGTTTTCCGTTGAGTCAAACACTTCTATTAAAATAGTCACAGGGGTTCTTGGTACTCTAACCAATAAGAAACTTCATTCAGTTTATTGAATACAGGTTCTTTAAGAACGTCTAATAAAGCTTTAAGAGACAGGTGCTTCATGGGAATGTGAAGGAAACAATACGTTCTTTGGGTACTTTACACAGAAAAACACTTTAGAACAGGAAAAGTTTCGATTTCGCAAGCTTAACCTTTGCAACTGCGTGTGGTTGTCTGTAAAGAATTTAAACCAAATTGATTGAAATTCAGAGTTTAGTTGTTTTTTTCGAATGGAGTTAATAAGGTATTGCTGTGAATTATTTACGATGAAATATATTCTTTAGATTGTATTTATTAGAATATAATAGAAATTATTTTTATTTGATTGCACTTTTGTTTCCTTATTTGTCATCAAAACATTATTATTTTTCAAAAAATTTAAAAATTGTGATTAAAACATTAAACGTTTTATAACTCATTCTATAAATTAATTTATTCTCCTAAATGTAATAATGAATTTTTTCACGAAGCTTTCTAATTATATAAAAAAAATTGATTGATCAGTCCCAAAAAAAAGTTTGAATAAACGTTCCTTTAAATTTGTTTGTATAACGCAATCGATTATTGTTTTTTTTTCTATTTGAAACCATTTTTTAAGTAACTGCAGAAGCATGCAACAATTGAATTCAAATTGTTTCTATTATTATATAAACAAATTTGAACTTATGGTTTTCAGTGTAAACTTAAACTTAATAACGTTTGGGTTAAGAAAAACATAATTCTTAGAAATATCTAGCAACACGTTTCTATGGGAATTTTTAAGAAAACCTGTGGGAAAAAATTTAGCCAGTTCTTAAAAAAACAAGATTTTCGAAGCCATTTTCTAAATGTTCGATTTTTGTTCTAACTTTGCTTTTAGACCACATGAACAATAATAAGTTGTATTAACTTTTTAATTTCATATTAAAGTGGTCAATTTATTTTAAACTATAATTTATAATAACAAACTCTATTGCTTTCCAATAAAATCTTATTAATATTAGCTTTCTAATCACAACACGTTAGTGTTAAGAAGGACATGTAAAGTAAAGGGAAATTACTTACAGTATATGCACAAGAATGTACCCACAATTTATTAATATGCCCGTCAGTACATAACTTAAATTATATATTAATCGGGAGAAAATTAACTTCAGAATATTTTAAAAGGATTTATAATGCATATGATAATATAACTAAAAATAATTGCACTAAGTAAATTTTTATAATTTGAACATTATTTTAGTGTAAAAAGTTACATTTGTGATAGTATTACAAAATGCATTAGCATTAAAAGTCTAAAACAGCATTCATAAGATAGATCTATGGGGGTCCAATTTGTTACATTTGTTTCTGTTAATTTCTTTTTATTTCATAAGTTTTTATAAATAAAATACTATTAAATTAAAAAGAGCATTTAAAAAAATTATTTTGACTATTTCTATAAGTCCCATAGTTAACTATGTATTTTATTAGTTGGCGTTGCCTGGTCGTTACGTAGAGTGTTGGCCCATTTCTTCACCGTGGTGCTACCTGGCGTAATTAGTAATAAGTCATTTCTGCTTTAAGGTGTTGAAAAGGGGACGGGATTTTAAAATATCATGTAAACAGTGACTTGCCTTTTGTTTTAAATGTCAATTGAGTCAAATTTAACCATGCTCGGAATAAAACTATATATTTGTATAAAAACAAACACACAATCTTCTTTATACGTAGTATATATGTTCAGAAAGTAAAAAGTTTCTTTATATAGAGTTCTTTTTATATTGCGAAAGTTAGTTGTTTATTTATTGCCAAGTAAAACAAAATCGATAAAAGATTTTTACCCAATTCATTCATCATCATGGTCCATTACGCGTCCTTCGTTAAATTGTCAAACTTATTTATACACAATTTCGGAATTTCTCCACTTTTCTCTGGAAAATTGCTAATCTTCCGATAAACGCCTGCTTCTTCAAAGGCCTCGTATTTCCTAAACAAACGTTTCTTTTTTACAAAGACAGAGGTTCACAGTCAAAAGAATCGTTCTTTTCCTCAAAAGAATCATGATCATTTTTTTCTTAAATAAAAAGATAGATTAGAAATTATACTGCTAATATAGCAACATTTATGACCAATTATTGAGGTGAATTAGAATTCTTTTGATTTATGCTGGTTGATTGATTTGATTACAGTACTAAAAATACATAAATTTTAAGTTTATATATTGATAGGAAAAACGGTAAGTCGTTGCCACGTAATTTATAATTTGTCATTTAGTTATTGTTGTGGGCAACACATGATCTGTCTCAACCCCACCTTTCCGAACTTTTACACCATCAAGTATGAGAGAACAGCTGCACAGCGAAAGATTCAAAGTGCACCAAACTCGAAACCCGATTAAGACATTGAAGCCATGTAAGCCCGTTTTTAAATGGAGGCTCCATTGCTATCAAATAGATCCTAGAATATCAAATTGAACTTTTATATGCATTAAAATCACTGCACCTGAATGAAATGAAATTAAAACATTATCATATAAAAAGATTTATTAATCAGTAATAAGTATTCCTAATATTCGGTAGTTTATTTTCCCAATATTCGAACAAATTTAACACAAGTGGCATTTATTTTTACTAAAGTTTGTAAAAAAATTTAAAGGTTAACAGCGAACTATGTTAGGGATGTTAAATATTTATATAAAACGTGTGATGTGGGGGCCCCTTCAAAAATGTATATTGTATGCATGGGCTTCAATCTATTCGGTTATCAGGCGCTGCTTTAAACTATAATAATTAAATAAATTTACCTCGGTTGGTTCAAGTAATGTCATACCAGAGCTACACCATACGGCATTAGCGTCTAATTGAGATCTCAACGAAAAGAATCGAGAAAATTACGTCGTAATTTTGAACCATTTTCATAAAACTAGAACAAAATTTTAGCTAGCACCTCCCTTAACTAACTTTCTTTCAATTACTAACTTGATGCAGTTTAGCTCACGGATTTATTTCATGTTCATCATCTCCTGATGACAACGATTCGGCAAAACGACAAGAATTAAATTCTAGAAGCTCGGGGGTCTACCGACCAAACCGTAACGATCCTACATATTTCCATATAACAAAATCTGATTGTTTCTTAATGACTCAACGAAAGTTTGCCTGACAAACAAAGTATGGACGAACAGTAACGAATTTAGCGTTCTCGAAACTTCATGGTATATTAACCGCTTGACGGTGTTTCAAATCTGTCTCATAAAGTATTTCATTTTGTCGAAAGACAAATACACTTGCCAACAAACGGACACCTTTTCGCTTGTAGCACAATGAATGCTATTTTGTTTTGTTTGAAGTATGTAGAACATGAAGATAATAATAGTATTGATGTGTGAAAAAAGGCGCATTCGGTTTTATTTATAAATAAAAAGTTTATGATATAAATCAAATTTAATTTTAGTTCAATATTTTTTTTCAATCTTACTACTAGTGAATTAAAAATGTAATGAAGAAGGAATTTAAAATAAAGTTTACACTGTTATATATTTGACTATACTCTACGCACTAGTGAGTTTTTCATTAGTTCAGAAGAAAACATTGAACTTTAATTGCACATCTATATTGAAAAAAATATACTTAAACATGAGTACCACCTGAACATACTCGTTTAATTATTAGTACAACAGCATCTTTTACTTCCCATTGTTTTAACACGCCTTTTTAAAAAAAAATCTGTTTATAATGTCTTTACGTCGCCCTGATGGTACAGCAGATTAGGCGCTGGACTGCTGCGCCTACATATCTGGGTTCGATTCGTGGTAAACCTTGGTTGTAATTTTTGATTTCATTTTTACCCATTGTACTAATTTGTAAATACATGACTTTTTCAATAATGAATTCTATATATCCGGAGCTATGATAGGCCTCGGATATACTTAAAAATGAGAACAATGTACTTATTTTTGAGTACCTATTTTTAACAGTGTAATTAGTAAACATAGTTAAATTGTGTATGGGCTTATAAAACCAGTGACTTAAAAAATAGTATTGTGGTAAGTAAAAATAATAAAAAAAATCGGAAATTTATTTAAGCCTCATTTAGAATTAAACCGTTTGCGTATGTCGTATTAATTATTATTAGCTTATTCCATTAGGTAAGATTTTCCATAAACTTATTTAATGATTTAAAACTTCTAAATTAGTTAATATATATTTTTTATTATGATTTTGAATTGCGATTTTCAATACAACAACCCAATGCAGATGTGTAAATAAAAAATGATTTTATTCTCTAAATAAAAATAATTAAAATTAGACTTACATTGTACTTTTGTAATTGAATCGTTGTTTTCGAAAAGAAGTGAATTTTTATAGAAGAAGTTATTCCTTCTCAAATATACTTTCAAATTATTTATTTTAATAATTGGTCAATTTTACAAATGACAAACACAAATATATTTAAAAAAGTATTAAATAATGAGAATTAATTTATATATCCTACTGAAAAAATTAAATATATCTGACATAATATTACAATACTATTAATAGAGAATATAAAGTTCATTTTATATTTAAATATATAGCTAAATTTTAAATATAAATTTTTGTAAATGTTTGAAAAAATCATTGTTCCATCATTGTTTTAAAATGTATTTGCAAATGCAAATTTAATATTTAATAGGTCTTACTGTGAATATTTAATATATATTAAATAATATAATATAATATAATATAATATAATATAATATAATATAATATAATATAATATAATATAATATAATATAATATAATTGATATTATGAAATGCAATAAATAGTTATGTTTTGAATAATAGAATGATCACTGACTTTTAAGATTTTACTATTCCCATATATAATGGCACACTTTATTACTAAATTATAAAAAAAATATCAACCGCGTTTACAATACATATTTTTATAAATGAATATCTCAAAAAATACAACTAATAAAATTCAATTAATTAATGTACTGATATCAAAATGAAAAATAACGCTAACAAATTTTATATATTATCTATAACAAATATACGCACGTTATAAGCAATGCATATGTATCTTATAAATCACAAATAACTCAACCTAAAAATATCATTTACGAATTAATATTTAAAACACAAAATAACACATTTCACTTGCAACCAAACTACAACTTATACAAAAAAAAACTATCTTACCTCTTTAACCGTACGTCAAATTGATAAAATCGCTTCACTAGATAAGCACCCTTGAATCCAGCTCCCTAAGACGTCAATATTTTATTGACAAACAACCAAACCAATTATCGCTTCCTGAGCAACACAGTCCTCCCCCTCGCCGTTATCGCCTGCTGCGGCCTGTTTCCTATCATCTGCGGTCCGCTGCCAGCGGTGCAACAGATCGTTTTGGCACTCGGTCCCAAACTGTCGTTTGCTAAAAGGGGTGTAAAGATTCTTTTTTTCGCCGCGCCTGCGCTCTCCGGAGGGCCAGTGCCAGACGGGCTTTCAAGTTTTGATATCGGCTCGGATTAGGCAGTTATCTCCCCGCTTCTGGGTCTTATGTGGGTAACTGTATAAATGAATGTGTCCTTTGAGTTGTCCTTTCCTTGTGGAAGAAGAAGACAGTCGACGCAGCGGAAATTGTGTTTGAGCAGTTCTTTGGTGGGTTTATTGGATAAATGGTTGGGATAATAGGTTTTGTAAGTTCTTCGGAGCGGAGGGTGGATAGATAGTGTTTTTGTTTCTGCATGGAGAACGTTTATTAGGTGTGAAATCCAGTCGTAAAAGTTATGTGTAAACCTGAATTTGATTTTTTTTATATACTTTTATTTAACTCACTATATCTGGTGTGATGCGGCTTCAAATCTTGTAACCCAATTTATTTTATTTTGAGAATACAAAATGTTTTTTAAATACACTGTTAAAAATAAGCACTTAAAAATAAGTAAAATATACTTATTTTTGATTTCATTCGGTACTTATCATAGCTTCGAATACATTAGTTTCATTTTTCAAATGTTATAAAAAATAAGTAAAAATTAATTAAAAAAAGCAGTTGCTTGCCTACATAAGCTACCTTCACCTTTCAATAATTAACAACTTTTAACAATTACAACCAACTTACCGGGGAATCGAACCAAGATATTCAAGCTCCGCAGTCCAGTTCCTTAGCCGTTGTACTACCAGGGCGACGTAAATAAGTTATATACAGAAGAAATGTTAAAAACGGCGTACCAAAAGAATAGTATATAAGGTAATTGAGTTGTATTAACTCAGTTTCCATTTAAGCAATCTTGTAAATAATGTGGAAAACCTTCTTCTGAACAACTATTTTAAGTTTATCAGGTCGCTTTGTTAAGATGTCTGGAACAGAAGCTAAGATTAGAAATATTAAATCACAACGCTCATTTTTGAGAAAGTATGAATACTTAAAGTTGAGTACGTCATCGCTAATTTACAATACAATTGTACTCAAAGAAAAACAAGTATGTACATGTACTCAATTTTAAGTACCTTTTTTTACAGTGTACGAAACAATTTTACATGTCGTAACATTGTTTAATTGTAATAAATTAATGTATTCTTTCAGTTGAAAATGTTATATCGAATTTAATTTTAATTATATGCAGTAATCCAAATAGATCAACACTAGATCAATAATCAAAAATACCAATATAAAAATCCTACATAAAATGCTCATGGTCTTCTAATGTGTCAGCATAAGTAATCATTAATATGAAATTCTCCAGTCTTCTCATTGTCAGATTTGGGATTTTTTAGTGGTTTTGCCTGCAATATATTTTTTTATATTTATTTCTAAAGGTTTTTAGCAGTACTTATTTTAAAATTTCCTTGGTATAAAATATAACCAAATGTGGGGAAAATCCCTTCAAACGCCCTAAAAATAATAATTATCAGTATCAATTGGTTATTCTAGTTCACGAGAAGAGAAAGTAAGCAGAGCAAGGCTGATATAAACAAAACAAATTGTATCGCAAAGAAGTGTTCACCAATATATCTGTTTTGTTATTTCTGTGGCAGATTGCGATAAGTTCTTGCGATTATGAAATGTAAATAATGACAATCTTCTATCAATACCTAATCAACTACCTTTTTTTCAATCTGTCACTTGAAAGAAGATAAGCCTCCCAATTTTAATCTAAACTTTTGAATGCCCTTATCTAGTTTGATGTTATAAATGGCATAATAATTTACAAAAATTAGCATTTCTTCTAGTAGCAGTAATTTTCCCTAAAACAAGTACTTAATATTCAACTAAATTGAAAAATATTATATATAAAATATGCATACAATTATACTTTTAAATTAGTAAACATTTATGTATTTACTTTGTTTTTGTTTTGTTTGTTTATTCCTTTTTTTAACATTGTAGTATTAGAAATAACTAGTAGTAGTTAAGTGACCAGTGGACCTCGCGACCCTAAAACAAACCTTTTAAAAAAATATATACTAATTTAATGACTTTAAAGAACATTCATGACTTCAAAGAACATTGATGACTTCAAAGAACATTCATGACTTCAAAGAACATTCATGACTTCAAAGAACATTAATGATTTCAAAGAACATTCATGACTTCAAAGAACATTCATGACTTCAATGAACATTCATGACTTCAAAGAACATTCATGACTTCAAAGAACATTCATGACTTCAAAGAACATTCATGACTTCAAAGAACATTCATGACTTCAAAGAACATTCAAAATTGAAGTAAATAGAACAACGCGTTTGATCCTGACTTGCGTAACAAACACATTTACAAAACGACGAATTGCCATAAGTCGAGTTAAAACAGTGACTTTGCCAACGGTCGGTCGGTCAAATAAGAAATTCACATTTAGTATTAAATACTGTATTTTCTCTAAAATATACTATATTTTCTCTTAAATATACTATATGTTCTCTTAAATATACTATATTTTCTCTTAAATACACTATATTTTCTCTTAAATATACTATATTTTCTCTTAAATATACTATATTTTCTCTTAAATATACTATATTTTCTTTTCCAAATTAAATTAAAAATACCTAAACATTAACTAGAAATGCAAATAATAAATTAAATTGAAGGATACTAAAATCAAAATCGGTCAGATATTTATTTGATTATAAATTTACCTAAAAGGATAAAATTGCTAAGTTTTAAAGCAATATTTATAACACTTCAAATAACTTATTGGTAAGTTATAAAGGATAAATCAGACCCGTCGGTAACTTCAAAGTTAAATAAGTAATCAGATATTTGACTTTAAATTAAACATTAGGTTGACTTTTAAAGTGTATTATGACAGAAATCTAAATGACATATTGCGCAGACATCATTTTTAAGGAATAGTTCTAAATTTATGATATATTCGAGACATTCCAATCCATTTACCAATTATATACTACTTATTTAAGGTATTGGAGTTAAAAGTTTATGGTCGTTATCCATCATGTTTATTTGTATTTTAATCATAACGTTTTAAAATGAGCGTCCTTTTCCAGCAAATGCACTAGCAATAAAAATAAATTGGATTCCCTCCAAACATATATGTGATATATGTCATATTTAAAAGTAATTTTTTTATATTTATAGCAATATGTATATATATATATTTCATATCAGAACTCTATTATGAAAACAAAATTTAATATGTATATAAGTAATATAAAACTATTTTATTTGTTATTACTATATGTATGATATGTAAGATAATTAAAGTAATAAGTCATTTTCTGTAAATACTCTAAGTCAAGTAAATCATAAGAAAATTTTATTTGTTTACGTTCTTTGTTCCAGTAGAAAAATTTGTTCCACAGCATAATTTATCACTGTTTTAAAATAGCTATAAGCTCTTTAAAATTAATACAGTAAGGTAAATTTAGATAGTTCTGAAAACAAACACATTTCAATTGTATTTATCTAAAAGATTAAAATTTAAAAAATAAAAAAAAAATTTAAAAACTGTCTTTAAGAAAATACGCTAAAAAGTAAAAAATAATATTTAATATTACGAATAAGTTGAAAATATTGAATTATTTATTATCAATTTTATACTTAATAAAACTTTTTGAAATCGGTGATCAAAATGTATGAACGTTTTCTGTAAATTGGCACCAATTTCAAAACGTTGTATTAAGTGTAAAATTCAAATTAAATAATTCAATTATTTCAAATCATTCGTAATTTTTTTTTTTACGTTTTAGTGCATTTTACTTAAAGTCGGTTTTCCTTTTTTTTTAAATATTATTTTATTTTTCCCTTTTTAATTTTTAATTTAGCAGGGAGATTCGCCCTCTTCTATTATTCACCAAGAAATTCAAGTAACGACTTGGACTCATATTTTGTCCCAATAATGTATATTGTAAAACCATCCCTATCCATGCCAATAAATGCTGGATAAACGAAATGTCATTATTGTTGTACAACTTTTATCAAACAATTAAAACCTTTTGAAATTATAGAAACTTTTTAAAAAAAAGTCCGGTTAATTGATATTGCCGGATATATGACACTTGAAAACCGAATTTTTTGCAATTTTTGCCAAATCGGATTTTTTCCTATCCGACAGAAAATAATTTTCGGATTCGGACAATATATATTTCAAACGGTCCGGTTAATTGAGAATTCCGGATAGTTAAATGCCAGATAACCGGATATTTTTTTAAAGGTTCCCAATAAAGACAACCTTTATCCAACAAAAAAAGAATTTTCCAAATATCTGAATTAAAACAGAAATGTTGCGCGAACATACATAAAAAATTAAAAAGTATATAATAGTCTAATTGATAACCTCTCTCTCTCTCTTTGGAGGTTTTAATTTAAAGTTTTTGGCGGTTTTATTTTAAAATTTTGGTTGGCGCTTTAAAGTCGGAAAAAATAGCTTATTTCTATATAAATATGTTCCAAATTTTTCATATATTGTATCTAAAAATTAAAAAAAAAAATTACTCAATAGTTTTTAGAAACACAATGTATACTCCTTTACTCCTTTGTCATTAAATTTTAAACTATTACTTACTACTATGGAAAAAATCGTGAATGTATGAGTTGAACGAAAATTGTTTATTTTTTTTATTAATTATATTTATCCCTCAACTAAATTATACATATATAACTATAAGAAGTTTGTTTCTAATATTCTTAAAATTCTACATAGCAACCCATTTTCATATCTATTCTCGCAAATTGTATTTACAAAACTAATAATAATATTTTAATTGGTTTTGTTTAGAAAACTTATAAAAAAAGACATTAATTAAAAAAAAACTTTTCCGTAAATGTAGACGAATTTCAAACCAATTTATATTTAAATATTTTAACTTTAAAATGTTGATTATAAAACTATTTCAGTAGCAATAAATAACGGAATTTTGTCACGGAATTTTGCGTATAATCAATCAAAATCTTGCAACACGAGTGAGTATATTTCTCGTAAAGATTGTTTGTTTTACGTGTTACAAATATTTTCCTTCACTTTAACAATCTGCCACTTCCATTCCTTTGCTAATAAATCAAAACTGAAAATAGTGGAATTATTTTATTACTTGAAGTTTGTAATTGAATAAAATCTGGAACAAAAGATTAATTTTTGAAAAAAATATCTTGATGCAGCTCAAAACTGGAAATGTCATAGTAATATCGTCAAATGAAAACAAATCAAAATTTTAATAATAATAATAATACTTAAAATGCCATTGAAACAAATGCATTTCTATCAAATAATTACAAAGCACCTTTCTCATAACAATTATTGCAGAAAGAAGTTCACATAAAAAGTTTCAAAACAAAACTAAATATAAATTATTTAGTTTATTTTAACTTGGAAAACGCAATGAATGATTTTAATACAATACTTTTATTGTTAACAAAATTTGTTTTTAAACAATCCTTAAATGTGTTAAAATAATCCTTAAATTAAAGTTATACTTTTGCGAAAAAAATATTATTTTAAACGATTTTGAATTAAAGTTAAATAGTGATTTGAAAAAGTGGTGATGTACACAATTTTCTGAAAAATATTAAATTTGTTGTGTGTGACAAACATTTTAATTATTTTCCAGTAACCGCGAAAGAAAAAGTAATCAGTAGCGTAGAGTGGGGAAAAGGAATTTAAAAAACAATTTTCGACGTTTACAGTTTATATTCTTGCAGCAAAAAAAAACGCAAAATTAATTTTTTTTATAATAACGTTCACTTGTTTATTGGAAACCTAATCGTATGTTTCTGTTTCATTCAGATTTTAAAAAATATTTTTAATAATTATTTTTCTAAGGTATAATTTTGTAAATTGGCGGTCAGGAAACGTCCATTAATACAAGTTTTAACTAATAAATAAACGAGTTCCAGATAGTTGACCAATCGATTTATCCGAACAATGTAAACAAAGTGACGTCCCTGATGGGATTCATAGATAGGTTAAAATGGAACACCAGTGGAAATTGTGGAATTTTTCACGTGAAAAAGTCATTATTAGAAAAAAACTTGTAAATCAAATTAGTAACTTGAATAAAATAGAATTAATAAAAATAATCAAATTTTAAAAAATCAATACATTTGATTATTATTAGTCTATTGTTCTTCCAACAAGCAAGCAGTAATCCACCTTCCGCCATTTAAAAAAAAATCGACTTATTTATTATTATTTCCTTTGAAAAAGAACAACTGCTTGTATTATTTGTGGTTTATTTTGATTCACTAATCTGTGTTGTATTTACGTTACTTTTAATTTGATTCTCAGATTTTTTTTTTATTTCATTTAAAAAGTTCTGCTTATTTTGTAAGAAATCAGGCAAATGACGTTAATTATTTATCAAATTTTTTTCTTGTTGACAGTTTAATTTCAATAAAATATACTATAAAGAGTGTTAAATATATACTATTTAATTTTTGTCATTTATAAGCTTAAAAAATCATTTGTTTTTAGAATAATTTGCACTTTTGCCGAAGATCCTTGAAATTTTACGAACTTCATACTTTACCATTAAAATGTGATTACCCATTTTACCCCACTTTGAAAATCATTGAAAAAAAGCTCATAAAGTTTTAAAAATCTTCATTTTTATTGGGACGTATTAAAATTTTCTCTTGATTAAAACCCCCAGAATTATCGGTAAATAATTCGACTTTTCTAGTTTTTATATAGATCTTTTCATGCATCAAACTATCACAAGCATTTTTTATACAATGAAGCAAATCAATTATTGTACTTAAATTAAATCGCTGAAAAATATAATATTTTCCTAAAATATACTCCATTAAACAATTTATATTTACAATTTATATCTTCATTTTACCAATTAACCTATTTTTCTGTGCCTTACCATATTAATGTGTTTTTGTGCGAAATAAACAAATACAAAAAATAATGAGTGCCAGAAAGGAAAATAAACAGATTTAATGTGTGAGTCTTCGGAACCGATCAATGATTTCACCGAATGACCTGTTTGACATTGATGCTTTTATTTATCAAAAAGAATAAAGGTTTTCACTTCCAGAGAAACAAATACATCCATAAACGTCACAAACTACAATTCGAAAAGAAGTTGAATTGACCTATTTTTTATTCTATTCACATGTGGAAGGTAATGTTTAATCAAAACCCAATGTTAAAACAGCAAATTTAGAAACACTTTTCAAAGTTGACTTTTCTTATGTTTTTGAATTTTTACAAAGTCTTGTTAAACGTTTACACATCAAACATTTACATAAATTCATTTTACGCTTTTTTAAGGCCAGTATTTTTATTTACAAGTAGAAACATTTTTTTTCTTGGAATTGTGCCTACTTTTAATTTTGATTAACATAAATATACACTAAAAGGTATATCTTAATTTTTATATTAAATTTTTTAATTGTGTCATTTGGCATCATTACGGCCTAATGGAACCTTATTAGGTACATAAAAGTTTCATGGTGCCATGTCCTCACAGGAACTGAAAGTCCTGGAAATAAAAATGCTATTCAATGAAAAACAAACTGTTACTATTACAGAAACAGTAGGAGTAATAATTATTTATCGTAACTATATTTTCACTTTTTGCTTCGAAGCGCGTTCCTATTAAAAATTAATTTCCTAAATATAGTGGTGTCATTTACTATTAAATGTAAAATATTCTCTTTGTATTGACAGATAAGGCACATTTTAAATGGTTCCAAATGGAGATTATGTCCCGATGTAAAACAAATACTATGGTAATGGTGCATACAATAAAAAACATTATTTCGTTTTGCTTGCTTTTTATAAAAGTTAAACCTAATCGTTTAACCAATGCAGCAAAACATACGTCTTCCTTAAGATTTTTAACTTATACATTACCTTTTTATATAGTATTAATCTCCAATGTACTTTTCTACCTTACTTTTTTACCGAGTATTATTCTCCAATGTACCTTTCTACAGTACCTTTTTACCGAGTATTATTCTCCAATGTACTTTTTTACATTACCTTTTTACCTAGTATTACTCTCCAATGTACCTTTCTACATTACCTTTTTACCTAGTATTATTCTCCAATGTACCTTTCTACATCACCTTTTTACCTAGAATAATTCTCCAATGTACTTTTCTACATTGCCTTTTTACCTAGTATTATTTTCCAATGTACCTTTCTACATTAACCCTTTACCTAGTATTATTCTACAATGTACTTTTCTACACTAACTTTTTAACTAGTATAATTCTCTAATGTACTTTTCTACATTACCTTTTTACCTAGTATTATTTCCCAATGTGCCTTTCTACATTACCCCTTTACTTAGTATTATTCTACAATGTACCTTTCTACACTACCTTTTTACCTAGTATAAGTCTACAATGTAGCGTTCTACATTACCATTTTACCTATTATTCTCCAATGAAGTTTATTTAAATGATTTTTTTTATGTGAATAGCGATTTCATTAAAAATTATAGATAGTTCTCGAGGATACTTATTCAACTTATAAGAAACTATATTGATACCAGTTGCAAAAAATGTAACTCATAAATATTTATTAAATATGTTAGTAGTAACGAATAACTTGATGCATAAATAAATTACCAAACAATAAATTGTTACAATACAAATGTAAAATATGCGTATGAAGATAATGAAAATGCAAACATCTGCAAATAAAATAACGTAGTGCTACAATGCACATCCAGTAACATTTCAAATTGTACATTTTTTTTTACAATATTGTTTAAATAGAAACCTTTTAGTTTGATAATTAGCCATAGTCTGAATGTTTATGTTTTGGTGCTAATATACTTAAAAATAGCATTGTTTGAAGCAATATAATTTTTATAACAGATATAAGATTTTCAAATATACTCCTTAGGAATTTCTGAATGCTCAATTATATTCTTTCTATGTCATTGTCATAGTATTATTAACATTATTATTTTGAAAGACGATTCGACTTTCTTTCATTTTAAATGTGTAAATCAAACAAATAATAATCATTACTGTTGTATATATTTAACATGAAAATCACAAATGCTGTCTTCTAATTTTAACTTGAAAGACTTTTGTAATTTCCATTAAATGGGGCTTATAAATGTTTTTTTTTCATCTTTACACCGTTTAGATTGTTAGATTATTGCAATTGTAATTCGAGACGGAATATTATTAAAAAAACATATTATTTAATACGTATATATTATGCAAATAATTTAAATGAAAACGAAAAGAAATTTATAGAATTATTTTTCAAATATTCAGAGCTAAAGGAAAGAAGTAAACTTTTGCTTTATTTCATTGCAAATTGCGAGAAATGGGTATTTGTAAATTTGTATTCTTCACACATACGCGCATGATTTTTGAGTTTGAAAATGTTTGCTCTGAAAGTTTAATAATGTTGTTGTAAATATATTTTTTCGTGCAAAAATTTTCAATTTGCATATATAGTAGAAGTTTTCCGTCAATTTGCATAATATTTTTTTACAAAACATATAGTCAGCTTGGAATTTTCTTTCCACATTTCAAAAAACAGTACTGATAATATATCTTAATTCTTATCAATTCGATCAAAATTCACTTATGTTTAAAAATCCAAAATAAATATTATTAAATTACACATTTTAATATATTACAAATCAATTCGATGGTTGTTTTATAGTATAAATAAACAACACATACTACAAAAGATATATACTACTTAGCAGGAGAAAGTTTCAAAATCTTGAATTTTATTTTCTGTGCATTTTATCCACCTTAAAACAAAGTCAATCAAATAAACTATTCATATAAATTTAAGGGACTTTTTTATTCAAATAAACGTTGAATTGACTGGATTTCTTAGGCTATTGATGGCAAAATAATATTTTTATTGTTTAAAAATTATTTTATATAAAATAAATTTAATTTTATACACAAATTAAATTTACATTATATTTTAGTTGCTAGCATACAAACTGTTTGAAAATATCAATAAATAAACAATAAATTATATTTTTAGTTTAAAAATAAGAAATCACAAACATTTTTACATATATTCTAGTTATTTTTCAGTTATAAAAAAATTAAACAAAACAAAACATCCACTTATCCATTTATATATATTACTTGTATTGATTTTATAAATATCCAAACATATATTAAATATACCCAAGATATTTTATTAAAATAAAAACATATTATCAATTAAATTAAATACTCCATCATAAACTGTCCATCACAGTATCTAAAATAATGTAAAATCATGATTTTTTTAAAATTTAGTTTGTCCTGAATAACTAATTAAATACATCTAAATTCAGTTTTAGAATTTTTTAAGCCTATTTAGAACATTTTAAACTATAGTTTTAGCAAATAAAAAAAATCGTGATTTTACATTATTTTGGATACTGTGTTGATTGGAATTTTCTAAATAGGCTTAAAAATTCTAAAAATGTATATAGATGTTTTTAATGAGTTATTCATGATTTTGTGCTGGTTGCCTGGTATATTTTTCAAAGATTGAGAACTTTAAATCGTTTTATCTCAGTGTTTGATTTTTCTTGATATTAAGTTTTTCCAAACACTAACGCTTTTTTTTATTTATGGAGAAATGTATGATTTTTAAGCATATTGTGAAATATGTGTATATTATGCAATTTAGCTCTATGAGTATGCAAATTAGCTCTATGAGTATGCAAATTAGCTCTATTAGTAACAATTTTTTTTAATTACTAAAATAAAAATAATTAACTTTAAGGAAAATTTGGTGTTATTATGAAAAACTATATAAAAATCAAATTCTTGTATATTACAAAATGTTAATATCAATTATTATGCAATATTATAGTTTAAATCATCTGAGAAAAATTTTGTTTAAATATGTAAATATGTAAAAAGAATTTAGTTTTAAAAAAATCCTCACAAAATCAAAAAAGTGATAATTTTTAAAAAAATTCACACTATTATGATTTTTTTCAAAATATTGTTCTTTTACATAACATACATTAAAGTTTTGATTCAAAATGTCAAAAATGAAATAAAACATTAAATGATACTGCGATACTTAACTTGAGAAAACTAACCAAATATAATTTATTCAAGAAAAATGTAAAACATTTCATGTACTTAGTTAAAGATGATACTATGGCATATGCATTCAATGTAATATATTTATTAGTGTTGCTCATGTGTGACAACTTTCAATCTCGCAGAAGCGTCTATAGGTATAAACTGATAAAAGCTGAGCCTGCTTGTGTGATATCCTCTTATTACGTTGTCATGGGGTCTCCCAGGTAATAAGTAACAGATAAGAATCTCTTTGATTGGAGTTACTTTACCACGAAATTACACAAGTCGGTGATTGGTCAGAGACGCAGATTACTGCTGGAACTGAAAATAAAAACACAAATGTTTGCTAGGTTTCCAAGGTATAAATGTATGAGATGGTATAAATAATACTAAAGGTTAACAAATTATTCTGTATTATTATAAACTTTAAGTGTTAGTAGTAATGAATATTCAGTATAAATATGTAAATACAATACTGGAATAATTCAAAATTACCAATATATTCTGTTCGAATATCCAATACTTTCAGAAAGATATTCTTAAAAGTGAGCTGAAACTAACACATAAATTGGTCTCGAAACTGTCATCAACCTGTTAAACAAAAGAGTAAAAGTGTATTTTCAATGGTTTTTGTATTTTTATTGATAATTGTATAACTAATTTTTAATAACTTTGTAATATTTGTTTTCTTCTTTTAATATTTTTTACTTGTTTTCTAAATGATGTATTCCTTATTTACAAATGTTCTATGTATTAGATGCCTATATTTACATATGCAAACCCCGTATGATACTATGTGGTGCACGGGGATTTCTTTTACGTCTTCAATAAAAAGTATTAGTATTTTTATATGCAAAATCATTAATAGTCAATCGTTAACAAAATCAGCTAATTTTTATATTTTAATATATTATCATAATGTTAAATTAAATAAACTTCTAATGTATTCGAAAATGTATAAGTTTGTTCTGCCAATTTTAATTTTAATAACCCAATGGATATTCGTGGAATTTACGCAATTTACAAAAAAATACAAACAAGAGTTCATTCAAAGTTGTTTTTCGGCCAACGTGTTAATACAAGTAAAAATATGAGATTTGCATGTAATTTGAATCTGTTTCAACGATTAATGAATACATGTTATATTATTGCAGTTCAGAAATTTAAATTTCACAAAACTACATCAAGAACACAAAGCAAATCAATTCACTTTTATTTTAGGCACCACTTTTATTGATTTTTTTTTAATTACTAGGGGGCTCCGCCCCCTGCTCCGCTAACGCTTCGCCAACCCAATGTTCCAATGCAGTGTTCCGTTTTGAGATATAATTTAAGTTTCATCTTAATACAAGCTGGGCAATTTCTAGTCTTCCGTCGCTTTCATTTGCTAATAATATTAATTTTCCTGAGGCATAAATTTTCCCAACTCAGGGATTTTTAAAATTCGAAATCCCCAACTTTTAAGGTTTCAAGTTTACAGGGGGGGGGGGCATACTCTCCCCCCCCCCCCCCCCCCCCCCCCACACACACACTTTGCCGCTGTTGTGGTGGGCCTGATAACTGGAAAAGATCAACTGCAGAACTGCTTCAACGTTGTTTCTACTCTTTGAAAAGCGAAACAGGTGTAAACAAACAACAGCATAAAACGCGCCAAGCAAAAATAAGCCTAATTCGCCAAATTTTATTTATACAAAGTAAGATTATTGAGAATTGGCGCTAATAATAATTCGCCGTTAAAATGTATATTAAGCTATAGGAAACTGGATTTACATAAAATATTGGCATTTTGCCATTGTTGGCATTTTGCCATTGTTGGCATTTCGGTCCGAAATATCTTTTAATAATAATTATAGTACTTCACATAAATAGTTACATCTAATTTAATTTTTAAGATAGAATTTCAGTATTGATACCATTCAAGAAAGGAAGATTTTACGAATATAACTATATTTTTTTTAAAGGGAAAAGGTATATTTTTGAACTACTTAGAGCAGTTTTAATTTATCGCTTGTGAAGATACGCGTAAAATTGACGATTATTTCAGACATTTCGTCAATAATTTAAAAATTTATAACTACAAAACTAAATCGAAATTTCACAAACGCTCTGGATCGTTTGTACCCAATAGTTTAATATATCCCCTTAATTTTTTATTTATTTTTTTGTTGAAAATTGGAAGACAAGTATACAAAAATGTATGAGTTGTTTTCAAAAATTTCTAAAATCATGACTTTAACATAAAATAACATCTAATATACTGATTGTATTGAAAAACAAATATATTCATCTTATTACCCAAACATTTTTTAATAAACTGGCACAATTTCATAATTTTAGGACATTTACTTTTTGAGATGCAAGCGGAACAATGAGACAAAAAGTCGCAAATTAAAATTTGCTCGAAATATCCGACATTTTTATTCTTCTTCGCTATTTTTTATACCTATCTTAATTTACCATATCTAATTTAATTGTAAAGATAGAAATATAATATAATCTTTATGACATCAGAAAGAGGAAGTTGTAGCGAACATTAATATATTTTTTTGAATAAGAGAATATGTATTTTTAAATGACTTATAGCAATTTAGAAATCACGTTTCAAAAATGAGGGTGAAAAAACTTCAAAAAGTGGAGCGTGTTTAAATGTTTTAAAAACTTATAAATCCAAAACTAATTCGAATTTTAAAAAATGCTTACTTGGATTTCCAGTTCAAACCTATTTGTACACTCTCTAAAAAATTGGATCTCACCTCTTAATAGTGTTTCAGAAACTCGACGGACAAAATTACTTGTAAGCGAAATTTTATCAACGACGACTTTAATATTAAATAACTTATAAACTAATAAGAGTATTGAAACAAAAATATATTCTTCTTATTTATCAAACATTTCTTAACAAATTCACTTAATTTCGTAATTTTAGGACTTTTATATTTTGAGATACGATCTGAATAACATTGAAAGGACTGAAAATTCCCCCTAGGACTTACTTTTTCCCCCTAGGGCTTATTTTTTTTAAAATTAGAGAAATTTAAGACATGAACTAAATCCACACTTAAATTTAAAAAAAATTGAATGCCCTCATATTTTTTAATTATTTATGTTGATTATAATTGGAATTTCCTATTTAGTTGACATTCCAAAACTGTCTGCTAACTGCTGATTAAATTTTAAAACACATTCTTGGCAGCATAGTAATTAAGTTTCCCTTTAACAGTCTTATACTTCCGCGTTTATCAGCATTGTCACATCACAGTCAACGTTCGTTTGCAAACCAATATTTGGTATATCTATTATTAGATGTGCGTACATTAATTATTTAAAGGTTATTAAAATTTACTAAACGCATATGTTTTATAAAACTCCTCATTATTCTTTTTATACTATTAGCAATATTGTTAACTTATTTAAGTAAAATTATTTTACATAAATAAATGTATTCATCATACGATAAACGTTTATTTTTTACTATAGTTCTTAATAATCCTTATAAAACCGTACGCCAGAAATCTTTTACAACATAGTAGTTTAATTTGTAAAAAATATCAAGGTCGGTTGGCGACACAGGTGATACATTGTTAAAAATAAGTACTCAAAAATACGTAAAATGCTTTAATTTTTGTTTACATTCGATGCTTATCATAGCTTGGAATACATAAGTTTCATTTTTGCGAAAGACGTGTACTCAAAAATGAGTAAAATGAATAAAAACAGCAGTTGCTTGTATACATAGGCTGCCTTTATAAATCACTTTAAATAAATCCGGGATCCAGCCCAATCCGTCTACCTGATATCATCCTCAACGAAGTTTTAAAGCCTTATCCATCATACTACCAGATCGACATAAAGAAGTTATAGACAGAAGTAATGTTAAAAAGGCGTGGCAAAAAAATGGGAAGTAAAATTCATTTTAATTCCAATCCTTCCTTCCTTCCAATTGACATCAAATAAACGGGAAAAACCATCTTCTGAACAAATATTTAAATTTGTCGAGGTCGCTTTGTTAAAGATGGCTTGAACAGAAGTTTATATTAGCAATATTAAACCATACTGCTCATTTTTGAAAAACTACAATTACTTAAATTTGAGTACGTCATCGCTCATTTACGATGCATTGTACTCAAAGAAAACGAGTAAATAATTACGTACCTCGGAATCCGCTAAAAAACATTTGTCGTTTATAAGAGAATGATGCAGTTAAATCTTTCTTGATCCAAACGTCCTCATAACAACGGTAGATGTGTAATTTTAGCATTTTACAAATACTTCTCGTAACTATCAAACCCAAAATAATACTACATATACTAATATATTGATACAACAAGACTAATATATCGATTCAAATACAATGAAAAATTTTAGGTTATTTCCTAAAAAAAACATTTTGTTGAATGTTATATTTGTATATTCAGCCCTTTATATAACTTAGAAACCCTAAAAAATAGCATGTGAAAAATTGCTTATGCTTTTATACATCGAATATTTCTAAACCCGGCTGTATCTTAAAATTAAGTAAAATAGTGTTTTTTTCTCCTGATAATTAAACACATTATTCCAAATTTTTGTTGTATATTCGTTCAAGCAAGTTTACAAATCAAGCGCACTTTAAAAAAATTGAGCGATATTTCAATTATTTTTATTTATAAAAAGTACTTTACAGTAAGTCAACAACAAGCGACAAAACCAACAACTTAACTAAATAACATAAACACTCTAGCAGAATACTTTTTCACAAAAGAAACTTTTTTTCTTTAAAGAGATTTCGCTTTTAAGACAAGTATTTTTGTTTATAACATGCATTCCAAACAAGTGTAAAATAAGTAAAACTTGAGTTTTTTTTCTTTTATAATTAAATAAATAAAACTGTAAGATGACATATTTTTTTGGGGTAAGGTGGGGTAATTTGGATCTTGAAATTCAATTTTTTTCATAAGTTCAAAGTCAAATTTTCTATTTGGAAAAATTACAATTATTTTACAAAACCGTTCACTTATTTATTGGAATTTTTATTTAATTTTGAGGTTTATATATATTTTTAATATTTTTTTAAGATAAGCTACTGAGATTCAAAGATGAGGTAAATTGGTGACAAAAGGAGAAAGTAGTTATTCGGTAAAATCTTAATACATTTAAGTTACACCCGCATACTGCACTAATTAAACTATAAAATCAATTTTATTGTTATGAGTAGAATTATTGCAAGATTCTGGATATTATCATTCAACACAAATAAACTATTTGTGAATAATTAAATTTTAAAAATGTACAGTTTTTTGCATAAGGAACTTTATGAAAAACTTTGATTAATTTAATAAATTAAATGTTTTCTTGTTCTCTTAAATATATGAATTTGTTTGTTTAAACATATTAAATTATAAACCATCAACAAAATATATTATATATAAATAATGGAAATACTGAAGATTTCTATCCATTACAGGTTAAGGTCATTAATCATAATTTAAGAAAATGATGTTTTTACTTTAATTTTATCATAATAAAAAAATTTATTAATAAAATTTATAAATTTATTTAGACATTGAAATGAATTGAAGATTTATATTACGACAAAAATTATGTTTTTGTACTTTTTCGAAAAATATTCCAAAAATAATAATATATTATTGTGACATTTTTTATAGTTTTTATATTTAGATATTCCTATTCAAAATTAAACATATGTGTCGATTTATTAATATAAATGTTATACCAGTTAAGTTGTTTACACACTGCTAAAAACAAGTACTCGAAAAGGAGTAAAATGTACTACATTTTGAGTACATTCGATGCTTATAATGGCCCCGAATGAATAAGTTTAAATATTGAAAAGACATATACCCGAAAATGAGTACACTGAGAAAAAATTAGTTGATGCGTGCCTACAGAGGCTGCCTTCATCAATCACTTTCAATAAATGTAGACAATTACAACCAAGTATTACTGGGAATCAAACCCAGATCCTCAACACATCAGTCTAATGCCTTGTCCACTAAACTACCAGGTTGACATTAATAAATGATAAACATAAAACAAAATTCAGAAAAATGTGCGCCAAAAGAATGGAAAGCAATAATTCAGCTTTATTTAAGCAATCAACGTCAAATAATGAAGATATCCATGTTTTAAACTTCTGTTTTAAGTTTGCCAGTTGGTTTTATTAAGATTGCTTGAACAGAAGCTGAGATCAGCAATATTGAATCACATTGCTCATTTTTGAAAAAATACGGTTACTTAAATTTGTGAACGTCATCGCTCATTTACGATTCGATTATACTTCAGGGAAAACGAGTATATTAAGGTATTCATTTTTAGTACTTTTTTACTGTTTAGTCTATAAATTATGCGTTTGATTATTATGGCCCTTCCTCCAAAACCAACAACTACAAAAATGAAAACTAAATCTTTTAAAATATTTTACAAAAATAATTATAATATAAATTATTTTATTTTCATTCCGCATTAAATTTTTAATGTGCGATTTTTTTTTTGCTATCGTTATGTTTTGTATTGTTAGAATACAATAATTGCTCAAAACTCTATTTTTAAACAAAATGTTAAATAAAAATTTATTTAAGCGTCTAAAGCACTTGCCGAGTGTAAAACAAAAATTTATCTAAGCGTCTTAAGAGCTTGCCGAGCGTAAAATAAAAATTCATGCACAATCAAATAATTTGTTTTTTTAAATGCTTTTCATTTACAAATCCGGCTTACTCAAATTAAAGACTGTTGTTCATAAAGCAACAAAAAAATGTTTAAGACAAACCAACACCTGTACAAGAAACAAATAAAAATCTTAAACAGAAATAAGACACGAATGACATTTAACGAACCACCATTAAAAAACTGTAATAATATTTTTTTTCAGTAAGTCATCCTTAATTAACAGCAGCTTTGTTAGAAAAAATAAAAGACTTTCAATTAACAACTTTTCTTCGGGTTTTTCTTTATTTTAATACAAGAGTTAAAATGAACGAACGTAACTGCCATCAACAAAAGTGAAGTTTTATTGATCCCGACTATCCCTTCTATTCTTTACAAAAAGAGTTTCCTGTCATTGAAAGAGGAAAAGGTGTTCAGGTGAGTAAATTTTTTGTATGTAGTTTAACAATTAAGGCGTCTATTTAAACTTTTCGTAGAAAGATTACCTCGTGGAAAATAATAAGCAACAGTGTAATGCGATTCAGAATTTTATCTCTTTAATTGATTTGTTTGGTAAATCGTTACTATTAAAAAATAAACTTTAAAAGCAATAACGTTATAATAAAAACAACAATTAAGTAAAAGTAGTAACTGTGCAGTTAAGTAATATGTTCTGTATTTACACTCAATGTATGAGACATTTGAAGCAAAAACAAATTTTTTTGGTCATTCATTTGTTTTATTGCATTGACGTGAAGTGTCTTTCACTTTGCTTAATAGGGTGCTGTTTGATAAAATTGCATGAAACGAAAGTATATAGTGCGAATGTGCTGATTTGCATGTGCTGATTTACATGCGAATTTCGAGTTCGCTACCCAGAATCGTGAGCACCCTGGGAAACAGGATTCTTAAATAATTCAGTATTTTGGAATGACAAAAATATCGGCGTTTTCCAAATTCCAAATATCGGCGTCGGTTGGTTTGTTGGTTGGTTGGTTGATTGGTTGATGTGTTGCTTGGTTAACCACACGAGGTGTTTGAATTTATACGAGTAGCCCAGATGCAAAAGCAATTAGATTTGTAGTGTGCCAATATATTTTAATATTTGCCTCCCCACTTCCCCATGCAGATCCCCTACTCAGGTACCAAGGAGTCCCAGACTCCTCTATTCTGTGTTCTATCATAAAACCAAGTGAATCTTGTCTTTCAAATTTTCCAACAATTTGTCAGACTACAGAGAGCCATGGTGGGCAGTAAACTTAAGTTAGGCTGCCCTTTCGACACACCGACTCAAAACTATGTTACAAGCTCATGGGGCCATGCCTACAATATGGGGATAACCCAAAGTGACTAATCGTACAGGGACTTGTAAATCCAGAGGCGGACTTTACATTCCCACGAAACTTTGTGATTCACATCCCCTGTTTAGATTCACATTGAAACTCTTTCTGTTAATATCACAAATAGACTCTCTCATTTTTGAGAGTTCGGATACCTATTCTTTGATGGATGAGTCAGATTAATAAAAATGTACCGGAGATGTCTTAACTTTAACTCTATGTCACCTGATTAATTGTAAATTTGAAGAATTTTAACTTTTATTGAACCTCCTTATCCTTGCTGTTTGGTAAGTTTATTTTTACCTTGTTCCTTCGCACGTTAATAAAACTTTTTAAATTGTTTAATGCCACGTCTAAGTGTTTCTTGTTTGATTATTAAGTTAAATGTTTTCACCATATTATACTTGAACCTAACAGAGGAAGTCAACATACAAAGGTTATTTACTATTAGTTACACAATTTAATTCTTATTTACAATCTTTACTAAGAATCAGTAAGGCTAATTTCCTTAATGATAATAATCATAATAATATTAATTTATATTATGACAGTCATATATTCGATTTTGGTACGTTTACCTTACGACTAAGCCTCCCTCTTACAGTGAAAAAAAATTACGATTTATTTATAAAAACTACAAGAAAAACTGCAATAGCATTGAAACCAGTTACACCATCTGAAGTGTGTTTTTTTAACTTTCTGAAAATAGTTTTGAATTGCATATAGCTGCTTTTGCAGTTAAACAAAAAACATTGGACTACTAAATTATATGACACTCGAAATTGTTAACAATTTTTTAAAAAAAATTAAATAGTTCATTTAGAAGGTTCTTAAGAAAGAGATTATAGAAACCCCTTGAACACTAAAACTTAATATGCAGCTTTTATCAACAAATAAGGAAAGCCAAGTGCTAAGTAAAACCTTTAAATATAAGCAGTCAACTGCTTTATCAAAGGAATCACATTATATATATATATATATATATATATATATATATATATATATATATATATATATATATATATATATATATATATATATATATATATATATATATATATATATATATATATATATATATATATATATATATATATATATATATATATATATATATATATATATATATGTATATATATATATATATACCCACACACATTATATATTACGTAATCAATTATCTCAAATATTATATAAATCAATTATCTCGAAATTGACTTTTTTCTCCAACAATTGAATTTTTGCTATGCATTTCTTCTTTTGTCTTTTTCCTCAGATCCCCTTTTGATTTATTGAAAAAAAGTCTAAAGCAGCAATGGAAAATTAATTGCCCCCAGGTGTGCGTGAGGGGGCTTGAATTCAACGTTACATTTTTAAAGCCTAGATTTTTTTTTAAAATCCTATTAAGGAAACTGTCAATTTGGGTGTCACCAAAATATTTTCTTTTAAGATTTAGTTTTTACTTCCGAAATTATCTATAATTATGTCAAAATCACACGAACCAGTTAAGAACAAAACCTAAGAATCTGGAATGTAAATTCTCACGTGGATATTGAATTCTAAAATGTTAAACTTTTATTATTGCAATTACAATAATATCAAAGAGTAAGCTTAAAATTTTCAAGTTAAAATTTAATAAGTATTCTATTATTTTTCAAAGTTGTCTGTGAAAATCAAAAACATAATTTCTATATCAGAAAATGCATTTCAAAAGCATGTTGAGAGAATTGTGTTGATAATGTGGGTTCAGCTGGAAACTTGCAGCTAGCGCTAACAAATTTTTCAAAACGAAATAAACTTATTATAAATTAGCATAACTTTTATTAAGAAATAGTATGACAAATTATTTTATTGTTAATATAATTACGGCAGTATATTTAGTTTCAGGTTGATATAGCTTTGGTTGGTGTGTTGGTTAACCAACGTCGCACTACATCTGCTAGGATATTATCAATGATTTAGGGTCCATCTAGAAGAAAAGATACAGGAATATTGCCTGGTATTTTTATATCATGGTCAAATGACGAGGAGAACACATGAGCTGGGAACCGACACAATCTCCATATTTGTCAGAATATTGGGCCCGTAATCGTATTTAAAGTGCATTAGTCCCGTATACACGCCGGTGAAAAATTGGGGTAATAATTTCAGACAAATTTTGTAATTTAGTAGTGAATTTAGCAATCCTCCTATCGCCAAAATCACAACATCTTAACTTTTATCAGGTCCTCATGATGATTCAAACACGCAATCATCTGATTGCTAGCCGAAGTCTGTACCTCCCGACCACCGGGCCAGATATAGCTGTTGGTAAGAGGTTCAAAATTACATGTAAAATTTGATTATAAGACGACACAAAACAAGTTATAAAATTGTGTAATAAATAAAAATTAGATTTTTATAAACATTTCATGACTTTATACCTATAAAATTTATTTCCACGAAACGGTGGGTATTATTTACTAATAATACTCCTAAACTACCATAAATTGTTTCCTTTAGATTTTCAAATTTATCATTTCATAAATCGATGATCTCAGAAACCAATCGAAACTGATAAAATTGTAATTCTTTACAACAAAAATAGAATCTATTGAGGGCCTTACTGGCCCACATGTTTCTTTTGATCTTATAAAGATAGACAAATTTTCCCAGTACATAATGTGAGGCAATCGTTCTATCCCCTTGCAATCATTCCCCTCGTTATCTCGATCAAAAGAAAATTGCCTCATTTGAGATACAAACGGACATTAATCAAAAAGACCGAATCGGTCATCTTTCTCCCTTTTGGTCTTGCTTAAAAAGAGTTTTATTTCACATTGCGAAATCCGAGTTGCTTGATCATATTTTAGTTTGCTTTATAGTTAAGGGGGTCCGATACCTTCGACATTTTTTTCTTTATTTTTATACTTGTACAATCCAATTTTTTTTCTCTTTCTAAATATGCATAAAAAACCATTTTAAGACGCTCCATTTTTTTTTTAAATTGCACATTTATTTTTAAATTAAAATGTTAGTAAATTTTTTAACAATTTTAAAATTCCTACTCCTTTTTTGTTTTTCAATATTTTGAAGCAATTTTTTTTATTTAAGATCTTGAATAATATGTCAATAGATGTATGCATTCAAATTTTGATTCAGATACATCACTTTAAAAAAATAAAATATATTAGAAATTTTGGAAAAAAAATTGACGAAAAAAAATAAAATTCCATTTTAAGTGGTTTTAAAAAACAAATTATGGTAAAAATAGGAAATCGGAATGCATACATCTATTTAAAATATATTTATCTTGCTATACACACAAAAATTATGATTTTAAGTATAATAGTAAAAAAGCCTTAGCATTTTTAGTGTTCATTAAATTTCAAAACCACGAACAGAGATATTTGCTTTTAAAGTTTACATATGATACAACTATGTTATAGGAACACATCATTAAAACATTCATAACTAAAAAAGTAATAGGAATTTTTTGAAGCAGTTTTTTGTGAGTTATTAAGATAAGTTTGAATATTATTTTTTAAATATAAAAAAAAATGAATTTTTTTGCGAATTTTGGGTATCGGACCCCCTTAAAAGTAAACCAATGGAATTTGTATTTTACTTGTGTTTCATAAATATTCTGTTCTAAGTAATGTCTATAATGTCTATGTAAAATAATTGAGAAACCCGAGAATTTTTTATTTTTATATTAATAAACTAAAATTTATCTTATATCATATATATTTAATTTTAAATGAAAGGAGAAACCTTGTATTACAATTACTAACACATTAAGTGGAATTTTTAATATTCTTAATACTAAACTTAATTAGTTAAATTGTTTGCTTCTTAATTAATTCGAAAAATAATATAAATATGTTTAACTCAATATTTTTACTTCTCAAAATAAGTGAATAAAAAAATTTCAAATTCTAATTACACTGAGCGTTAATATTGTGACACTAGTGTATGGTTAACTTCCGAGATAGAATAAAGATGTATATATTACATCTAAGTATTCATTCCTTATATTATTATTTATTTAAATAAAAACCTAGTACTTTACAAGATTCAGTATACTTTAAAAAAATTTAAATGCATTAAACTGCAATCAAGTAAGTTTTGATTATCGCATTTTAAATTTTATATAACCTCATAAATTATACAGATTATACTTAAATTATACAGATTATACTTAAATTATACAGATTCTTCTCATTTATTTTACATAAATAAATAACATTTCAAAAATTTGCTGTTATCCATTTAAAAAAATACTTCTAAACACATTTAGCTAATTCAAAATTATTAAATAATAAATTATAAAGTTTTAAATAAGTGCCAACACAAACATTTTATTCCGTTTTCTACTTTATGGCATAACATCAATAGTTAACATCTATTTCAATTATAAAAAATATGTCTATTTAAATCAACAACCAAATTTTTAATGTTTATGCTTTCTAATATCAAGGAATTTTTTTAAATATTCTTAAAAATAAAATATAATTTAAACATTTTATGTTTTAACATTATATAATGTGTTATGACATTTCCGAATATGCATTATTTTATTTTTAAAATAATAACCTAACATTTTCAAAACGAGCATAATGGTTTTGTTTGTCTGATTGTTTAGACTCCAATATATCAACTTACAAATTATTTTTTTAAATAAAGAACTCAAAATAAAAAGTAGACCAAATTACTTACGTAATATTGAACCTTATTTCTTGTTTATCTTAGATATTTTGAAAATTTATATCCTAACTGTACCCCCCAGAGGGAAGTATGTTATACCACTTCCCTTTTACTAAGGATATTCAATAATATATTATGGATATTTACTAAGCAGTTTTTCCCTGAAAAATCACAATAACTTATTATTCATATCGAAAAGATACTTTCGATGTTTCTCTCTAAATATTCTGAAAGTTTCTGCAGGATTTTAGAGGTTTACATATATACCCTTTCATCATGTCATGAAAAATCTGCATGATAATAATGAGCTTTATCTTCCACTTCGAATTTATTCAGCAGAAAAATCTGCATGTTGTTTCTTGAATAAAATATATTTACCTTGTTGAAATTTTTTTTCTCCTTAAGCAGAGAACAGTTTTGTCTATTGTTGTAGAAAAGAGTTGAGTGAACTATGATTGGTTTAAAATCTTTTATGTAAAAAAAATATTTACAAATTGAGAAGAGTTATTTAAAAATCCCTAAACAGGGAATAATGAAAACTGTTTTATTTTGTAAACTATATGGGTTTTTAGAACTAATTCCATAAATAAGGAGATAAATTGTACTGTTTCATTTCGTTTAAACAAGTTTTCTAAATCTATTTCATTAAATATATAAAAAATACAGTATATGTTTAAGTGAAATTTAAAATAGTAATTAAAATTCAATGAAAACTTCTGCATGTAATTAATGTATTTAAATTTGCACAAAAATTCTTTTTAATTCATGATTAAAAATTATTGCTTTGAATTTGAATTAAATATATTGTCTATTGTTGTAGAAAAGTGTTGATCGAAATACTATTAGTTTAATATACTTTATTTCAAAAAATATTTACAAATTGAGAATAGTAATTTAAAAATCCCTAAACAGGGAATAATGAAAACTGTTTTATTTTGTAAATATATGGGTTTTAAGAACTAATTCCAAAAATAAGGAAATAAATAATACTGTACTGTTTCATTTCGTTTAAGAAAGTTTTCTAAATGCATTTCATTAAATATATAAAAAATACACTATATATTTAAGTGAAATTTAAAATAGTATTTAAAATTCAATGAAAACTTCTGCATGTACTTAATTTATTTAAATTTGCAGAAAAAGTCAAGTAATTCATGATTAAAAATTATTCCTTTGAAATTGAATGAAATATATGGTCTATTGTTGTAGAAAAGTGTTGATCGAACTATGATTGGTTTACAATCTTTTATATAAAAAAATATTTACAAATTGAGAAGAGTTATTTAAAAATCCCTAAATAGGGAATAATGAAAATAGTTTTATTTTGTAACTATATGGGTTTTTAAAACTAATTGCATAGACAAGGAGATAAATAAAAATTGTACAGTTTCATTTCGTTTTAGCTAGTTTTGTAAATATATTTTGTTAAATATAACAAATACAGTGTATATTTAAGTGAAATTGGAAATAGTAATTAAAATTAAATGAAAAAATCTGTATGTCATTAATTCATTGAAATTTCCACGAAAAGTCAAGTTATTCATGGTTAAAACTTATTCCTTTGAAATTGAATGAAATATAAGTTTTCAAATACAAATAAAGCTATTTCATTAAAAAGGTTTTCAACTGGGATATTCCAAGCTTTCCAAATTAGAATCCAAATTAATCACGTTCTCAGATTATTTTCATAAAATTTAGTCATGTTTAATTTTTATTTTATTTATTTAACCATGTGTATTAAAATAATTCTTAAATGTCGTAGGCTGAAATAGTGTTTTAAGAAAATAATATTTTTTTAAAAAAATGATGCGCTGAATTTATAATGTAATATAAAATTGACGAGAATATTTCATAAACACATTATTATATTCAGATAAAAACTCGTCTTACAGAACATTGCGTTAAGAATATTAAAATACAAATGCACAGTTAAAAATACGCAATAAAAATACATAAGATATATGTGTTTATTATAAAATCTGTATTAAGATTTTATATAAGATGTGTATTTTATTGCGTATTTTTAACGTTGTATTTGTATTTTATTACATTATTAAATTACTCAAATATATAATATTTGAATTATTTGAAATCATATAAAACTTTAAAAATACATATGTAATTAATATTTTGAAAGATATTTTTTTACATTATATTCCAGTTATTATTTATCAAATGACTATAATTTTATATTACATATTTGTTCCCAAAAAAATATATAAATATTTAAAATACGTTATATTTAATGATTCAAAATGTAATTTGCATTTAATTACTTTTACACAACAAATATTTGAAAATAATTAATATTTTATTTAAAATTATAATTTTTTTTAAATATGCCACATTTACAATTTTTAAAGATTTTTTTTTTTAGAAATGTTCATAAACACATTATTATATTAAGATAAAAGCTCGTCTTACAGAACATAGCGTTATGAATATTAAAATACAAATACACCCTTAAAAATACACAATAAAAATACATAAGATATATGTGTTTATTATAAGATCTGTATTAAGATTTTATATAACATCTGTATTAAGATTTTATATAAGATCTGTATTTTATTGCGTATTTTTAACGTTGTATTTGTATTTTATTGCGTATTTTTAACGTTGTATTTGTATTTTAATACATTATTAAATTACTCAAATATATGATATTTGAAATCATATAAAACTTTAAAAATACATATGTAATTAATATTTTGAAAGATAATTTTAAACATTATATTCCAGTTATTATTTATCAAATGAATATAATTTTATTACATATTTTTTCCAAAAAAAAATATAAATATTTCAAATACGTTATATTTAATGATTCAAAATGTAAATTGCATTTAATTAATTTTATATAACAGATATTTAAAAATAATTAATATTTTATTTAAAATTATGAATTTTTTTTTAAATATGCCACATTTACAATTTTTAAAGGTTAAATCAGGTGCGTTCCGCTTTCCACAAACAGATATGCCTTACTGAACGTTCTGTCAAAAATACTACTATTTTCTATTGTGGATTTTCCAGCGAACATCAGGTCAAGTTTTCGATGAGACACATTCTCATCTGTCTCCAGGGAAATGAGCTGCACGACAGCTGTTGTATTTCGAGGCTGCAGCTGAAAATTACAGTTACAGCCGGGAGGCATATATCCACTCCTTACACGCATGGTAGTACTCCCAGCAATCGAAGCCCGTGATTGGTTTATGTGATCACGTGAACAGTGACGTCATTTCGGTAGCAGACGACGAAAATTTTGTTTGGGTTTTGCGAGCGCGCGATTTTTGTTCGCAATGGAGCTTCCCAAATCTTTTACTAATCATATTGTAAAAGAATCAGGAGATTGTATTATAATACGAAGCAGCATTCGAAACATAGACGATTGCAACAAATGGGTGAAAGAATACGGAGAAAAATCCAATACTCAGTGGAATGCAAGAACGTCTAAACCTAATGGAGAAAGAATGGTTTGTTCGTAAGTATAGTACGCACTTGTGCTTATTTTTTGAATGCATGTTATTTTATCAAATCAATATCCAATTTTTCCATTAAACAGTTATATTTGTTTTAATTTATATAATTTTAACAAAACGAATGCCGCTATTCTTTATATATATATATTAAAAAACAAAACGAATACAAAAAATATAAATCGCAGTATTACTTAAAAGCACTCCGCATACTGCATATTTTTATTAATATGGTAGTGCCCTTTCGCAAACATGCCATTCCATTTCCTCATAAAATTACGAGGTACAATTCACATTGATATTATTTCAGACTAATGTTGGAATTCTGCTTTGGAAAAATTAAAACCAAGGAAATTAAATTTTAATAAAATAGTTGCATATTAAATTTTTCAACTGGTTTCAAGTTTTAAAAATTTACTTCAAATAAAAATAATTAATGGCATTATTTTGTCTGTACAATACGTTAAAAAAATCTATTGCTAATGAATTTCCCTTCAGTAATAATATGTATAATACAATTTACACTATCTTTTTTAAAAAAATAAGATTAAATATTATATATCAAAATTGAGGAAAAGTTAAGACAGCCTTATACGATAAATTAATATATTAATTTAATATTTTCTCAATAGGAATAAATTTGAAATATTTTTTAATAGTTTGTATAATTGAATTATACATAATAATTTGTATTGTATTTCTTAGGAAAAAATTTGTTTGTCACCACAGTTCATTTATGAAAGTACCACCTGAGAAAAACAAAAGAAGCATCTCAAAAAACTCTTCTTGTTCTGCGACAATTAACATAACAGTTAAACGAGAGACTGCCAGAATAAAGCAACAAGACAGCTTTGCAAAAGTTAGTGTTTTTAATTTAAATTTCACAAAGTTATCAAACAAAGAAACCAATAACTCTTTAATACTATATATTTATTGGACACACTTATTAGTGAACAATTTTGAAATTTGTAATACATAAAATAAGTACATATGTAAATAATATATACGAAATTACAAATATAACAAATAAAAAATATTACAATAAATTAACTTAGTATTTTGACCTATCATTGACCTAGTATCGTTGCAACGATTTCTTTTATATGCATTTATAATTTAATTTTTAAACTTTTTTTTTTGTAATTTTCAGGAAGGATTGTTTGGTGTGATTAGAATTAATGGAGGCCATAACCATAGCCTCAACACTGCGGAGTCCCTAAGATTTCTTCCAGCTTCTAGTTCTGAGTCTAGAGATAGTTTTTTAGAGTACTTCAATGATGGAATGACAGTAGCAGAAGCTTGCAGATACCATATAGGCGTTTTACAAATGAAAGAGGGATTTAATGAAATGGAAATGGCCAACAGTAGAATAAATCCAACTAATCGCACAGTTCAATACTGGTATGAACAGTGGCGTATTGCAAACCTAGGTCCAAGAAATGGAATTGGAATGATGGAAGTAAGTCAATGCTATATTAGGAAATTTATTGTTTAATTCAATTGAATGTGAAAGTAAGGTAGATATATACATAGGCATAAATTTTTCACAAATATTAGGGTGCGCAAGATGCAAGCTTTCACTAAAGGCATACATTGCTCCATAAACGTTTACGCCGATTGATGTTTCATTGGAACATTGATTATACAATGGAATAAAATATAAATTATACATGGATATAAAACATAGATTAGAAATAAAAAATATTTATATAATATAATAATAATAAAACATTAATTTTACGTTGGAATAAAATATAAATTATACATGGATATAAAACACAGATTGTAAATAAAAAATATTGATATAATATTATAATAATAAAACATTGATTATACGTTGTAATAAAATATAAATTATACATGGATATATATTGATTATACAAGGATATATATTGATTATATGGATATATAAATTATTATTGATTATATGGATATATTGATTATATGGATATATTGATTATACATTGGAATAAAATATAAATTATACATGGATATAAAACAGATTATAAATAAGAAATATTGATATAATATAATAAAACATTGATTATACATTGGAATAAAATATAAATTATACATGGATATAAAGCACAGATTATAAATAAAAAATATTGATTTTAAAATTTGTACTATTTATTTATTATTTTTCCACACAGTTTATTAGTTATAATTTTAATTTCAGAAATTGAAGGAGAAGATTGTAGCGTATGACAAGCAAGGTGTAACAGTGGCATTTCGAGAAAATCCATTTGCTGTTGCAATCCTCACTCCACTAATGAAACGAGCACATGGGCTTCATTCTGCAGGCGAGATCATATTTGCTGACACAACTAGTTCATGCGATCCAGAGAGCCATGCTATTACATTTATGTTAACCCCATGTGCTGCTGGGGCGGTTCCCGTTGGAATATTCATCACAAAAGGTCAAACGGAAGAAGCCTATGCTAAGGGGTTTAGTTTGATAAAAGACACACTAGAAGGCATTGCTTTCAATGCAAAAGGAGCTCCATCCATATTTGTAACTGATAATTCACAGGCAGAGATAAATGCTTTGAAAACTGTTTGGCCAAGCAGTAAAAATTTACTATGCATTTTTCATATTGGCCAAGCAGTTTGGAGATGGTTGTGGGATGCAAAAAACTGCATTCCCAAAGAAAGCCGAAGATTACTGATGTCCCTGTTCCAGAGAATATTGTATTCGAAGAGCCCTGGAAGTGCCCAAGAGGCATATTTAAATGCGCTTGGATATGTAGGAACATATTTACCATCATATCCACTATGGGATCAGTATTTGAAGGGCTATTGGGAGTATAAAGAAATGTGGTGTGTGGGTTTCCGTAATGAAACCATCCGCGGACACCATACAAACAATTTTTCTGAAGTATGTGTTCGAATATTTAAAGACCACGTGTTGTCTAGGGTAAAAGCTTACAACGTTATTACTCTGATCGATTTTTCTGCAACAATCATGGAGCAATATTATAAAAATAGATTGTTGGAGTTTGCAAATACAAGGAATGCAGGCCCACGACTTTTTCTTTCAAAAATGAAAGCTTCTGCCAATGCAATAAAAGCAGAAGATATATATAAAATTGAAGGTATGGAGCATCAATATGAAGTAAAAGGTTTAACTGACACACATTTAATTGATGTTAAAAGTGCCTGCTGCTCATGTCCTGCAGGAATGTTTGGGAAGTTTTGCAAGCATCAGTTTGCTGTGTCCTATTTCCACAATGTTTGGGGACAAAACTTTCCATCCGTCACTTCAAAAGCGAGACATGAGATAGCTTACCTTGCTCTGGGAGAAAAAGTACCTCCCTTGGAATTTTATCAACCATTCCAGGGAGAAAATGCACTTCCATCAATAACCCAAAAACACCTTCAAACGCCTTCCATTCAAACTGAATCTCCCACCAATGAAGATTGCACTGGAGGAAATAGCGAAGTTGATGGTGAAACACTGCAGTTGAGGAAGGAGTTTGTAAGAGAAATTGAAGATATTCTGAACAATTGTAGCTCACAAAAGTCAGGTAATACATTAACTATATTACTTTACTCGTATGTTGATATTACTGATACCATGTAAGATATTATGCATATTAGGTGTCATTAACTAAAGAATCTATATAATATATTTTCATCACATTATTATTGTAATTTATTTTACAGCTTTGAAAAAAGGACTTGCTCGCATCAGAAAAATAAAAACGGAAGGGCAGTGTGACAAAATGCTGCATACCATAGGCAGCACCATTCCATTACGAAGAAAAGCTGGCGCAGCAATTAGGGTTCAGCCAACCTCTATAGCGAGAAGATCAGCCGAAGTCACTAGAGGCAGCAAGAGGCTTCCTTCTGGTCGTCCAGCTAACGGTTCTCATACTCAGGCTCCCAAGAAGAGAATGCACAATCTTTCTGCAAATATACAAATGAATCAGCCAAATTCAAAAAAACATTAGTTTAACATACAATATTCTCTTTACAATTGAAAATCATGGCGTTTAACTTTGATAATAGATTTTGTATAATTAAAATGAAATACTTACTATATATTTGCACAAAGTTTACATACTACAAAAAAATATATGTCTATTTTTTTATTATTTCAAATTTGAGGTTTGAATATATATAGTATATTCATTTAACTAATTTTCAAATATTTTTCCCTAACTTTACTTATACAAATATGCTGTGTCAAAAAGATTGTTAGCGCATTCAAGAAGTATGAAATTAATTTAAAAAGCATTAACTTGATTAAAGTCATTAGTCAATATCATTATATATTTGTTGACTTTCTAATAAAAATAATTATATATTTTTTGTTCGATTTTGAGTGGATGATTAATTTTATGGCCTTTTTATTTAATGGAAGCATTGGTTTGTGAGTCAAACATCATTTATTCCCAAGACAGATTAATGAAAAATTTGAATGTTCTTATTATACAGCTGCACCTTTTATTCACACCTACACTGTAATAAAAAAAGAAGTTATTTTTTAATAATCCTCAGACTTTTGGATTTTTATGTCCAGTAAAGAAATTGTTTTATAAAGTGTAAATAACAACTATTGTTATTTTTATATAATTTTCACACTATTGGATTTTTATGCCTAGTAAAGAAAAATTGTTTTATAAAGTATAAATAATAACTATTGTTTTATATAATTTTCATACTATTAGATTTTTATGTCTAGTACAGAAAAGTTGTTTTATACATTAAATTTTTTTAAATAATACCTAATGATTGTCTTTGTGTATTACTATCTTTTAAATTTTTTGTTTCATAAGTGTTTTAAAATCTAGTATATTTTTAATGAATAAATAAACTTTTGTAGATACGAACTGCAAACTCAACATTGGGGTAATTTTAATAAAAACATTGTTTCGATTTTTAAAACGTCAAATATAAGGCAGTATGTTTTTGTTTTGTTGGATTTACAGTTTCTAACAGGACATGATACAAATAAGGCACACAGAGTTTACCTTAAATGCAAACATTTTAAATAAAGGCATTTTTACCAAAACCACTATTTGCTGAGTTTGCCATTTGTAACCACAGTGCTCAAATGAAATATAGCATGCATATTTATTTCAAGTCAAAACATTACAATATTAGTTATAATTTTTTTCAATAAAGCCATTTGTAAATTATATACTAAAATAAAATTTGAATACAGTATTAAGAAAAATCTATTATAATATGAGGCAAAATGTAATTAACAGTGGTCCATGGTAATAATGGGTTGAGTGCAAATTACAGCTAATACATCATTTTCCTGGTTTAAGAGAGAGCCCAAAATAGTCCATAGAACTAGTGTTCAATTACAAAGATGTTCTTTTAGAGAGAATTAAAGAATATTTCTTAAATAACAAAAAATAAATCTAAATAAAAAATCCAAATTTGGTTGCTATATGAAACAAAATTTTATGTTTTGGAACTAAAATTTAACTCATTTATGTTTTCTTTCATATTTAGTATTATAGTAATTAATAAAAATAAATTTTACCTATTTTGTTACAAAAATATTTTTTCTTATGCCAGTATATTTTTAATAATTATAAATGTTACCTAAGTTAATATAATATTTTAATTGCAAAAAGTAAAAAAAAATCATTTTAAATTAAGTACTAAATATTCCTCAGACATGTTTAGAATCAAAATATTACTTGTATTAGAAAGTGACAGTTTGAATTATTCATAATTTTTAAATCGGTGGCTATTGGCTATCTAAATAATGGCTACCACTGGATTAGATTTTCATATATTTTTGTTATTTGCCAAATTTGTTCCAACAATTATGAAATATTCTTCAAAGTATTGAATAACATAACTTTAAAAAAATATATAATTGTTTCCTGTGGGACAGGGTGATTTTTTTTTATAAAAGTTTTCGCTACAGCGTAGGGTAGAGTGAACACTCCGATATCACTAATACTTTCAATGAACTATATAAAAGATGCAATGACTGCATAATGATCAGACTGCTATTAGTATTAACCTGTTTTGCCCAAGATAATTGAATCCCAGTTCAAAATTTAATGGTAATTGTGGTGAAAAAACAAAATGTTCCATTTAATGAATCATATAAAAAATTACTTTTTTTCAAGGTTAAATTGCATTTTCTGAGGTTGTTGTTATATGAAGGGATGTTATAAAGAAGAGATCATAAGAAAGGTCCATGATAGTTATCAAAAGTTGGAACCTTGTTAAAATTTGGTATGGCTGCATAATCTTGTAGTAATTATTTTAGTAGAGCGTACAAACAAAAAAAAAGCGGAATGGACCTCCCACAAATTCTCCTGCTTTGCATATATCACCACATTTCTTTATTTTTTTTCTTCTTCTAGGAAATAGGTTTTTAACTCCACATAGAAAAATAGCCATGTATTTTCCGATACAACTTTATACTAAAACCCACAGAGTTCTGTATTTACAAAAACCTACATCTGCCCCTGTAATCAAATTATGTACAGTTGTTGTAATTCAGGTTGCAAAATGTTAATTCGTTTTTATAGAAAGAAATGTTGGTTTAGCAAGTCTACCCTTTTAGATTTACAAACTTATTAATAGTTGCTCATTGTGCAATTGCATCGTTAGCTACTAATGCTTGTTTACAAAACTTTCAATTTTATACAACCCACATATAGGTAAGATATGCTATTTCGCATCTTGCACAGTTTAAATTAATAAACACAAATGTTCTAAGTAATACACACAAAATATTCAAAGCACTTACTTGAATCCTTGACTTTTACCGCTATTTCTATGTAAACAACAAGTTGGGCGAAGCGTTCGGAGCTGCTTAGTGCTTTACCCTCCTATATGACTATATAAACATGTTGATAAAAATTGGAATACACGGCATTAGAAAACAAATTAGCAAAATATCACAGGGACAACATACGACGAATGTAAAAACAAAGCGAAAGCGAAACGTCTGGGAAATTGTTATTAACACTCGCGCCACAGAGACTCGCGCATTATTCAGCTGTGTGGTGACGTCACTGTTCACGTGATCACATAAACCAATCACGGGCTTCGATTGCTGGGAGTACTACCATGCGTGTAAGGAGTGGATATATGCAGCCGGGAGCCGTTCCCGAAACCTTATTTTACATGGCTTGCGTAAAGTCGGAGCGTTACCGTGGTCGTTGGAAAGGACATTTTCGATTTTGGTCAAATGTCGGAGATGGTCGCGAAAGTACTTTCGGATTTAGGTTTCGAATGTCTCGGGAAATATTTCATATTTTGAAGGGAATTGGGAGTGCTGTCTCCTTTTATGGGGAAGTCTTTTGTTGAGAGCATAAAGGGTGGGTGTATTAAAAATATTTTAGGTGAAATATATATTTTTATCAGAATTTTTTAATTATTTATAATTTGACTGCAAAACTGAAAAAGTAAATGGGAACAAATGTTTCAATTAAAAATAAAAAGTGCAAAGGAAAACTTATTTATGAGTGTATATGTTGTTCTATTTTTATTCTGAAAGTTTATTTTTAATTTAATGTTAAATATCTTTATTTTTAATATCAAAAAGTAATAAAAATATTTGTCAAATTTATAAAATTAATTTAATGTTGGCAAATATTGAAGTTTTTATTATTAAATAAAATGAAAATAAGATGAAAATGCGCAAGTATAATAACAAATTATCCATTTTTTAAATATATAAAAACACTATACATTTCAAATAAAATTTTTAAAATAAATTTTTAACTATTTCACAAATCTTTAAAATAAGAAAACTTTGCAAATATTGAAGTTTTTAATATTAAATAAAATGAAAATACGCAATTATAAAAACAAATTTGCCATTTTTTAAATATATAAAAAAACACAATGCAATTGACTTTCAAAACAAATTTTTAATATAAATTTTAACTATATCACAAATCTTTAAAATAAGAAAAATTATATATTTAAAAATATATATTTATTAATAAAATTATTATTATATAATACTATACAAAACAATTTTCTAACAAAACGTATTATTAAAACGATAAAACTCTCAAGAGATACGAAAACCCTAATATTAAAATATTATATAAGAAAATTTATTTTAAATAATATAAGAATTTAAATAATCCTTTGCGAGAAAACTTAAAAGTACTTTTAAACATAATAATCTAACTAATACACTTTAAATTATTCATCTCTAGGGAATTAATATAGAAATTGCGCTTTTGCAGTTCAATTATAAGTATTTATACGTATTTCTTTGTACAAATACTTTTCAAATAATTGTTTAAATTAATCCTTGAAGAAAGTATTCATTAATAACTTTTTTATTAAGGCTTTTAGAGTATAAATGAAAGTTATGTGAAAATATGAAAAAGAGTATTTATATAAACAATAATCGTCAACTGTTGCAAAGTGTATTGAAATGTTGTAATATTAAATATAGTTAAATTAACTATTTCAACATGTGTAACCCTTGAGACTTTTAAATGTACCATTTAGAACTTGAAAAATATTGAAAAACGGGTGGCAGATGCATTTAAAATAAAGGAATAACTTCAGCTTAAATTGAAATTATTTTGTACACGTATGTCTGCTTTAAACCTCATGCTCCAAAGTTACATAACTTCAAATACATAAAACTTACATAACATTCAAAAACTGAGAAAAAACATTCAAATAGAAACTATTTTTTTAAATTAAATTTTGCAGTTTAGGCCAAAAAGAATCAGTTTTATAGCTGAATATTTCAAACAGTGTAATATGCAACTTTAATGCATACTTTTAATACAAATATTAAAAATGCATTACATATTTCTTACAAAAATTTATCAGACAGTATTAAAAGAAATTAATCAAACATTTATATGAGTATTAAAAATCAGAAATTTAATACAATAAAAGTTTATAAACATACTATGAAGGATTTTGAGTATTTTTTTTTCGGAAGTAAAAATTTGGTTATATTATAATTGATATATAAAAAAAATTCGAAAATATTAAATTATTTTAGTAAAGCGAACTTTAAGTTATAATACTCACAGTAAGAATTTAAATATATTTTTTTAAATATATTTTTCCAGAATATTTTTTTTAAAAAAGAATACGAATTTTATTTGTATGAGATTTTTCGTATTTTTTATGAAATAAAATTTTTAAACTTTTGTTTTTTCCAGGAGCGAATTTGTATGGTTGATTACATAAGGAATATGCATTTATTTAAGGTATATATTTTGGATTTGTAGTAAGTGCCCAACAACACGGTAAATAATAAAATTAAGGTCCAATGTAACCATCAAAAATTCTATAATTTCTGTTCTTAATTTTAGCACTAAAATATAATTTCTGTGGAAAAAAACAAATGCTGAAAGTTAGTTAAAATTCAATAACATGAATATTAAACAAAGAATTTTAAAAAGCTAATATTTTTACTGAAATTACATCCATTTGTTTTTAATAAATACTATATTTGGACATAGTGTTTAGCTATAATCATACTATATTTAAAACATAAATAGTAATGAATTTGTAAATATAACCTTTGGAAAAAAAATTTAATAAAATAGTTTTATGTACAAACAAAAAGTTACAAAACAAATTAAACAGATAGCATTTTCTTTTTTTTTATATTCTTTTATATTTTTAATAAATAATTCGTATTTTTTTTATTTAAGTAGTATATAAATTTACATGTTTTATACATCCATGATCTATTGCATGATAAAAAGTAATTACAATATAATTTTTATTCTTTCCTCTTATTGTTTGATTATGATTTACGGTTTATTTATGTTTACTAAATCTATTTTCTTGACATTTAGTGGAAGATATTAGTATCTAATGTGAAATAAAGGATATTTGGGAAAATATACGTCCATGAAAAGGATTAGGTAAAATTCGAAGTGACAAAATGCATAACAACACATCATGTATTCATTAGATTTTTGTCATTCTCGTTTCTATTAAATTAGACAATAAAATTTTAAAAAAATAGGCATTCAATTATTATAAGACTCCACTGCATCTACAATTTCAAATATAGTTTTCAATTAAAAAGAACTTTGTATCCATTTTACATGATTATAATGGAATATTAAACTGTGATGTTGCATTTATAATATGTAAATATAAAACGTAATCAAGAAATTATTCTACACTATAAAGAATTGTAATTAAAAATGAGTACTTGAATCTACTTATTTTTCTTTGAATGCAATTGTATCGTGAATGAGCATTGAAGTACTCAAATATAAGTAACCATACTTCCTCAAAAATAAATATTGTGATTTATTATTGCTAATATCAGCTTCTGTTCAATACATCTTAACAAAGCGATCTGACAAATTTAAAATAGGTGTTCAGAAGATGGTTTTCCAGAATATTTGAAGTCGATTGCTTAAATGGAAACTGATTTATTACAACTCAATTATTTTATATTCATTTGACACACCTTTTTAACATTTCTTCTATTTATAACTTCAACTTGTAGTACAAAGGATAAGGCATTGGACTGCAATCTCTGAGGACCTGGATTCGATTCCCGGCAAGTCTTAGTTCTAATTATTGATTTTTATTGAAATTTATTTATAAAATCAGCCTATCTATGCTAGCATCTGCTGCTTTTACTCATTTTACCCATTGTACTTATTTTTGAGTACATGTCTTTTTCAAAATTAAAATTTATGTATTCTGAGCTATGGTAAACATTGACTATACTTAAACCTGAGTACAGTTTACTTATTTTTAAATACTTATTTTTAATAGTGTAAAATCACGAGGGTGTAGTTTGCATTTATCCCATGCGTATAATCATCATCACAATATAGAATCACGATATAGCATCATGATATAATGATAAAAATATATTTTTACCCATTTCAAAGTTTTTTTAAAGACATAAAATTAATTTTGTAAAATAAAAACTTACATTTGCAATAACCTAATGAGTCCTTGAATGAAAATAAAGATTGCATTTTTTAACTAAATACTTTTAAATTTGATTGAAACGTCGTTCAAATGCCTAAAGAAAATGAAACAATTTCCTCAATTAAATCAAGCCAAAAATAACTTAATGGAAAAGATTTTATTTCTTTAAAGAGATTAAGGAGTCCCTCTATGACCTACAAAAGTTCCCCTTCTTTCAAAAACTCCCATGTTTAATTAATCCACAGAAGCAATTGCATTTCTGGAAAATAATTCTAATCACGTTTTGTTTTTACTAAAATGAAGATTTAACGTTGTTTTAAGAATACTCAGATAAATAATAATAAATAAAAAGTTTATTAAATTTAAAGTATCTGAAGAAAATCTGAAGTAATCTGAAGAAAATTATGAAAATGTTTGATATGATAAGATACTGAGTGTTTCATAATTATCTTTACATCTTTAGCACGCAATAAAAGCTTTAAAAAAATAAGGTAGCTAAGGTATGTTGCATGTGCATGTAAAAACAACACATGCTTTTTTATTAGTCGACGGTTTTTTACGTCACAACCAGGTCCCTGTATCCCTTTTATGTGGGGATACATTAAACATCTGGTGTATCGTACTCTAGTGGCTTATATCAACTATTTAAAGACGAAAATCACAGTTGAAATTGCAAACATTCCATTAGACATCCTGGAGTGTTCTGGGTAGATTTAAACAACCGTTTGGATATTTTACGCGCAATTAATGTTAAAAGTTTGTGACTGTGTAAGTTGTTATTTGTAAATAAAGTTTTGCTTAAATACTTGTTCTTCCACCTCTTTCTTATATTTTATAATTTCTTTTAAGAGGACGTTGTAAAGCAAAACTGCACGCAAATCAAACTTCATGTTTTGTTGTTGCATGTACAAGCAATATTACTTCGGCATCTTAATTTTTTTATGTTTTACTACATGTCAAAGTTTTAAAGACAATTCTCATACACTCTTATATTATAAAAATTAATCTTTAGGGCTTTTACGAATAGAATAGTGCAATAATAATAAGACATTTATTACGAAAAATATATTTAAATTGACAAGATGTAAATGTTTACATTTATATATTGGATTTATTTATAGAACATAATTAAGCAAATTTATTATACGATATATATATATTAATATACGAGTTGCTGAGAAAGTGGTACATATCAAACAAAGATAAAAAAAAATTAGTTTTTTTTTACTAAAATATATGTATGTAGGACGGCTATTGTATGACTATTTCTCTTTCTTTAAAATTACTTAAAAATTATATTTACATTACATGCCCATTGTATATGTGACACACAAAACCATATGATTGTTTTCTAATTTTTTTTTAATACAGCCACATGAAACGCAAACGATCATATGTCCAGATATTGTAAAAACATAATGATGGTAAGTTTTAAAAACATTAGTAATTTTTATAAACTAAAACAACACTTTTAATTGCATCAGTCTTGTTTCTCTAAACTATTTCTCAATGAATATCCAATGTACTCTTAAAATATCATTAAACGAGGTGTCTAATGGAGTAGGGAAACTTTAATAACTGTCCTACTAAGTTCCTGAAACAACTAATGAAGCTTGATGACGACTTGAACGAGTTTAGTTGGTTCATGAACTTGTCACGGTAGTTGGAAAAGTTGTTCCACTTGACAAAGCTGGCTCACTTGTCAAAAATGTCCCGGTTTACAGTTCTTTACTCATGTAAAATTAATATTTACTAGAATATTGTTCCATTTGTCGTCTATTCTATAATAGAAATAGTGTTTTCTCTTTTTTCCTATTATAATAGGATTTGTTGAATTTAAACCCGTGACTATATTCAAACCCTTAACATCCCCTTATTTAATAAATTTGAACAGTAGAATTAAAACTGTCCTAATCCATTTCACTTCAAAAAAGTATACATACTTTTTCATTTTTTTTCCCATAACATCTGCATTATTAAATGAAAAAATATTTTTAAAAACTATAAAAATTTTACGAAAACTTTTTTCAGTTATTTGAAACAAAAATGGTTATAATAATCTGGGTAAAAATTAAATAAATCAATTACATTGTGTCACAAACCGAATCAATTGGTTTCAAAGGGCTTTTTAATGGACTACCTTTCTTTCTTTCAAACACTCATATTTATATTATCTACAATACACTATGACTTGATTTATGGATGGGGATTCCAGATGGAGCAATCACTTCGATCTTATGGTCTATTGTACTATACAATACATTAAGATTGGTAATCTTTGTTTGGAAGTTGAGTTTATATTACTTATTGGGAAATTATATATAACATACTTCTTTATTTATATAACAACAGAACTGTTTGAATTCATAGAGATCCGCTTACTCACAGTTTTAAAAATGTAAATACTTATTATATACCAAAACCCAATAAAGAGATTTTTCGCAAATGTTCTGTATATATAGCTCCTAAAAATTTTAATTCCTTACCTGACCAAATAGTATCTATAGAAAATAAAAATAAATTTAAAAGATAGATCAAAAAATATATTTTAAATATTCATGAAGAAGCCTTATTAAATGCTGTAATATCATTTTATACGGCCCAAACTACTTTGAAAAATGTTGATGAAAAATATTCATTGAATTTTGTAAATTTTGAATTAAACGTTTATTTGACTTCCTTGTCATCCGGTCTTTGTTTTTATTTTGTGTATATTTGTTTGTGTATATATATATATATATATATATTATTAAATTTGTAGTTCTTAAAGTATATGTATTTTATTGTATATGCACTTATTGTGTTGTCTAGACCGGCCTTGGTGCTCCTTGACAACATTGGTTGTCTAATAAATAGTAACAAAATTTTAAAAAATAACTCTTTACACAATATACCAGTTCAAATTGTACTTACATTTATAAATTTTGGTTATTGATCATCGTATTCATTCAGAACGAAAACTGTTCTTTTAGCTTTTTTTTCAATTTCACATCATCAGCAACTAAAAGTAGTAGTTATCGCCAGAAAAAGACCACACTCTTTTGAAGTTTCTTTCTTACATAAAGAAAATGAAGCCGCCGTGGAAATTTTCTCCGTAATTGACGGCATGTAGTTGAGAAAATGACCTTTAAAAATGTCATCTCTCTTCAAAAACATCTGGACCAATCAGCAGAAGGATAATACACCTTTTTAAAATATCAATTTCTGAACTGATACTTTTCAATAGACTTAAATATGCAGAGTAGCTGTAGAAGAAACAGTTTTTAAGTAAAGTTGTTTACTTTAACTTGGGCGTTAGCCAAAAAATAGTAATAAATCGAAGTGATTCAAAAGATTTTTAAGACTCTTATTTTTAGAAAGGTTTTTGTTATATTTATACTTTGTATCACATATATTTTTTATAAAAGACAGGTTTTTTATTAAATTAGTTAATGGCAAAGCGTTAATATTCTTAATTAATAATTAAAATTAGTCCATGTGTAAAATTATTGCTATGTTAAGGTATTTATTTTTCAAATTTCATTGTGAATTAAATTTATTAAAGAATAATAATGACTATTTTTAAGGTTTTTCAAATTACTAAAAAACTTATAATATGTGGTTAATTCTTGAACTAGATATATCAATTGTTATGATGATTTATCCACATTCTAACTTTAGAAACAATAACTTTTTGGAATAATGTTTTTTATTGATTCATCATAACAACAAATTGCTTACACTAGCTAATTATCGGACATGCAAACAAACTGTTTAGTCAATCACAATTGAAAATTCAAGAATCCTTTCTTTGGCTACTGCGCTAACAACAAGGGTGGGAAATTAAACAAATGTAAGATATTACATTAGAATTAGCCTGTACTATCCCTCTCCAGATAATGAGATTTCGAATGGAGTTAACTGAGAGCGAACACGCAACCCTCCAATCCAAAACAGTCGCCGTACCTAGGAGGCTATCGCTGTCGCTTTATTTATTACGCACGCTTAAATAGAACATTATATAAAATAACAAAATCACATATTATTTTAATATATTGATCGTGAGAATGTGGGGGGGGGTCCCTGCTGACCTGCACTTGTTTACTTGGAAAGCGCCTTTTTGGGTCGTCATTGACCACCGAACAAGAGTCGTTCAGAGCAACAAGTCACACTTCCCGTATATTTCACTAAGTAAAATGACCGTTGTGACTTGTATTGCAGCGAGTTTAACTGAGAATATTAATTGAAAGTCACACCATACATGCTTATTTGGTGAAGATTGCAGTGACGAACACTAATGATAGTACGACAAAAAACGGCAACACTTTGGGAAATTGACCAAAAATTACAAAATATTTTTTTCTAAATAAAATGCTAATAAAATTTTCCCCTATTCATTATATATGTGCCAGGGTACTAAGATTGTATAAATATTTCAAAATTTTATTATTTACAAAGTGTTATTCTGAGGCCCTGCTTGCAAATGGAATATGTTTTGTAAACTTTCATCTAAATTTCTGAATAATTGTATTTTTACTATATGTCGCTTCATTTCAAGCATGATCACTCAAGTTTCCTTAAAAGTTTTGGGAAAATTATTTTTCCTTTAAACTTTATATGAGTTATAGGATGTAATAGACTTCAATCGTAAGGACTCGTTAAAAATTAATTTATAGTAGAATTTTAAATTTGGAAATTTGAATTTTTTTTTGTCTATTGACGTAAAACATTATTAAAAACATTTTAGATTCTACAATTAGATTCTTCATAACGTTAAGAATAATACTATGGGTAATTTCCAACAAAAATTATGTTTCTAGGTAAATTGCAACTTAAGTATTCGTGTTTAAGAGAACATGCCAAACAGCTAATAAAATGCTATTATCTAATTAGGATTTGACTTTATTCAAAGTTTTTTTTTATGAATCATAATGAATATTAAAGATTGTCTTCATATATAAAAAGTTTTTTAAAACTATAATTAAAAATAAAATCAAGTGTGTATATGCACCTTAGACAAATTGCGCTCAAATAACAAAAAACAATAATTATATTTATCTAAAAAAAATAATAGCTATTTCTCTAAATATATAAAATAATTGTCTTTATATAATTTCTAATAAATCATTTTCTAAATGAATGTACATAAACTTCATTGGCAATTAACGTATTAATATTTCAATATTTTCGCATATATTTTTAACATTCACAATTTTGTAAAGCAGGAATCTCAATTCCCACGAGTCTATAAAAATGAATTCTAAAATCCTGTAGGCAGGAAAAGAACGCGAATTCAATAAAAAATGTTCAACATGTGAATCCTCAGTCTGTGCAAAAGATTCACGGACGACGTAGGCCGCTTCGATTGGAAGAGTAGACGGATATGAATGGTTTAGGAACAAGAATGAAGATCCTTTCCCAATATTCAATCTCGGCTACCGGGGCCGTGTTTGAACAGTTCTTCAAAGATAGCTAAATAAAACTCCCTTTACCCTTGAAGGGGAGATTCGAATGAAGTGCCAAGAGTATATATTATGTAAATATCAGTATATGATGGAAGGAAAGCAAAAAGGCTAGTTTTGTGTTAAAGCAATAGCCATGTCAAATCTAAGGATGTATTATTTTGCGTTGTGTTTTGGGGTCTGCATGTCATGTTTTTAATGTTTCGTGTGTAGAAAATATCGTTTGATGTATGTATGCTACTAAAAGATTATTTGTTATTTAACTTCTGCAGATTATTTGTTATTTAACTTCTGCAGCTTTGACACAGACGACAGTATTGTAAATGATATAAGAAAAAATATAATAAGCATAAAGAAAGATAAGAAGCAAACCATCAACTTATTCTGGACAAAGGCGCATGTGAACGAATGGGGCAATGAAGAAGCAGACTACCACGCAAAGGAAGCTACTAAAAGAACAATAGTAGATATAGAAACAAACTACAGCATAGAACAAGTTAAAGCAATAGCAAAGAAAGAGATCTTGTATCTATGGCAAGAAAGGTGGGACAGAACTACGAAGGGAAGACCCCTATATAGACTTATACCAAAAGTCAGCGAACAAATAAAAGAATACCAAACAAATTTCTACACGGTTCAGCTACTAACAGGGCATGGAGCTTTTCCAATGTACCAATACAGATTCTTTAATAAAAATAAAAACTGCATATGCGGACAGAAAGGTACGCGAAAACACATTCTTTTCAAATGTACAGAATATGAAGACGAAAGAAAAAGATACATAAAGGAAAAAAACTCAATCATTACCACCCTCAAGGAACCCGGCCAACTCCAGGGAGTTATATTAATAATGAGCCGGCAGCTCGAGAGGGTGATGAACCCCCGGCCAGTCTGAAGCTGGGTACTTCAGCGTTTGTTGCTTTAAACATTCTGTGGGCGGCAGGCTAACGGTCCCAGTTTAGTCGCCGTCAGTTATGATTTCATTCACGAATTGTTGAATTGTAAATATGTTACTGTTGATTCAAATGTTCTTATGTCTTATGTCTAATGTTACAGACAGATTTTAATGTACTGTGTCTAACTAATGTAAAATATGAAATTGATTGTAAATGCAATAAGCATAAAATGACTAAATGTAATGACAATGTATAATAATGAAAGAAATAAATGAAAATAAAAGAAGGGAAATCTTACAGTCAGAGGTCAAAATTGAAATAGGATAAAGGTTAATACTAAAGTAAATTAACTCGCACTGGGCAGTGGTTGCTGTCGCGGCGATGAAAGGGTTCCCGGCCCACATCACGCTCTGTATGCCGTAAGGCGGGACAGAATAGAAATTTCATTTGTTATTTAACTAGCAATGGAAAATAAGAACGAATACAACTATTTATTGAAAATACAAAGCCTTTTTTTTATTTATTCCGCATTAGTCATAAAAGTCTAAAAGAAAACATGATTCTAAATGGTTACTCAATGTAACGATGACGTACTGACTTTCTTCATGAAAAGTATCAGCACAAATTTTCTTCAACGAACTCTACAAAATATTTAATGATTTTTGAAGAATAATATTTTTATTTTGACTTAACATTCAACCGAAATATATTGATGATACATGTCATCATAATATAGTAATATCATATACAGTGGATTGCATAATGATACTTTCAACCAAACATTTTATTAATTGCTATAAATCATTAAAATTAAAATTTTATATTGTTATGATAGTATTATATATGCCTTCCAAGTGATTGTATCTTCCTATGTTATTCGCCAAATGATAAATAGATGTTAACGAGTAATTCTGGACAAACAAAAATTTAAAAACATAAACAGGATGTTTATCAGTAAAAATATTTCCTATATACCAATACTCAGGAGAAATATATCAGTGCTTTAAGTGACTCCTTAATGGTTTGAGGAAACGCATGCGTACAAATAAAACTTCATATGTTGTCCTTACACGTACAAGCAATATAATTTTTCTATCTTATTTATTTTAGATTCTATTGTGTGTCAGAATTGTAAAGACAATTCTTAAACACCCTGAAGACACTTTTTAATTTTGGAATTATTTTCACCAACCCATACCTCAAATGTGTGAGAAAAATCACAAATGTTTAAATGGAGTATTAAAGTAAAGTGTGACAGTATTTTTCATTTATTAAATATTTGCCAAGTGAACCAAACTCTAAACTATTAACAACTCCAAATCAGACATGTAATTTAGATCTGTGAGTCTTGCTTAAATAAGTGTCATCCATTCATTCTGAAAGGTATTTTACATTTTAAATTAAACAAGTTGTCGTATCATCGTTATACAACCCACTTTAAGTAAAGGTGCTGCATGTTTTGACCAAATTAGGCTTTTTGAAAATTATGAGCCCTGCTTGGTCGTTTTAATGGCATACTCAATGTAGGACAGATAGTAAAAAGGCGTATAGAATGTTAGGATGTATTAAAAGAAATGTTCCATCTAAATCTAAGGATGTAACCATTGTATAGGAGTTTGGTTAGGCCTTATCCTGAATATGCAGTACAATTCTGGTTTGTTAGAATGATTTTAACATAGGACTACGAAAATGATTTAGGGTACGAAAAGGATTTAGAGATAGACTTTGAACATTAAATATTTATAAACTCGAGGAGAGGAGGATTACAGGGGACCTTATTCAATTATTCAAATTTATCAAATTGGGTGATGTGGAGAGGTTAGAATTTAACATTTATAATGTAACTAGAGGTCATGGATTTAAATTATAAAAATCACGGCTGTATCAGGACATTGAAAGAAATATTTTATTTTTTAAATAAAGTAATTAGCAAAGGGAAAATTTTGCCTGAGTATGTTGTTAACCCTTCAGGGCTGGGAAGTTTTAAAAAGCAATTGGATCGGCATTAGGAAATCGTGAGGATGTGATGGATTGACGGGACCCACCTTTCTTTGCCTAGAGCCCGTAGTTGGTAGACATTATTTGTATTTGCAATACAGAATAAATCAACATCACAAAGCAGTGAATCTGCATCAACCTAAATTTTTATTATATGAATAATCATTTTACTTCACGTGTGGGCATCCTACATAGAAAATAAAGATATCGAAATAAGAATCCGAATATCTTCCTCATTTGAAATACTGTCCATTTCCTCAACCAAGGAAACCTCCCCAAAAATAGATAATACATAAATTCCTTCTAATACATGAATCTCCAAATGTATTCACAATGAACAACGTCATTAATTCCCTTCTTCGGGCAAAGTCGCCAGTATTAAAAAAAAGTAGCCAAAGCAGCCATTGGTATTCAGTTCCTCTCGTGCAATATTCAACGGGAGCGCCATACGAAGGTACTCCACCGAGCGGATGGAAGACGGAAATTTGGTGTTCCATAAAGTTTATGACTGTCATCAATTCCGTCCGATTTCTGTTTCCTAAAATTCTGCGGGTGTGTCCTCTTCCCCGGGAGCTATTTTTATCCTCAGGCATTCTTTGAAGACCGTAAGGGATCATAAAAGGATGCGGCGTCATCTGGCTTCAATGAATGCCGCCAGATATCCTCTCTAGCGAAGACATCTGATGCAAACAGGGATGTAAATAACGCCAAATATTGGCACACATTGTTATGTTTAACTTTAAAATGAGGTAACACATATCTTTTATGTTAGTTCTAATGTATCGATTTAAATACAAACATCATAAGGATTCAATAATGAAAAAATTACATTTTATTATTATTTTTAAGAAGAAAATTGAATAAGGAGTTGCTTTTTCGAAAATGTATTTTTAAGTTCAATGAATATTTTATGTTTCGTACCGGAATTGAATTGAATTTGAGTTATAGAAAATTTTAGATTGTGGTCTCATACATATTTATGGTTACTGTTAAAGAAAACATTTCCTAATAATTTTGAAATGTTGTGTATGTTAGCATTGTAGTTCGTTCAAAATATTGTACCACGGTAACCTGTAACTTTTTCGGCTAAGTAAACTGAGGTATATTAATAAAAATTGCTGGCTTATGCACGTAACGTCTTAACAATAACTTGCCCAAAGACTATTTTGTTCAATACCTGACATAAATTTACCAAAAAGTTTTCAAAAAGACTTGAAAAGTTTTGACTTAATTATTCATACCAAGGAAATGTAACGTATATTAGCTCATAATAGGTGAGATTAATATAATTTAAATCTGTAGAAAAAAAACATTTTAATCGTTTCACTCGATTCCACAATTGGAAGGATTTAACAACTGATAATTAAAACTGTTATAATTAATTAAACTGTATAATATTTAAAATTGTTGATTTTTATTTGAACTTAAGAATGACATTACATCGTATAATGAATTTCATGTATTAAAATATCAGCTTTCATTTTTCTAATTCGTTTGGCAATAGTTTATTTTTAATGAACTTCTGACGTGAAAATTCATTTATAAACTTCCAAAGTTTAACTTAATGAACAATTCAAAATATAATTTAAATCACCCGCTGGTACACGTCTTAAATATTGATAAATTGCAACTTCGTATAATATTAATAATAAAACATCAATTATTCCAACAACAACAAAAAGATTAATAATTACAATAATTTAATGAATTTATATTGCTATATTATAAAAATTTATTTAAAAACTAAGACATTTTTTATAGTGGGATATAAGTATATAAAATATCATCCTTAAAAATTTGCTGAGGTAAGTAACACACTTAGAACAAATGTACACTAGTTAATTAGAATAATACATATAACTAAAAATTATTTTAAATAACATTTTCATTAAATAAATATAAACATAATTTATTTCCTTCTTTGCATATACTTCACATGAGTTCCGACAGGCAATAATTCTTATGAGGTAGAAAACTGTTTAGTTTTGGGATGAAGTTTGACAGACAAGGCTTCGTCTTAACGTCTTAAAATGAGAAAATTCTCAATCTCCAAGTACTCATCTATTTCAACACAGAGCGAACCTTAAGGTGGACTTGTAAAACAATGTAATGGAACTCACTACTTTAAAACTCAATTTCATTTCGCCCTCTTCTCCCTCAGGCCTGTTTAATCAAGTAAAGAAGAAACTCCTCAACGTTTAAACTAGTTCCATCTGCAAAGTTCGTAGCACTTCGGATATACCACGATATCTTACATTCAGTGCAGATTAGAATGCAAATTACAGGGCTGCAAGTGACGAATATCTTGATTAAACTGGAAGAAGATATTTTCTTATCGGGGAAAACTTCGCGTTAGTTCGGGATTGAAAGCGACTACAATGTTTCTTAAAGATGTCAATTTTGTGTTGTCGCACAATCTGTAATTTGTTTAGAGTTTTACAAAGTTGTTGTAGTTGTACAATGCACAACATAATGCACTTTAGATATAATAAAAAAAAAGTTAAAAGCACATTATGATTGAGGAGTTTTTTCAAAAGTCTAAACTATGAACAATAATAAACTTATGAACAATTTTTCGAAATTTAGATATTTCTATCACTGTATTTTGTATTTATTACAAAATCAAAATTATGTTGAGCCACAATGATGTTAATACTGGTAAATTAATACAAATGTAAGTTTGTATTTCATCATTTGTCAACAATTTGGAAAAATTCACAAGAACAGTTTTGATATTAAAATCAATCAGAGTAAGAAAGAGACACTTTTTTGTGATATGTTCTTTAACGTTGAAGAGAATTGCTTTATTTTTTAATATAACATTGATATATAACTTAACAACGCTCAGTATATGAATTTTAATAATAAAAGGAAATGTAAAAGTTGGAATGTAAGGTAAAAAAAATAGACATTTTTCTAAAGCAATTTCTCACTCTGTTAGGCAAAGTGAAGAAGCGCCACCTCTTTTTTCTCTTTAGAAGCATATAAAGATCTTTTTATGGCAACTTTTAACTATGATTGGATTGTTGATTTTCATCATTTGTTATCTTTAAAGCTTTAACTTCGTGGGAGGGAGGGGTCAATAACGAGAGTTTTTCTAAATTCTTAAAAACAACTAAATAAAAAAAGAAGAATCAGCTTCAGCGAGGTCCCTCTTTTAACTAGACCTTTCAGCACTTCATCCTTTTGCATAATTATTTGTTTGCTACGGATTTACGGCCAAACGCATTGTTCAATTTATTTTCAATTTGGCATGAATGTTGCTTGAAGTCATTAAAATCGACGTATATGTATTTTGGTGACTACAGCGCAACTAAATATCGCCAAACGCGCCAAGTATACATGTTATCATTTCAACCTGATTTCGGTTCTAATTCAGGTATTTAGACTAAAAAAAATATGTTGTTGGATAAGAAATGTTTCACTTTAAAACCTGTTGTAAAAAATATCCAGTTATCCGGCATATAACTATCCGTAATTCTCAATTAACCGGATCGTGCATTTATCTGGGAACAGTCGCGAGTACTACTGTTCCCAGAACTATATATACTAGTATTTAAAATCATCAATATATCTAATATAATATCTACATTTCGTAACCTATTTCTTTTTCAATTCCAGACAAACTTGATTAGCCAAAATTTAAATTATAGTACATTTAACGAAACTTTCGACAAATTTGAGTTGTCTTTTTAACAACGTGTTAACAAGCAACAGTATGTAAGAAAAAAAATTATTAAAACATATACACATACTTATATTCTTTATAAAATAATGGCTGGTTACCAAAATATATACCGTATTCGCGTAAGTCCTTTTTGTTTCAATATATATTCTGCCACTATCCTCAAGGAAAGTTAGAAAACAAAACAAGCTTCATATCAGAAAACTTATTTTTCGATTGCTTTAGCGCCATAATTTATTACACGAAAGACTCTCTTAGAAGCGGAAGAATAACTTCCGCAATTCATCTTATCTTAGCTTCTTATCAGCTTTCAAGCTACATTGTTTTCTGGAAATGCGGTTTTCGTATACCGCATCAGGCTTTTTATGCGGTATCTTATTCATAAGTTTACCCTCTAAACACGAATCGTAGTAACTTAGTTTTAGCATCAAGATGTAACTTTTAGTTTATAAATAGCAAGTTACTAAACTATTTTTTTTATAAATGTAGAATGTATGATATATCTTAGAAGTATATTACTAGTACATATTTATAACACTAAAAATATGTAGAAAGTTAATATTTTGAATAGACATCATATTAAGCTAGATAATTTATATATTATTCTATAAAACTGTTTTTAGCTCTATCAAACATATTATTTGTCATTTAGCATGATATAAATGTATTGCTATTTCAGAGTATATAAAAAAATTGAAATCGGAATAGAAATAATTTATAAAAAAATTTAAATTTTAAAAACTACATATACTTTTTAAGAAACAAATAGGATTATATTATTCCTATTCATAAAATATTTAATCAAATTTTTCTATAGTTACCAACGAAGTCAAACTGAGATTCGAAATGTTACTAAACATTTAAACTATCAACTAGACTATCGTATCTAAGTTTTCATCCACTGTCACACGTTGAATATTGTCGCCTAATTTTGAATTGGGGTTCAAGTCATAGAGTAATGATAAAAATAGAGGAATAAAAATACTGATTTCCGTGTGTCCATCATTGAAACCACGTGATATGTGGAAATGCCAATTCAGTCATGCGCCAATATTACTTGGCAAGCCTTGGCGACATTCAGAACTAAGCAAGATCGAAGTATTGTAATATGGTTTTGTGTTTAATTTTGTATTCAAATATCGTTTTTTTAACGAGTGGCACAATTTAAAGGAATTTAAGATATTTATTAAAGATATTTTTCTTACTTTGTACTTTTGAAATAATTGCGTTACATTTTTATGTAAAAAATTTCCCATAAGCGAAGTTCTTTCACTTGTTATTTTGTATACTTCAATAAGAAAATATGAACAATAAAACCTGAGAAATATAAAGAGTTTCGCTTCTTTGTGTATTGAACACAAATAAAATATTTTCGTTTCTCTAATGAAGAGGAAATATTTAGCGCATATTGTTTGAAAATAAGTAAATACCTACATGCCAATTCATTCATGCGTTAAGAAGTTGAATTTGGACAGAACTCCTTATCACCAAAAAAGAAGAAAGTGCGCCAAATTTTAAACTCCTGCAGATGTCAGCGCTATAACCACGTGATGTTTTTTTTTTAATGTTGACACTGTGGCCTTACGAGAGTCTGGTATTGAAGGCGCTTTCTATTTCATATTACAACTCTCTGGTTCAAGTACGTCTTCTGCTGGATTTGAGAAAAATATTAAAAGAACTATTATTTAACGTAGATTTATGCTGTTTAAAGTAAAACTGCAAGATGTATGTTGTAACTAGTACATATACTTAACTGATAATGTTTGTATACTAATATAATAATGCAATTTCTTGCAATATTCACCACCCCACTTTCCCACGCAAGTCCCCTACTGAGGGGTCAAGGAGTCCCAAAATCCTCTATTCGGTGCCAAATCAAAAACTGTTATTTCTACAATGCGTCAGACTTCGAGGAACCAGGGCGGGCAGTAAACTTCATTCACGTGGTCCTTTCGAGACGCCGACTGCCATCCAGGTTTAAAATTCAAAAAACCTAATTAGGGCACAGCCGACCAAATGCAGATCGCCAAAAGTGACCAATCGGACAGGGACTAGTAAATCCAGGGGCGGATCCTCAACCCCCCACAAAACTCTACACCACCGATTCCTCAGAGGGATTATCTTTGACTTCCAGTGGTGCAAAAACATCGAGAATTTGAATTATTTTTTCTACTTTTTTGATGGAAGTATCAGACCGCAAAAATCTAACGGAGTTATTGTAATTTAAAAAATATCTTCTCTTTTATCTGCTATTTGTCACCTTTCGACGCCCTGGAGGTCTGGTGAATCTGACTTAAACTTGTTCACCCGCAAATTAAATATACTTGTTAACTTGATGAAAACTTTATCCAAGTATTCCTGGCGTAATTAGATTAGATGTATATAGCATTTTATACAATCGACTCAACAGTAAAAAAAATACGTTCAATGTAAAATTAATATTAAAGCCACAGCGAAATGCTTATTCTTAGTTACGATCACTTTAGCCTTAGCAATATTAATGTGTAGTTTTTACATTATTTCAAGTAAAATAATAAAACGACCCATTATTCTATGTTTCTACGTGTTGTACATTGAATATAAAGTTTGTGTTCAAATATATTTTTTTTTCATATCCTATTACACAGAAAAAAAAAATTTGCTTAAAAATGAGTAAATGGACGTACTCGTTTTTCTTTGAGTACAATTGCATCATAAATGAGCGATGACGTACTCGAATTTAAGTAATCGTACTTTTTCAAAAATGAGCAGTATGGTTTCATATTGCTAATATCAGCTTCTGTTTAAGCCATCTTAACAAAGCGATCTGGCAAACTTAAAATATTTGTTCAGAAAATGGTTTTTCACATTATTTGATGTCGATTGCTTAAATAGAAGCTGAGTTATTACGACTCAATTATCTTACATCCCGTTCTTTTGCCACGCCTTTTTAACATTACTTCTACTTATAACTTCTTCACGTAGCTCTCGTAATATAACGGATATGGCCCTGGGCCTCGGTGCGGACCGACATAAGGTAAACGGATTGTGTTCGATTCCCGGTAAGTCCTGATTGTAATTGTTGAAATTTGTTGAACGTGATTTATGAAGACAGCCTATGAAGACAAGGAACTGCTCTTTTTTATAAATTTTTACACATTTTTGAGTAAATGTATTTATCAAAAATGAAACCTATGTATTCGGGGCCATGATAAGAATCGAATGTAATCAAATATGTGCACATTTTACTTATTTTTAAGTACATATTTTTAACAATGTACCTAATAACTGGTCTACTTACCTTTTGCTCATTTAACAATTGTATAAGAAGTAATACACTGATATAAAGTAAATAAATATCTTAGCTTTTTTCCCATTGCTACAAGCAACGGAAATGTTCCTATCCTATTCTTACACCAACAACTTTCTACAAAATAAAAGACTCCGAAAGAAGTGAGGATGAAAAAGATTTCTTTACAATACCTCCGACGACTCATCATTCACTTTATTACTTATAGGGAGACAGAAATAAAATAACGGATATCAAGAAAAAAATCGGGAAAACAGGAAAACTATGTTGGATGCCGGACGAATATCGAGCTCTCAAATCTCTAGTTTTGCTTTCGGAAAATGTTCACGCAACGAAAAGAATCAAAAAAAAATCATTTTTATATAGTGAAATAAACCACTAAGTATATTGAATGTGAAAACAATATTAATTATGTTAGTTTCGTGGTTCAAAATCTTGTTTCTAGCAAGTGTGTTGATTTATAGTTTTGGGAAAGAAAGAAAATTGCTGTGGTGTGAAAAACTTGTAAATAAATATTTGAAAAGTGTACCGAAAATACAAATTTATTAATAACAATCAAAATTTTTTTAGTTTAAATTGATCCAAAATATTATATTATTTTTCATTAGTTACGTAAAAGGATGTTAGTTCTAAATAGAACGTTTATCAAGAAGCGTTTGTAGAAATGTTAAAAGTTATGTATTTTATTATACACATTGATAAAAATACACAATTCAACTAATTCGCCTTTCATCTATTGTTATACATCGAATTTTATAGCCTAATATTGTATTGGAGGTTCTGGTCAGACATGGTCTGTATTTTAGAAATATGTTAAAAAATCTATTATTTAACAGAAATGTATGCTCTCTCTTGATAGTTTAAAAATAATACTTCTCATATGAACCATGATAAAAGAATTGGCTAGGCAATGCACATTGAAGATGATAAAAGTAATTATTAACTGACCACATAATTGTCGAAAAAGGAAATTTTATTTATGTAAAGATTTATATCAAGCAAAAAAAATACTAAAACTGGACAAAATAAGAAATGACGTATAATGCTTCATTCGCTTTATTAAATACAGTTCGCCGAAACAATTCGCCGAATACTTATAAAAATACAATTCACCGTTTAAAAAATACAGTCCGCCGAATACTTATATTCTTACATATATGGTTTCAATTAATAACGAAATGTGTACCTCTCCCTGACACAAAAACAAATATATATATATAAGAATTTATAGAAGGACAGGAAAATAAAATATGTCTGTTTCGTATCTCCATTTTTTCTTGCTTTCTAGCTTTATTAGCATCATATATGTTATTTTCGTCAGCCAGTAAGTTTTCTGAATAGAATTTTGACAAATTTATATCATGTTGGAGACAAATATTTTAAATCCAATTAAATTAGCTTTAAATGTTATTCAATTTGTAAATTGTGTTTAATTTGTATTAGAAAACATCGCTTTTAGGCAACGTTTCAGTGTTTACGTTCAACGCCAACGTTCTGTTATTAAAATATACTTCTAAATCATGCATCTCGTGACAAAGACTATAATTTTGAATTATTTGTCAGGTAAACTAAGCTCAAAATTAATTTTAACATTGGTCCCTGTATTTTTATTTGAAATTGTGTGGCTTATTTATTATCTTTTACTTTTTTTAATACACGGCCATTATTATTTTTCATTGCGGTTGTTTTAAGTATATTGAATTTAAAAATTGTTCAGTTGTTTTAAGTATATTAAATTAAAAAAAATTGAGTTGTTTTAAATATATTGAATTTAAAAATTGTTCTATTGTTTTAAGTCTATTGAATTTAAAAATTGTTCAGTTGTTTTAAGTATATTGAATTAAAAAATTGTTCAGTTGTTTAAATTCTATTGAATTTAAAAATGGTTCAGTTGTTTTAAGTATATTGAATTTAAAAATTGTTCAGTTGTTGTAAGTATATTGAATTTAAAAATTGTTAAGTTGTTTTAAGTATATTGAATTTAAAAATTATTCTGTTATTTTAAGTATATTGAATTTTAAAATTGTTCAGTTGTTTTAAGTATATTGAATTTAAAAATTGTTCAGTTGTTTTAAGTATGTTGAATTAAAAAAAATTCAGTTGGTTTAAGTATATTGAATTTAAAAATTGTTCAGTTGTTCTAAGAATATTGAATTTAAAAATTGTTTAGTTGTTTTAAGTATATTGAATTTAAAAATTGTTCAATTGATTTAATTATATTGAATTTAAAAATTGTTCCGTTGTTTTAAGTATACTAATTTAAAATTTGGTATTTTAGAATATATGCATATTTTTGCAATGTTTTTTGTTCAGTTGTCTTTCACGTATGTTTCTTTTAAAACTAAAAAATCCTTTTCATTTCTAAAAAAAATATACTTTGAAGTAAACAAAATCAAAACCAAAATTTGCATAAGCAGTTTAAAATTCTCTAGAACTTTCGAGAAGCATCTAGTGGATCTTCAGTGCTTACAAATTGCATCATTTGTCTCTTTTGTTGGGATTCCGTGACTTTTGCATTTTTTCTTTGGTATTCTGTATTTTCGTTTGTCAACAAGAAGAAATTTCATTTATTTTGATAACGAACTCAATGTTACCTCTTTTGCACAATTAGTGTCAAATAGTGTTAGTTGAATTTACTTAATTATGTTAGTCTATACTCAATGTGAGAGTTTCTTGAACTTTAAGAAATTAGGGGATTTATCTTTAAATTGGAACAGATTAATACATGAGTTTTTAAGAAATGTTCCTAAACATTTTTAAGCTTCTTTAATAAGCTAAACATATTTTATAATCCATACCTAAAAATGAATCAAAATCAAAATGCACAACAAATATTTGTATGATTTATACTGGGTACATGAAAAGTATCTTTACAAGTATCGGATCGCCACAGTTCAATGTGTTGTTGCATGTCAAAGTCGTAAAGCCAATTCTCATACACCCTGTATATTCTTTAGTTTGATTAAAGTCATTATTCATAAAACAGTATTAATGTTCAGGAGCACACACTAAAAACGAGTAAATTTGTTAACCAACTATGTACTATCAACTATATAAAAAAATCACAATACTCCCCCCCCCCCTCACCCCAGCTTCCTAAAAATACCATATGACCATTATTTTTTTATTTAATCTTTCAACATGTGCAAACTGTGCTTAAAATATTAGCGAAGTAGTTGGACAAAAAAAAAAGCCACATTAACACAGCCAAATGATTACTATCGTTTAATAATTTTGACCACCTCATATTTCTAAATACTGGAAGCACTGTTGTTTGAGGTTTTCTATTTATCGAAATCATTTCTGGTTTTATAATATTGACTAAACAATATTATATTTTTTGCATAAGACAGCAATATTTAAATCAAGTAATTTTATATCTGGAATCCTTTATTTCACAATTGTCCAATATTGTTATTTTCAATAAGCTGAAACACTTTACGATATTAATAACTCTCATTTTTATTTTTACTAATTGTGTTATCAAGAAATAAAACAATAATTATACCTACCAAGTAATAGACTTATAAAAAATAAAGCTATATTCCACTCTCACAGTACTCAATCCTTTATTAATGTTTTTTCAATGAACATTTTCTGAAGAACTACAAGGTATTTTTAACTAACAATACCGTAGACTCTATTTTACTTTAACATAAGCTTTTTTTAAAAATATATGCCCATGGCGGGAAATAACAAAAAAATACAGCCAAATAAAAAATACACTCAAACCTGTTTTTGTGCGGTAGATAGGGACCGCATAAAAAAACGCTTAAAAAATTCGCACGATACTTCACGAGTAGCTATAAAAATAGTTTTCGCAACACAATTAAAAAATATTTTTTTATGCGGTGAATAGGTACCGCATAAAAAAAGTATCACATAGAAAATAACTTAAAACCTTACGAAATAATTCGGAATTGCTTTTTTAAACGAAATCAAGACACGAGCCTTGACAGCTACTTGGAATCTCGACAAACCTTTTGGAATCGGATTTAGAAAATACACATACGAACATTTTTAAATATTTTATTTACATATGTACTTATTTTACACATACAAAACTTTTCAAAAGGTATAACCATAATCCTTCGTAGTCTGACAATACGCGAACTTGGTTCAAAATCGCTTTCGTCACTTGAGGGTACTACCTCGCACTCGTTTAGAGTTGACTTTTTTCAGTTACCATGTAGTCAGTGATCAGTTTTTGCGACGACTGTTGTTTCACTAGACGCTTGTATATGTCTCGGTATCAAGATAATCAATTATGTTCCAATTTGATTAAAATTTTCATATACCGCACAAAAAAAGACCGCACAAAAACAGGTTTGAGTGTACTGACAAAAACAATATGACTGAATATTTATAATTATATTTTTATTTAATAAAGGTATATAACATGTTAAAGTGTATTACCTAACAGGAAATATTTTAATCCCTAGTTTTTAACTTGAAATACTAAACTTTAACCATTTCTTACGAAAAAAGGTTCTTAGACGTAAAGAAACGGCGCACATTCTTTTTACGGCTGTTAGAGCGATTTCCTTCCCCTTTGAAAAGTTTGACAAAGGAAGGCACCACCTATTAGGGAGGGAGAAGAAAAGCTGTCCTTTTCAAGAGATACATTTAAATGTTAGAGTTTTCTCAAAAAGCAAAGCACATTTTGTGTACGCTGGTTAAGAGAAAAAATGTCGTTTTTCAATTATCCTAACCACAAAGTGTGGTTGGTAATAGTCCCATTTCCTTGTTAAATGAGCATGGAACATACTTAACGAGTTGGTGTGACAGTGTGCTGTCACACGTTGCAATTTTTACATAGGGATCTGACCTATTTTGTACTTTGTGCAATTTGGTCAGATGGCTAGACTGACGGTCGCCGGTTTTTATTACTGTGTTACATTGTGGGAGAGTTTCGTCACTGAGCCATTTTTTTTACAACCACGCCAGGATTGGCCAGGAGGGGTGACCAGGAGGGGCGGAGCGAATTCCAAGTGGTGGGTTTAATAATTTATGTGGAATTACAACCCCCACCCCAAGACACCACCGTGGGAAATTCAAGGTTTCCCACATGACTTTCAACTCTGCCTTTGCCCAAGAGATACGGGTAAATTTTTGCTCCATCGTCTCCCGTCCTCATGTCCATCTCCGGAAAAGTCCCCAATTCCATGAGACCAGACGGCAGCGCTCCCATTTCGTACCAACGCCACTGATGCCAGGACACCAGACGAGCCCCTGGAGAAGGAAAGGTCCTGATGCCAGGACACCAGACATCAGCATCCACATTTCATGGTAACGCCCCTGGTAGCCGGTCATCTACACCCCAAACAACCAGCTAATCGCCTCAGACGGAACTCTCCCCAACCGGTACACGTGAGTCAGTATCACATTATTGCACATAACCCCCCAACCATAAGTTTTCTCCTATATAATTTAATGTGTCAATAAAGCACCGTTTTAAAAGTAAATTATTGGTATGTATGTATTTTTTCCAAGACGACATTATTCATAAAGATACAAAAAAATAACACAACGCAATCCAAAAAATGTACTAGCCAATTTACCCCACGACAGATGGTGCCTCGGACCAGTCTTAGATTTATTTTATTAAATTTGAGCTTATTTGGAAATTATTGCAATGTTTGGCAATTTAAAAAAAATGAATGATGTTGTATTGGAAATTATATATGGTAAATGGTAATAATAAGTAACGAAATACCTCCATGCAATTTATCTGGTTAAATATATTGTGTATTGATTGTTGTGCATGTATTTGAATATTTATATCAGACTAGTTATATATAAGAAATATGGCTCCAAGAAAAAATAGGAACAATACGCCCGCTAGAGACGAATCTTCGGAAGACGAAGAGTTAATTGTTGGTAGTGCAAAAAGTGGCGCGAAGTTGAATGGGATAACTTTAATTTCTAATTTTGACGGACAAAAAGACGAAGTCAGATTCTACTTCGATCAATTTGAAGAAATCTCTAAATTAGCCAAATGAGAGGAACAAACTAAAATTACAGTGCTTAAAAGCAAATTAAAAGGGAAGGCGCTTAAATTTCTAATTTCTGATCCTGCATTATCTGGAGCAAAGAACTTTAAAAAAATAAAAAATGCATTCATCGAGTATTTTTCGGAAGAAACAGATATTAATGCTAAACAATTCAAATTTAACAACATCCAGATGAGAGATGGCGAACGAATTAAGGATTTATCACACAGGATTGTTTTAGCAGCCAACGATTACCTGGGGGGATCAGCAGCTATTTCAGAAGAGACAAAACAAATGTTAGACAAACTTCAGCTTTCAAAATTTATAAACGCCCTATCACCGGAATTGCAAATCGAAGTAATTAAAAGTGGCCCGAAGTCTTTCTCTGACGCAATTCAAACAGCCTCGAATTTACAAACAGCACTAGATTCAATTGCACAAATCAAATTAAACAATTTACTTACGGATCACAACAAAGTATTTGAACGCTCTGAATATAATGTGGAAAAACAGTTATCGGAGTTAAGGGAAGATATTAATAATCTAAGTATTGATTTTGCCAGAAAGGCAGAATTGGAAAAACCCTCTAAATACTGCATTGCATGTGGGGATACAAATCATTATTTTGCGGAATGTGAGACGTATAGGAATATTAAAATAGCTGCCGAGCGCACTAACGATAGCGAGATTGAGCAAAGAATCGGATATGGAAATTTTAATCGAAAACAATATCCTTCGAATAAATTCAATCGCAATTCTTTTGGTAGGGGAAATTTTAGACAACAATTTGCGGAAAATCGAAATACACGGAATTTTGCAAGACAAAATTACGACGAGAATAGAACGGACAGGGGAAATTTTTCCGAGCGAGAATTTTTGGAAAGTCGAAATGGACGAAATTTTAATAGGCAAAATGATAGGGGTCAACAAACTGATGTGAATCAAATACGCGCTAATAATATAAATTCGGAAAGAAATCAGGGAACAAATGGCGATTCTGAGGTAACTAGACATGTGTCGTTTAATGAACAAGATCTAGTGGCGTCACCTCAAGTGAATACTTTGGTTGCTACAGTTAAAGGGAATGATTTGGCAAGTAATTCAGATATTTGCGATTTACCAATTATAACTGTAGAGGCGGGAGAAATTAAATTCTCTTCATTGATCGATTCTGGGAGCTCGTGTTCATTTTTAGAGGCAGAAGTATTTAATGAAATAAAAAAAACGCAAAAAGTATCAATAATACCCCAAAATATTTCAATTAAAACTGTGACCGGAGAATTAGTCAACTATGAATGTTCCGCAAAAGTACGGATTAAAATGGGAAATAAAGTTATTACGCATACATTTTTTGTCATAAGAGACAAAATTGGTGAGTATCAAGCGATTTTTGGAACGGATTTATTAAAGAGATATCAAACGGAAATCAATTTTGGTAAGAGCTATTTAAAATTTGAGGGTGAAATTATACATTTACAAAAGAAAGCAAGCGTTGCTCAAGGTGTTTGTAATAATATGACTCTTATACCTGGTTCACTAAAACGAAAACTAATTTTACAAAGCGGTCAGAGTAAAATTATCGAGATAAAATTGAAACAAGAAATCGGTAAAGATATGGAAGTATTTTTCCAACCCAAACGTTTGAAATCTAATATCGAAATTATACCGAATATGGATAATTCGGATTATAAGCAAATCACAGCTGCTATTGTAAATTTGGAGGGGAAACCAATTATTCTTAAACGAAGAATGAAAATTTGCGATATAAGAACACGTAATAAATTTCAAAGCGATATTAATAAAAATAATATAGGCAAATATGAACTCAAAAATGCTCATGTGTCAGGTAAAAATGATATCGGGTATCAGGTGGATTCCCAAACTAATCGGAAAGTGAATACAGCGATATGCAAGGTAAAAGAAATGGGAGTAAATAAATGTGAAAGGGTTCCTCAGATTGAAAAGTCAGTCAGTTTCATAGATAAGTGTCCAACAGCTGGTAATATGCAAATTTTACAAAATGGTAAAATTTTAGAAGAGTATAGAGTTTATAACACAAGATTAAAAAAAATTGAGAAGCGTAAAATCCATTTGGATTAGTTTGAAGGTGTGGGAGTTTTGTATACTTTTGTATAAATAAAACAGGTAGCATGGTGTTATGTAATACATCATAAACAAATAAATAAACAGTATGCAAGTGAGGTATAATCAACAAAATATAAGGTAATTTGTGTGAAGAGTCATACAATTGTGTTCAAAATCAATAAATAAAATATTGTATGTAAGTATAACATATAATATGTGTACAAAAAAAATGCATAGGGTAATTTGTGGAAAATACATAAAATAATTTGTGTAATTAGGTAATTTTGTGTAAAGACATAAAATTATTTTGGGATAAAAAAAAGTATCTGGCATTCAATAATAAAATAAATAAATAGAAAAAAAAATTTCACCCATTTGGAAATCGGCTAAAAAGCGAAGTCAGCAAACGTTTTTTTTTTCTCTTCTTTTGACTAAACCCCGAGTGGGAAGGGGAGACGAGTTTCAATGCCTATTTTGGAGGCTGGCCGCTCTGTAGTAGGGGAGAGCAGAAAAGAGGGGTCACCGGTTTTGACCCGTCGACGTTTTAGGGTTGCAGGAAAGAGGCGCGCTTTGCATCGTTGAGTTGGCATGTAAAATAAATTGGCGATTATTATGGGAAAAATAAGGAAAATGGTTGTCAATTATTAAATGCACATAAGATTTTTCCAATGGGTAGAAATAGGTGTTGATTGCTGAAATAAAGGGATTAGACATGTTAATGTAGAACAATTGTTCTGCCGGGTAGAGGTTCTACGGGCAACAAGTGAAAATTTATCTCTTGGCGTCGATTAAAAAATATATAAAATATTTTATAGTTAGGTAAACAATTACAAGGTTAAATGGTTATGCATTACAATGAGTTAGATATTCTCAGAATTAATTTCAGGGATCAATTAATTGTTTATATACAGGAAAAGAGAAAATTTTCCTTTTACAAAATTGGCGTGTGGCGCCAAGTTTGGCGACAAAAATTTGTGCGAGCACATGTGAGAATTAAACGAACTAAGCACGTTTAGGAAAAACAATTCATATTGGTATGACAATCCAATCAATTTACAATGAAATCTAGAAAAGGGGCATAGTGGATACAACACCTTACGTGATTTTTTTTACTCGAAAAACGATCAGTCGTTGTCCGCATGGTTCCTGGTCGGTTGTTCGGGAAATGCGTAAACAATCGAGGGGCCGAGCCCCACTTCACTTCTCTTCGAGGGGGGGAAAGTGTTTTTTTTTTTTTTTTGGTTTAATTGTTAAGAGGACGAAAGTCCAGGGGTCGGTTGAATAGGGTCGACCTTGGTGGGACAATTTCTTTTCGCGGGGGGTTTTGCTACGCCCATGATGTCGAGAGTAAAGAGAGGGTGCAGACGAAGGTTTCGGTTTGAAGCTGTTGGAAGCTCGCTCGTTTAGAGTGTGGCGTTTGTGTAAACGATTGAGACGTTACGTATCATTTCCGTGGGAATTGAAATTTGAACAATTAAAAGCGTCTTGAGTATTATTGATTGATATTGTGTAGAATTAGATAATGATTGTTTCTATATATGTGTTGTAATGATATAAAAAAAAAAAAAAGGAAAATGTGTGTGACGTGTTTACAGTGTAACGTATTTAATTTAAAAAAAAAATCTGTTAAGAATCAATGAATTATGTGTGATTGAAGAGACTATCAAACATGATTTTTTGTATAATTGAATAATTATATATATAGGATTTTAACTAGTAATGCAATTAAATGTGACGAGTTAGCGTAAATATAGGAGCGCATAGAAAAGTATTTTGCGACTCATTTCGCATGGAGATATTTTGTGTTTTAAAGTGTATAACTGTATTAATTAGTGTACTTTAATTTTAATTTTGGTGCTATTAATTGGAAACTAATATGACACTTTTATAAGGAAAATCGTACTTTATACAGACAATACGAACTTTTAGAAATATAAATTTTTGGGGGATATGTGTGATTTTGACTAAGTGGTATGACTGACTTTTTATAACTTTCCATTGAGATTTCCAGAAGATAAAAAGAAAACAGAAGGATGTCCATACAAATGTTTAAAGAACTTTTAACAGGACAATTTTCTACATACAAGTACTATTAACAGGTAATGCGAGAACTCAGGTTTTCGCGGGAAAAGTTAAAGACTTTCCTACGCAATTTGCCTTGTGTACAAAAAGGTTTAAGACCTTCACTACAAATTGACATTCTGGAACAATTATATAATGAATAAATGTAAAATAAGGTTCAAGACCAAATTTTATAATTTGAGGGTTACCAAGTATGTCAGTTGTGATTATGAAATGTAAAATAAGGTTCAAGACCAAATTTTATAATTTGAGGGTTACCAAGTATGTCAGTTGTGATTATGAAATGTAAATAAGGTTCAAGACCAAAATTTATAAATGTTAAAAATTACCAACCCAAATTTGTTATATGTAAAAATTGTATTTTAATGTGTTTTTAATTTTTTTTTAATTAGTGGAAGGGGGGTACTGTGACAGTGTGCTGTCACACGTTGCAATTTTTACATAGGGATCTGACCTATTTTGTACTTTGTGCAATTTGGTCAGATGGCTAGACTGACGGTCGCCGGTTTTTATTACTGTGTTACATTGTGGGAGAGTTTCGTCACTGAGCCATTTTTTTTACAACCACGCCAGGATTGGCCAGGAGGGGTGACCAGGAGGGGCGGAGCGAATTCCAAGTGGTGGGTTTAATAATTTATGTGGAATTACAACCCCCACCCCAAGACACCACCGTGGAAAATTCAAGGTTTCCCACATGACTTTCAACTCTGCCTTTGCCCAAGAGATACGGGTAAATTTTTGCTCCATCGTCTCCCGTCCTCATGTCCATCTCCGGAAAAGTCCCCAATTCCATGAGACCAGACGGCAGCGCTCCCATTTCGTACCAACGCCACTGATGCCAGGACACCAGACGAGCCCCTGGAGAAGGAAAGGTCCTGATGCCAGGACACCAGACATCAGCATCCACATTTCATGGTAACGCTCCTGGTAGCCGGTCATCTACACCCCAAACAACCAGCTAATCGCCTCAGACGGAACTCTCCCCAACCGGTACACGTGAGTCAGTATCACATTATTGCACATAACCCCCCAACCATAAGTTTTCTCCTATATAATTTAATGTGTCAATAAAGCACCGTTTTAAAAGTAAATTATTGGTATGTATGTATTTTTTCCAAGACGACATTATTCATAAAGATACAAAAAAATAACACAACGCAATCCAAAAAATGTACTAGCCAATTTACCCCACGACAGTTGGCTATGTGCATCATTGGATAAAATAAGCACTTCAATCCAATGAAAAAATTATTTATATCGCTACTACTAATAATACTTTAAATTAAAGTAAAAGATATGCCGTAATTTAAAAAATAAAAATTCTTAAGATGTACTTTTTTTGCATGATTTTAAATTTGTGTTTACTTTTAAAATATAAAATTGGTTAGAATTTGTTTCTAGAATTAGAAAGCACTTTTTGATATTAAAAAGTACCTTTCCATATAATAAAAAAATCTTTTTTAAGAAAAAAATAACCAAATGTAAGAGGAAAAAAACGTTAATTGACAAAATTATTTTAAAAAAATATTTTCATTTCACAAGCTAGTTGAAAAATTTGAATATTTAAGAATAATTTTTTACTTATTATTTTTTTTTTAAACCAGTGCCAAAATTTAAGTAAATTGGCACCAACTTAAAAAAAAATTAATATCTAAAAAAACACTATTAAATATTTTCAACTTGCTTGTAAAATTTAAAATTATTTTTTGCTTTTTAACGCTTTTTTTTTCTTAAAGTTGTTTTTTCTTTTTTTAAAAAAGATCAATTTTATTTTCCTCTTTTATTAATTTAACAGGAGACTTCGTCCAATGCTATTATTATTCATCAAAAAAATTCAAGTTTTTGCAGACTTTTTCCACACCCAGGATGCTGGGAAAACTATATTGGCCCAACAATGTCTATATAACCATGAAAATATTTTGAAATGGAAAAAAACGTTTAAAAACATCAGATAATTCCGGATAACTAAATTCTTAAATTTGGTAACCAATTTTTTAAAACTTTTTTTAAGTAGATGTTTCTCTATCCAACGAAATAATAATTTTCGAAATCGGACAATATTTTTTTTTAAAACGGGTGTTTACAACAATTGGTTAATTAAGAATTCCGGATAGTTAAATACCGGATAACTGGATATGAGTTACAAAAGCAAAAGTGAGACTTCGCCTATCCAACAAAAAAAGTTATCCAAATATCTGAATTAGAACAGAAATCATGCCCAAACATACATTAAAATTACTTAACAGTCGAATTGATAATCACTTCTTTGGCACGCTTTTCGAAAAAGGTTGGCGCTCTTAAGTTGGTTAAAAAAAAGTACCTCATTCTTACTTTTAAATCGTTTACTAAAGGAAATAATTTCTTTTTCTCGAAGTTTAAAGCTGACGTCCATTTAAATTGAAGGACAGTCATGTCCAAACTTAAAACACTTAAGCCTTGAAAATTGATACATTTAGACAAAAAGACAGACCACGTCTTTGAAATGTCAGACATACTTCGAGCAAGTAGAGAAATCTATAAAAAGATCCTGAAATTCGAACATTTCAAACGACGTCGAGTAAAAAAAAATACGATCCTTTCTTTTATTCCGATATATTTAAACTTCAAGTTTCTCTCCGTTTGTTGCCTGTGGTAATACGAAATGAAAATCTTAAAATAAATAGAAGAACTCACGGTCAATATTCACTGGAAAAACAATGGAGATAAAGGTAAAGAAATGATTTGGAGGGATTTCAAAGAAATACGAGATAAAACGATTTATTGTATTTATTGATATATTTGTATTTCAACAAAAAATAATTAGCCTTGTTAAATTTCATATTATTTGCTTTCAAAATTAATATATTATACATCAAAAGTAATTTATGTAACTAATCAAAAGTAAATGCAGTATATTTAAAGTGATAAAATTTCATTTCATATTTAAAGCAATATGTTTAAAACAGAACTTATATGATTTTATTAACAAGATTACGTATTAATAAATGAGAATAGCATGTATACAGTTTTTAAACAATTAGAAAATCCACAATTAATTTTAATAATAGTTGTTTTTAATAATAAGTACAATTCCAGAACTTGCTTTGTCAATGTTTGCTGATTTTGAGAAATCAAAAGGTTTATCAATATTTTGGTTAAGACAAGTTTAGGAACTGTATCCTTCCTTTTCAAAATTATACTTTTTCGAAGTTGACAAATTACTTAAATATGTAGATGACAAATTACTTAAATATGTAGATGACAAATTACTTTGTCAGATACATATTTATAATGGTTATAAACTAAATTATATATACTTATTGATAGTGCAACATCTTAAAAATACAGTTTTTTTAACAAACAATGCATTTGTATAAGCAATTATTTAAAATAACCACTAATGATTTAAATTTAATTACGATACGATACAATTTGTTACTGAACACCATTTAAACATTCTTAAATAAATTTTACTTTAAAAAAAGTCCATCAGATTCAACTTGATTCTTTTTAATACTGTCAAAATAATTCTTCATTCTTACCAGCCATGTTTCTTCAGGAAATCTTCCCTTATTCTATCAAACAAGCTTTTTATGTCTGAAAGCAAGTCTGCTTTCGCTACATGTACAAAATATTTCGATATTGAGCAGGTATCTTAACTCCAATGCTCACATCGAATCACTTCAAATTCGGAAATTGTCTTTTTCATTCTCCATTTCTCCATCGGTATCGCATTTGCGTCCGTATAAAACTGCGGAAAGCTGCATCGAAGCTCGCAACTAGCGAAAGATGGGATCTATGAATGAAATTGACAGGTTGGAAAAGAGTCTGCGCTTTAGCAGTGGATTCCTCTGTACTTTGTCAAAAATTTAAAAGTTTCATAGGCTTTGCCAACGGCGGACTCGTATACGAGAGGGATAGATGTCAATGATGGAAAAGTCTTTGTATGCTACTCTTATTTTACATTATTTTCCATCGCATATTGAATATCAACAGATATAGATGATGCCCTATCGTCTTTTATTTTACATCTTGTAGGGATGATTTGTTTTGTTGCTATTTGAAGCCTTTTGTTTCAAAAGCATGATCATAAAATGTGCAGCGATTCTTTTCTGGGGTACTGGAAGGGTTCTCTTGAATTTTTTGTGTGTTGAAAAAGAGTATTAAAATAGCGTCTGGAAGCTGTAATACTAGTATTTTTATCCACGATTTGAAACCTTTTAAGATATTAAAATCAGTTGTCAATTTTATTTCATAAAACGTTCTGTGCCTACGGATCCACATTTTTTATATATAATTCTAAATTTCTATAAAACAGGTTTTCGTTTTATAGGTACATTGAAATATAGATACATTTTATCAATACATAATTATATTAGAGAATGTATTCGTATAATATTTAGCTTAAACTGAAAAATGGGGTTAAATAACCTATTCAAATGTAATAATAACTCATAAATAAATTTACAAAACATTTTTTTCCACAGTAAAGTAGTAATTATTATAGGTGATAATGATTTTGTAATTTTGAGTCTAGATACAAAATGTACTTTTCGTTAATAAAGGAATTTTTTTTAATAAATATTAATTTACACATTGTTAAACATTTGCTTTGATCTCGTTATTTTCTTAACTTACTTTATTTAAAGGCGTACATGAAAGCAAAAAATTACATTTCTGGGTGCTTTAATTCAAATTCAATATTCAATTTGTATGAGTATACAAAAGACACACGATAGTTTGTTGTATGAAAACTTCAATATAAAGTCTAAAAACGTCAATTTATTTACAAATATTCCTGGGTTTTATACAAATGGGAAACGAATTAATACATTCCAATAAAAAAATTAGAAATGTTTCTAATTTATTTGATTTTTTTTTCAATCTTTTGCAAAGTGGGAAAAATGGGTTTTCGAATTATTAATTATGAAGATTTGAAAATTCGTAAAAATTTAGCGTTTTTCAGAAAAAGTATAGTTATTCGGCAAAAGTATGAATTTCGAAGATTATACATGACACGAGTTAGCTGCAATATATTTAACACTGTTTATATGTTAATATAATTAATTTGCATACAATTTTTTTTTCGAATAAACTATCAACAAAAGAACATATTTCGATTTATAAAATGGATGTCATTTGTTTGTTTAATTAGAAATTGAATAGAAAGTTTTAAATGAAATTAAAAACGGTCTGCGGATTAAATTACAAATAACGTCAATACAGAAAAAAAATCATGAATCAAAATAAACGAAAATTATACTGACATAGTTATTTTTCAAAGATAATAAATAATAATAAAAAATATTTTTTTCAAAATAGTGGATTATTGATAAAGATTTAGAAAGCTCTAACTAAAACCATCCCGAAATAGTTAATATACTGGAATTATATTCAGTATATAAATATATTGTGAATTTGTAAGATTTGATAGTAGTTATTTATTCTGTTGTTTTCAAGTTACTAAATTGACTAAAAAATATTTTATATCTCATTTTGCACAATAAATTCCATGCTTCGTACAAAAAAATCACTTTAGACCACATATGATTCGAAGTAAGTTACCTTTAAAAAATAATTATACAAAATATTTTTTAAAAAACTCAGAATTAAATAAAAAATAACGATTATATTTCAAATAAATACGTTAACGTTTTTATAAAATAACTGTTATTTAAAAAAAATTCCGGGGAGAAATTGGACTTTAGCGTCCAAAATCGAGTAGTTGTAAAACCCATTTTCTCAACTTTATCTCTTATAGTAAAAAGGTCAAAATATCATTTTAGACATGCAGTAGTCACTTTAAACTGCCTATTCCAAAACAAGACCTTGATGTCGTGTGGGCACATTGAGTTGATTATTGGATAATCATAAAAAAAATTCCAAATTCAAATCCTGCAGATTTTAAACACACATGATTTAAGGTTAAGATTAAATTTTAATCGACTTTTTATTAACTTCCTCTTTATACAACGTAAGTTCACAAAAAGGTAAATAAACCAAGCGATAAAAAAAGCATTTAAATTATTGTTTACTCATATTTATATTAGATTATTACTAATCTATAGGAATAGGATCACTTGTTTTATCAGAAAAGTCGCAAATCATTAATTGAAAATGGCTTAAAAGGTTTAATTATAACAGTTTTATTATAAATCATGTCGATCATAAAATATTATTAAACTAAGTAGGACCTGATTTTCTATTCGGCCGGATATTCCAGGGTTACTTAAAAACTGTATATATTCTTTTTAAAAATCTAGGGTGGAGTAGGGCAAGAGCAGCCAAGGGGCATATGTGGCCACGGCTTGTTATTTTAGAAACACTTTGATATTTCACTAAAAAACCATCTACGCATACAATATTGGAATCTTCTCTTTTGATGTTCCACAAAAAGTCTTGCAATTTCTATCTTGATAGTAATCTTTTATTTTTTAAAAAGTGCATGCATTTTTAGCTCTCAATGGAAGTTCGGTTTGGAAAGTTTTTCCCTTTAGTATATTTGATCTTGAATATCAAACTTAGTATTCTTATCAAGTTTCATGTCTAGTTTTCAACTACTCATATTATTCTGGAATTGAACTAATGGTTTAGAATTGGCAGCAGCGGTTACACTTGCCCCGTCATTTTGGCACGTGCACTGTTAATAATATGTACTTAAAAATAAGTAAAATGTACTCATTTTTGATTACATTCGATTCTTATCATAGCTCCGAATACAAAAATTTCATTTTTTAAAAAGACATGTACTCAAAAATTAATTAAAAGAGCAGTTGCTTGCCTGCATATGTTGCCTTCATAAATCACTTTTAATGATTAAAATCAAGTCTTACCGGGAATCGAACACAATCCGTTTACCTTACGTCGTGTTCAAATAAGTCCAGGTCTTTATCCATTGTACCACCACAAAGATGTAAAGAAGTTATAAACAGAAGTAATGTTAAAAAGGCGTGACAAAAGAATGGAATTTAAACTAATTGAGTTGTAATAAATCAATTTCTATTTAAGCAATCGACCTCAAAAGAAGAATTTAAAAGTAGAATTCAGAACAAATATTTTAAGTTTGTCAGGTGGATTTGTTAAGATGCTTGAACATACGCTGATATTAGCAATATGAAACCACACTGCCCATTTGTGCAAAAGTACGATTATTTAAATTTGAGTACATCATCGCTCATTTACGATGCAATTGTAGTAAAAGAAAACGAGCACGTCCATGTATTCATTTTTTTCCCTGCACAGGCTATTGATAAGCAAGGATATTTGACATTTCCAGTCGCTTGTTCCTTGTACAACCTTCAATAAGTCATCTGACTCATGTAAATATTATTGTGTAAAAAGTGTCTAGTTATCCGGCATTTTACTATCCTGAATTCTCAATTAAATGGACCGCTTGAAAATATATATTGTTTTCGAAAATTCTTTTTTTTACGTATAGAAAAACATACAGTTGTTATCCGGCTTTTATTTAACCGGAAATATCGATTAACCTGACTTTTTTTTAAACATTTTCGCCGATTATGAAAATTTTTCATTCTTGGAAACGGATTGTTTAACTACATTATAATTTCGTTTCCCCGACGTTTATTAAATCGAATAAAGTTATCAACAACTTAAGTTTCCTGTTGATAAATAGCAGGGGATTTTCCCCCTGCTATAATAAATTTAAATCTTAAAAGAGAAATATAAAATATATATATTTTTTTTTTAAAAAAAGGGAAAAAATGAGAAAAAGGTGAACATTATTTTTACTTTTAGAAACAAGTGAAAATATTTAAATAATTTATAGCATATTTATATACTTATTTCAAGTAATAAGTATACAAGCCGGAAAATTAAAAGCTAAATTTCGACGCCCATATCAAAAAGTAGTAGTAAATCTTATATATATTTCTCTTACGCGGTGATCGCAAAACGCATTATTTCTATATGTAGAGGCAACACGAAACTTTTGTTAACATCAACAATCGCGGTCGCCATTGAATGGCCGCGCTATTTAAAAATGAATTTTAGGATTGCCTAGCCATTTTGATGTCTCGATATTTTAATGTTTTTCGAAGAATGAGTTGAAGCTGTGCTGCTGCAGTGTATAAGAAAGCGTATTCGATGATCCAGCGAAAGCTATGTCAGACGAACTTTTGTTTACAAAATCAACAATCGTGGTCGCCATTCAATCGCCGCGGTATTTGAAAATGAATTTTAGGATTGCCTAGCCATTTTGATGTCTCGATATTTTAATGCTTTTCGCAGAATGAGTTGAGCAAGAAAGCTTCTTCGCAGATCCAGCGAAAGCGTAGATGATAACTATTTGTAGAAGTTGATAATTTCGGGTGCATGACGGAAGTTAGCGAATTTTGTGGGGCCTTTTTCGGGAAAGTTCGCCTGCCACATTTATTAAAGGATTTGTTATCTGACAATACAGGCAAAGGAAAAAAACAATCGTCAACATGGTTTCTCCCTTATATGCAACTGAACAGAAAAGGACTGAAACAACTAATCGACGTATGGATAAAAATAGTGGATGTTTCCGCAGCATTATGGATAAATTAGATGTTTTATTGACATAAGTAAATCCATTTGCTGAATCATATCTTCAAATGCACCAATTAGCCAAAAGTAATCCTACGGCAGACGTCAAGTTAGTTTTTTTGGAAATTCCAACGACGGTACAATGCATCTATCCTATAGGTGAACATTGCCAAAGATATCGCCTATGAATCAGTGCCCAAATCCTATGGTATATCCCCTACTTTTTCTCGAGGATAATTCGGTTGGCCGAGCAAGTGGAAGAAAGGTGCACTGCCAAATGTATTCAAGTTACACAATTGCAGTATTACGCTTACAGGCTGGCAGTGCGAGAGGAATTTAGTATTTTGCGGAAAACTCTTTCAGTAATACATTGTTGATGCCTACGTGAAAACAGAAGATTCCCGTTTAAATTATTGCACCTAAACCAAGAGAACTTGAGAATTGAGCTGTACCAAGGTCTTTTGGATGCTTTACTGAAGTATGTAATAGTTTTCAGCAAGCGTGTAGAGAGCTTGGGTTTCTGGACGGTGCTCAACATTGGCATGATACATTAAGCGAGGCATCACACATAAGAATGCCACGTCATTTACGAATGCCCTTTGTTGTTATTTGTGGGTTTGGAGAAGTAGAAGGTATACCTTCACTATGGACACAGCATTGCAATGTTCTTTGTGAAGATTTTGTGCACCAGTACTCGCAAGAAACTGGAGTACAAAATGCCTCTTCTGAAATTAATGAACAAAAAGCAGCTGAAGGTCGACTCAACATTGAAAAGCTCAATGCTGAACAGAAAATTGTTCTTACAATGGTTCCAAGTGCTGTGTATGAAAAGAAGACGTCTAAACTTTTTTTTTAGATGGGCCAGCAGGAACAGGAAAGACTTTTGTGTATTCTACTTTATTGCATATAAAATGGGGCCAGGGGAAAGGAGACCAAGCAACACATGTTGCATCTACTGGAATTGCTGCTACATTGTTAAGTGGAGGACGAACTGCTCATATAACTTTTAAGATAACCCTTATCTTGAAGCAACATTAACCTGTAATTTAAAACCCAATACACCTGAAGCACGAATATTCAAATTAATTATTTGGGATGAGGCACCTATTTATATGCCTTTTTGGCTGTTGACAGACTTTTGCAAGATTTGACTCATTGCTCTGAGCCATTTGGTGGAAAAGTTGTGCTCTTAGGCGGAAATTTTCGTCAAGTGTTACCTGTAATTCCTAGCAGTTCCCGTGTTTTGACAATTGCTAGCTGCTTGAAAAAGCATGCTTTGTGGACTGAATTTCATGTTTTGTATCCGAAAATATGCGTGCTCTTCTTCATGAAAGGGAGTTTGCAAAATAGTTGTTCAGTTATCTAGAAATACAAGATCCAATTAAATAACTGTATGATTATCTTGATTTTTTAACAGATTGATTTTCCATCGGACAACAATATGCCTTTTTCGTTCAGAACAAAATAATTTCCAATCCGCTTAGCTTTTTCTATGACTGTTAATAAGTCACAAGGCCAAACATTCAACGAAATCTGTTTAGTTTTATCCAAACCTGTAATTAGTCGTGGGCGATTGTATGTTGGTCTTTCAACAGTGCGATCATTTAACCGTGTTTCAATAATAGCTACACATTCAGAGACATACAATTGTGTGTTTAAAGGTTCTAACGTAAGTAATTTTATGTTTAAACTATAAAATTGAAAATTTAGGGAAACTTTTACGAATTTCTACGTAGTATCTGCCAACAGCAATGTTTATATGTAGTTTTTAATTATATTTCATTTCAAATGTTGCATTTCAAACAAACAGTTATGTCATTAGAAATTGTAATTCATCAACAAAGCATTCACAAGTCAGTTTAATCATGTTTTTTCTTTACATTCTTATTATACCTTTGAAAAAAATTTCAGCTTTCTGAGTTTCAAATTTGATTTATATTACTAAAAATGTTTTTTTGCTAGGACACATTATTATTGTGTCCCACCTTATAGCGAGCGAAGCGAGAATTGGTTTGCGAAGCAAACCAAAGAGGATTGCATAGCAATCATCCGGGGGTTGGCGGAGCGTCAGCGGAGCAGGGGGCAGAGCCCCCTAGTATAAAATTAATATTAATTATTTAAGTATTTTCCATTTATTCCTAAAATTAAAAAAAAAGGATTTTGTTATTTGTAAATGAATTGTTTTGAAAAATAAATACTTTTTTTCACTTGTCAAACTATTTTTTAAAAAATACTAAAAAAATATATATTCTACATATGACTAATCCCTAAAGTCTAATTAAAGTAATATATTTGAAAATACATTGTTTTAAATTTGTTGCAGTTTCTTCAAATAGATATGTACTTATTCATTTGAAACATAATTAAACATAATAAAAGTAACAACTGAAAAAAGTTAGTTCACATTCACGTATTCAGACACTGTTTAATGTTTTTTTCTTCTTAAAGTTGTTTTCCTTTTTTTTTTAAAAAAATGATCATTTTTATTTTTTTAGTTTTTACAAAAAATACTATTGTATCAACAATACTTCAGTTATAACAGTTTTTCGCAATTTACTCATAAATCTTTATCGTAGATGCAGCTGCTTTTGTATCTAGATTTCTACGATATAATGACACAAATTCGTCTTGCGATCAAAACAAATTTTAACACAATTTTTGTTTAAATTACTTATCATTTCTTATAATAGACATCTAAAATATTCTTAGCCAATACAATTAAGCAGAAAGAAATTTTCTATAGAAAAAAGATAGCGACAGCATTTTTTTTACTGTCTTTTATCATAAAACATTTATAACAAGTAGAAACAAAGAATTTTAAAGATGCTTTTATACAATAAAACGTTTGTTATCCCGATTTCCCTTGGCGAGTTATTGATATATTCCACTGGATTAGAGAAGTTATTTTTGCTTTCATTCTAGCAAACCTTGGTAATTAGGTAGGTACAACATATAGAGATAATAAAAAATAAATTAGAGATAATAAAAAATAAATATTCATATGAGGGTGTTTGAATTGTTTTTGTCAATCATTATTTCTCAATTCAATGATTGAATTCCGTTTTTATATTTTAGAAAAAAATATTTTCTAAATAGATTGTGCTTTTAAATAATATTTTTTTCAGGATTATAAATAGATTTTTTTTTGTTCGATTGATTTTGTGGGGTTGGTTGAATTAGCGTCGCATTAGAGCTACAAAACAAATGATTCAGTAGTAATCTGGAAACAGTAGACCCATAGAGTAATGATACAAATAGAGGAATAAAAACGCTGATTTCCGTGTGTGCATCTTTGAAATCACGTGATTTGTGGAAATGCCAATTCATTCATGCGCCAATATTACTTGGCAGGTCTTGGCGACTTTCAGAACTAAGCGAGATCGAAACTTTGTACTTTTGAAACAATTACGTTACGTTTTTATGTAAAAAATATACCATAAGCGAAGTTCTTTCAATTGTTATTTTGTATAGTTCAATAAGGAAATAGGAACAATAAAACCGTAGAAATAGAAAAAGTTTCGTTTTTTCGAGTATTGGACACAAAGAAAATTTTATTTTCGTTTCGTTAATGAAGAGGAAATATTTAGCTGAAATTGTTTGAAAATAAGTAAATACCTACATATATGTTAAGAAGTTGAATACGGACAGAACGCCTTATCACCAAAAAAGAAGAAAGTGCACCAAATTTGGAACTCCTGAAGATGTCTGAACGCCAAATGTGGCAGCGCTAAAACCACATGATGCGGGTTTTTCTTTTCAATGTTGACACCTCGGCCTTACGAGAGTCTGGCATTGAAGGAGCTCTCTATTTAATATTACAACTCTCTAAGTAGACCTCGCAACCCAAAAAATAAAATAAAAAATACAGCATACAAGTCTATTTAAACGTCTTCAAGGAACATTTATGCCACATTTAAGGAATATTTAACAACACGTGCGATCGTAACTGAAAGAATCACTTTCTTTTCTAGATTTAATTTAATTCTGCTTTGCGCATAAACTGTTAATTTTTCATGTATGTTGATGAAAGATAATCCAGACACATGTCCGGATTTTATATATCTTAATTACGTATTTTTGCGGTGCATGTTATATTAAGGGGGTCCGATACCCAAAATTCGCAAAAAAAGTCATTTTTTTTTTATATTTCAAAAATAATATTCAAACTTATCTTAATAACTCACAAAAAACTGCTTCAAAAAATTCCTATTACTTTTTTAGTTATGAATGTTTTAATGATGTGTTCCTATAACATAGTTGTATCATATGTAAACTTTAAAAGCAAATATCTCTGTTCGTGGTTTTGAAATTTAATGAACACTAAAAATGCTAAGGCTTTTTTACTATTATACTTAAAATCATAATTTTTATGTGTATAGCAAGATAAATATATTTTAAATAGATGTATGCATTCAGATTTCCTATTTTTACCATAATTTGTTTTTTAAAACCACTTAAAATGGAATTTTATTTTTTTTCGTCAATTTTTTTTCCAAAATTTCTAATATATTTTATTTTTTTAAAGTGATGTATCTGAATCAAAATTTGAATGCATACATCTATTTACATATTATTCAAGATCTTAAATAAAAAAAATTGCTTCAAAACATTGAAAAACAAAAAAGGAGTAGGAATTTTAAAATTGTTAAAAAATTTACTAAAATTTTAATTTAAAAAAAAATGTGCAATTTAAAAAAAAAATTGAGCGTCTTAAAATGGTTTTTTATGCATATTTAGAAAGAGAAAAAAACTTGGATTGTACAAGTATAAAAATAAAGAAAAAAATGTCGAAGGTATCGGACCCCCTTAATAACGATTCAGGATATATACCGAATCAAAAACACAGGAGCACTGCCTCATCGTTTAGACACATGGTCTGATGATGAACTTAAACTCATTCTCCAAACTTCCACAACGCGAACAACATGAGCACATTTTAGCCATGGGGTATTCAACGTACAAGAGCCCCATCACATTGGCGAAAGACAAGGTTCGAACCCCTAACTTCCCGGCTTATAAGATAGGTGCACTGACACAGTGCCGTTACACAAAAATATTTTGGAGGGACTGAAACAAGAAATTTCCCAACTTAAGGATTCGAAATTCCCAACGCAACAGTGCTGAAAATTCCCAGTTCCAACTTATCGACATTTTTGGTCTTTATATATATGTATTATGTTAGGTAATATTAAACAGTTCTCACACAAGCATTGATTTGTTGCACCCATATTCCAATGCAGTGTCCGTTCTCAGGTCTAATTAAAATTACAAGTTGGGTAATTTCTAATCTTCCCTATCCTTCATTTGTTAGTAATATTAGTTTTCTTCAGCCATTAATTTGCCCAACTCGGGGTTTTTAGAAGTTGAAATTCCCAAATTTCAAGGTTTCCAAATTATTCGGGGGATCGGACTACCTTTCCCCCCCCCCTCCAACCCAGTGTGACGGGCCAGTGTGACGGGCCTGCACTGACAACCAAGCCCACCGCGGTTCTTGTCTTGTAAACAGAATTTGGATCAAGTTTCAAAACCAATTAAAATAACTTAAAATGGCTAAAATAAAGATTTTGTTTAAAATTTATAAACTAGAAAAATGTAATATATTTTTAAGGAAATTTCACATGATGTGTAGCCGCGTATTTTTGGGTCACAAATAAATATATTAATTTATATATTTTTTTTATAGTATTTTAATATAATATTCCATATTTCAATAAGATATAATATTCAATAATATATAATATAAAATATAATATTCATATATATTTCCCAAGAAACTATTCAATTCAAAAGTTTCTTGGGGAAAAAGAAAGTTAAAATTATTTTTCTAAGAGTAGATTAAACTTGAATATTTTTTATTTTATACAAATCTTTTTCCCCCCCAAGAAACTTTTGAATTATTTACACGTGGTGCCATCTAGCGTCAAAATGTTGATCAAAATAAATATTAAAAAAATTACACATTTAGGATAATTATATTTTTATTTAAAAAATGATGTTTTAGATTATAGCACGTTTATCCTATATTAAAATAATTGTCTTACCTTCTCTAATCCAAATCCACAACCTTGCATATTAAGCGTGTCACATCAAGATTTTACTAAAATTCTGTTCCGACTTAGATCCGTATTCGCTATTTAATTTTTTGTGCGAATTGTAATTATTGCTTGAAAAAAAAGCAGTTAAATAGAAATGTTGTTAAAATTACAATGCAAACTAGCGCAAAACTAGGTCAGCGAAGTATAAAATCCTTATTTTTATATTGTATACTTAATCTTCGTCCAAACAAGAAGGTTAAACATTTTCACAAATTTAAGTTAAACAAAAAAATATATAATTTTATTTAAAAAAAAATTATAAAACTAACATCTTTAAATTTTAATAGCTTGAATTGAGATAAACAGCATCATTAAATCAAGCAAATATTTACCACATATATGTACCTATGTACAAGATATAAGTTTGTTCCTTCATTAATTAGTGGTTCCGTCATTTGCAAGTTTCATTTGAAGTCTGTCTAGAAATGTAAAAAACTGAATTAATATATGTGTTAGAAGATCAGTTATTATAAGATCAAGACTGCCTGTGTCAGTGTCAGTCAATGACTGAAGCCCATATGTTTTAGTCCATGTTGAAGCCCATATGTTTTTACCTTAAAATAGAATATGATTGTACTAAATTTTATTATTATTTATTTAGAAAATCGCTCTGAAAGCCACGCAGTATTTAACATATACAAAGACAAAAATTAAAAATAAATTAACAAAAAAAAAACTGGTGACGATTCTCAAAAAAAATAATTTAACAATAACCATAACGATACTGAAATATCAATTAAGATTGATCAAAACAAACATCCCAGAAACCTATTAGTTTAAAGAGTAGCTTGTAGTTTAAATTATTATTATAAAAACAAATTATACTTAGTTTCATCACTGAGATTTGCATTTCAGCAATTCAAAGAAAAGCAATTCATATAAAAGCAATTCATATAAAAGCAATTCATATAAAAGCAATTCATATAAAAGCAATTCATATAAAAGCAATTCATATAAAAGCAATTCATATAAAAGCAATTCATATAAAAGCAATTCATATAAAAGCAATTCATATAAAAGCAATTCATATAAAAGCAATTCATATAAAAGCAATTCATATAAAAGCAATTCATATAAAAGCAATTCATATAAAAGCAATTCATATAAAAGCAATTCATATAAAAGCAATTCATATAAAAGCAATTCATATAAAAGCAATTCATATAAAAGCAATTCATATAAAAGCAATTCATATAAAAGCAATTCATATAAAAGCAATTCATATAAAAGCAATTCATATAAAAGCAATTCATATAAAAGCAATTCATATAAAAGCAATTCATATAAAAGCAATTCATATAAAAGCAATTCATATAAAAGCAATTCATTTAAAAGCAATTCATATAAAAGCAATTCATATAAAAGCAATTCATATAAAAGCAATTCATATAAAAGCAATTCATATAAAAGCAATTCATATAAAAGCAATTCATATAAAAGCAATTCATATAAAAGCAATTCATATAAAAGCAATTCATATAAAAGCAATTCATATAAAAGCAATTCATATAAAAGCAATTCATATAAAAGCAATTCATATAAAAGCAATTCATATAAAAGCAATTCATATAAAAGCAATTCATATAAAAGCAATTCATATAAAAGCAATTCATATAAAAGCAATTCATATAAAAGCAATTCATATAAAAGCAATTCATATAAAAGCAATTCATATAAAAGCAATTCATATAAAAGCAATTCATATAAAAGCAATTCATATAAAAGCAATTCATATAAAAGCAATTCATATAAAAGCAATTCATATAAAAGCAATTCATATAAAAGCAATTCATATAAAAGCAATTCATATAAAAGCAATTCATATAAAAGCAATTCATATAAAAGCAATTCATATAAAAGCAATTCATATAAAAGCAATTCATATAAAAGCAATTCATATAAAAGCAATTCATATAAAAGCAATTCATATAAAAGCAATTCATATAAAAGCAATTCATATAAAAGCAATTCATATAAAAGCAATTCATATAAAAGCAATTCATATAAAAGCAATTCATATAAAAGCAATTCATATAAAAGCAATTCATATAAAAGCAATTCATATAAAAGCAATTCATATAAAAGCAATTCATATAAAAGCAATTCATATAAAAGCAATTCATATAAAAGCAATTCATATAAAAGCAATTCATATAAAAGCAATTCATATAAAAGCAATTCATATAAAAGCAATTCATATAAAAGCAATTCATATAAAAGCAATTCATATAAAAGCAATTCATATAAAAGCAATTCATATAAAAGCAATTCATATAAAAGCAATTCATATAAAAGCAATTCATATAAAAGCAATTCATATAAAAGCAATTCATATAAAAGCAATTCATATAAAAGCAATTCATATAAAAGCAATTCATATAAAAGCAATTCATATAAAAGCAATTCATATAAAAGCAATTCATATAAAAGCAATTCATATAAAAGCAATTCATATAAAAGCAATTCATATAAAAGCAATTCATATAAAAGCAATTCATATAAAAGCAATTCATATAAAAGCAATTCATATAAAAGCAATTCATATAAAAGCAATTCATATAAAAGCAATTCATATAAAAGCAATTCATATAAAAGCAATTCATATAAAAGCAATTCATATAAAAGCAATTCATATAAAAGCAATTCATATAAAAGCAATTCATATAAAAGCAATTCATATAAAAGCAATTCATATAAAAGCAATTCATATAAAAGCAATTCATATAAAAGCAATTCATATAAAAGCAATTCATATAAAAGCAATTCATATAAAAGCAATTCATATAAAAGCAATTCATATAAAAGCAATTCATATAAAAGCAATTCATATAAAAGCAATTCATATAAAAGCAATTCATATAAAAGCAATTCATATAAAAGCAATTCATATAAAAGCAATTCATATAAAAGCAATTCATATAAAAGCAATTCATATAAAAGCAATTCATATAAAAGCAATTCATATAAAAGCAATTCATATAAAAGCAATTCATATAAAAGCAATTCATATAAAAGCAATTCATATAAAAGCAATTCATATAAAAGCAATTCATATAAAAGCAATTCATATAAAAGCAATTCATATAAAAGCAATTCATATAAAAGCAATTCATATAAAAGCAATTCATATAAAAGCAATTCATATAAAAGCAATTCATATAAAAGCAATTCATATAAAAGCAATTCATATAAAAGCAATTCATATAAAAGCAATTCATATAAAAGCAATTCATATAAAAGCAATTCATATAAAAGCAATTCATATAAAAGCAATTCATATAAAAGCAATTCATATAAAAGCAATTCATATAAAAGCAATTCATATAAAAGCAATTCATATAAAAGCAATTCATATAAAAGCAATTCATATAAAAGCAATTCATATAAAAGCAATTCATATAAAAGCAATTCATATAAAAGCAATTCATATAAAAGCAATTCATATAAAAGCAATTCATATAAAAGCAATTCATATAAAAGCAATTCATATAAAAGCAATTCATATAAAAGCAATTCATATAAAAGCAATTCATATAAAAGCAATTCATATAAAAGCAATTCATATAAAAGCAATTCATATAAAAGCAATTCATATAAAAGCAATTCATATAAAAGCAATTCATATAAAAGCAATTCATATAAAAGCAATTCATATAAAAGCAATTCATATAAAAGCAATTCATATAAAAGCAATTCATATAAAAGCAATTCATATAAAAGCAATTCATATAAAAGCAATTCATATAAAAGCAATTCATATAAAAGCAATTCATATAAAAGCAATTCATATAAAAGCAATTCATATAAAAGCAATTCATATAAAAGCAATTCATATAAAAGCAATTCATATAAAAGCAATTCATATAAAAGCAATTCATATAAAAGCAATTCATATAAAAGCAATTCATATAAAAGCAATTCATATAAAAGCAATTCATATAAAAGCAATTCATATAAAAGCAATTCATATAAAAGCAATTCATATAAAAGCAATTCATATAAAAGCAATTCATATAAAAGCAATTCATATAAAAGCAATTCATATAAAAGCAATTCATATAAAAGCAATTCATATAAAAGCAATTCATATAAAAGCAATTCATATAAAAGCAATTCATATAAAAGCAATTCATATAAAAGCAATTCATATAAAAGCAATTCATATAAAAGCAATTCATATAAAAGCAATTCATATAAAAGCAATTCATATAAAAGCAATTCATATAAAAGCAATTCATATAAAAGCAATTCATATAAAAGCAATTCATATAAAAGCAATTCAAATAAAAGCAATTCATATAAAAGCAATTCATATAAAAGCAATTCATATAAAAGCAATTCATATAAAAGCAATTCATATAAAAGCAATTCATATAAAAGCAATTCATATAAAAGCAATTCATATAAAAGCAATTCATATAAAAGCAATTCATATAAAAGCAATTCATATAAAAGCAATTCATATAAAAGCAATTCATATAAAAGCAATTCAAATAAAAGCAATTCATATAAAAGCAATTCATAGATATAAAAGCAAATTGTTTTTAAATCGTAGCATAAAATTTACATATAAGCGACGTAATTATGCAAAAATAATAAAATAATGTGTGAAAGCATTGAGTTATAAACGAACCAAGCTTTGCTCGAAAGCGAAAACCTCACATAATGTTTTATAAAGCCTATACTTATGAATGTGATACACTCAAAAACAATAAGACTTGACTAAGAAAAGTAAAAAAGTAGTGATCTTGTGATCGGAGGGTTGCCAGCTTCACTACAAATACTAATAATGTCGTCCAGAACATATACAATAATTATCGACGTATACACGGGACTGGTGCACGATAAATCTAATTGGGGTCTAAATCCCGACGTCTATTGAAAGCTGGGTGCCAGTTCAGGTATTTTCCTCATCATCTGACCATGGTTCAAAAATACGAGGCATTTCCTTTCCTTCGAGATAGGCCCCGAACCGTTGCCAATAGCCCACTGTGCAGCTCTAGTGCGACGTTAATTAACAAAACAAAACCAAAAAAAAAAAACTATCGCCCAACAGTTTATAACCACCTTGTAAATTACAACAACTATCCATAGAGTGTCACATGAATAAACTTTATTAATTTGATTATGTAATATTGGGGTATTATCTATTTAAAATGACTCTTTTATATAGAGTTTACAGCAAAAATAATGAATAGAATATTCCATATATTGATTTTTTATTGAAACGAAATTGTTTAAGCTCGGTTCTAAGCAAAATAAACAGTTTACAAATTATTTCATTACATTCAATGTCAAATAAAATACTTAAAAAGTCATTGCAATTAGTATCTCACTTCTTGAAACAATCAGCAATCTAAAAAACAAAAACAACTGCAATTAATTAAATAATGCAATTACTTATTTTCTTTCATAACAATTCTCTAATTTGTTATTCTGCACGCGCGTTGAGCAAAGCGACTCCTAACAAAACTAAAGAAAGATTCCATTTCATTTAAAAAAAATAATGTTAAATCTTGTTTTTGTTTCTGCGTGTATGATACCACATTACATAAAAATGTTTTGTTCAACCCGAGAGTTTCGAAAACAATGTCATTTAAATAAAGATGTTTTTTTTTGTTTTTTTCCTTCAAAATCAAACAAAATGTAATTGGGTCGGTTCGGATCATATCATGTTATTCCTTTTTTTTTAATGTCGATTGAACAAAGAAAATAATCGAATGGATTTAATTCAAATTGGCATAAAATTTTGTGAATTTATCAATTTACACGTACACTGTAAAAAAAGTTGCTTAAAAATGAGTACATGCCATGAAGGTGCTCGTTTTCCTTTGAGTACAATTGCATCGTAAATGAGCGATGGTGTACTCAAATTTAAGTAATCGTACCTTCTCAAAAATGAACAATGTGATTTAATAGTGCTAATCTCAGCTTCTGTTCAAGCCATCGTAACAAAGCGACCAGACAAACTTAAAATAGTTCTTCAGAAGAAGGTTTTAAACATCATTTGATGGTGATTGTTTAAATGGAAACTGAGTTATTACAACTCAATTATCTTACTTCTCATTCTTTTGGTACACCTGTTTAACACTTTTTCTGTCTACTTCTTCACGTCACCCTGGTAGTACAACATATAAGGCTCCGAACAGGGGTGTCTTAGGATCTGGGTTCGATTCCCGGTGTAAGTCTTTGTTGTAATTGTTGATATTTATTGAAAGTGATTTATGAAGCCAGCCTATGTAGGCTTGCATCTGCTCTTTTAAATCATTTTTACCCATTTTACTCATTTTTGAGTACATGTCTTTTTCAAAATTGAATCTTATGTATTAGGAGCCATTATAAGCATCGAATATATTCAATTATGAGTAAATTTTCTTATTTTTGCATACCTATTTTTAACAGTGTATGCATCATCTCAGTAATGGCTACCTTCACCTGGTAGCTTCCGGTATCGGTGCCACTAAGATAGTTTATGCATGACGACATTCGTTACGCATCTATAGTCACTGTAAAAAATAAGTTTAACACAATCAGACCAAAACATGCGCTAAAAATATTCCTTATTTTTTTCAAACTAGTATTAAAAACGAATGTTACTAACTAAATTCGGATTCAGCCACTCAACTTCAAAACTTGACCGACTTCTAAAAATTGTTATAAACCTTATTAAGGCTTGTTTAAAAAAAATTATCTTTTTTTTTTTAAAAATTTTTAATTGGAAGTTATGCAAAGCCAAAAATTGATCAGAGTTATTTAATGATTACCAAAAACTTCGTGAGATTTGTTTATTATCTAACTATTGAAGGGAACTTAAATACAATAAAAATTATTATTAATGATTTTTTTAAATACTCGTTACAACCCATCATTCATGTTACTCATTACAAAAAAAATTATTATTTTGGTTTTATTCTATGAGTCTGTAAGAAGTCATAAACTTTATAGGCAGGTGGGTGCAAGAGCGCTGCTGTTGAGGCGCTAAATGTAGTAAAGGTTGGGCCAGTCATGCTCCGAACTGTTGTTCATTTTTATTCCCATTCTACACGAACGAGTAAAACACGTGTGAGCTTCTCGGTGATTCGACAATTCATACCACGTGGTATGAATCCACGAATCAACGAGAAGCCCACTTGCGTTTTACTTGATCCTGTAGAATGGGCTTTACATAGGGAGGAAAGGTGAATAAAGTGTAGTAAAAACGTTTTAAGTAAACTCGGGACCCACAACGAGTAATTTCACTTAAGCCTAGTACTAGTCACATAAGTACTAGTCTTTTTTAAACCTTTATTTTCTATTTTAAATTCATCCATTTACAAATAAATCTTGTGGTTTCTTACTGACCCACACAACTACACTTCCACACTGCTCCAAAATCAAAATTATGAAAGATTTTGGAATGAGTAATTTTTTTTAAAAAAACTTTGTCAATTAGGAGTTTTACAACTTTTTTTGTTTGTCTTTTTAACCGCAATTCGGAAATAAACAAATTTCGCAAAAAAAATATGACTTCAAAACTATATAGACCAATTTTTCGTTTTCCATCATTGATATTTTTTTTAAAATTATTCTTATTTCTTTATGATAATTTTTTTTTTGGTTGATATTTAATGTCGGTAATATGCAGCTAGATTCAAATAAAAATATAATAAAATATTTCATAATAGCTCAAATTTCCTTGTTACTTTAAACACCCGATTTTCATACCAAATATTCCCATGATAATATAAAATCTAGTCTATATTTTGGGAAAGTGGTTTAAATTTAAAGTAATTACATATTGAGGAAAATTGATAAAAATTTTTATGGTTAACTACTTTAAGAAGTTAAATTTAAGTGCTATTTCATGAAATTTTCGTGGTAACAATTATCGCAAGAATATTTCCCATAAATGGTTTAATTAGCATTGTTTGAACTTTTGAAAGTTAAAGAGCCGCGTCTAGAATTTTTTTTTTTTTTTAATTTCATGAAATTTTTTTTAGTGATCTTTCTGTCAAAACACACTTACTTTTCCGCATTAAATATTATTTTTTAATTACCTTTTGCGGCCCATCCTAAGGGATCCGTGCTATCACGAAAATTTTATACAGATGCATTTGAATATTTTAAAACAACTTTAATAAATATACTCGTGTAGCATTTATTTTTGTAATATTCAAACGTTTAATTTATTTTGAACGTGTTAATAATTTAAAATAGTTTATATTTTTGTAGAAGTTAATTAACGCGTGGTCACAATGTATCTGTAAATTTAGAAAATAATCATTTTATTCAATAAATTAAATATCATTTTAATAAAGAATAAAATGTTATCAAAACACATTTCACAGAACCTAATACAAAATGTTCATTTATAAAAAATCCATTTTACATTTTTATGTATGGTAAAAAGGTTAACGTAAATCAAATAACTATGTAAAACATAAATAAAACATTCATTTACGTACTAAGAAACAAAAGTAAATATTCCTTAAAATGTTTAAACATTTATCTATAAAATTATATCTTTTATAATCAATACCCAATTAATTATTTCAAATTAAGAAGTCGCAGTCGAGGAAACATTTTATAATCGAAATTCTCTAATAATTCATTATCAACCGATAATTTGGATTAAAAACCTCCTCCTTTCAATCCATTTATTGCTTCGCTGAACCGGCTCTGGATTCTTTAAAAATAAAGAGTTCAAATGGAAGTTGGGTTCAGAGACCTCGCGTGAATTAGTTTACAAACATTTTGTATTAGAGATAGAGAGAGATAGAGAGAGAATTACGAGCGATTTAAATGAAAATTTGATTATTTGGTTTAAAACGAAATTTTAAACTTCAAAAATTATGTTATTTAAATTTTTACACTATGTCTCACAAAAGATCCAAAACGTGGAACTATTAAATTAGAATTAAACTATTACTAGGAGGCTCAATAGAAGTTTTTCAAAACTTCTATTTTTAATGTTATAGGGCTTATATTCTTCCTAATTTAAGTTGACATCAACAAAATAATTATTTACTAATGAATTGAAGTGGCTAATCGTCAAAACGGCTTACATAATGTAAAATAAAAATGTGGGCATAACAGAATTTCGTAAACAAACTAACTGTTGCCGTTCCGCGTAGAGAAAAACAGCGTTTTTCAATCACCGCGTAAGAGAAGTATATATAAAGATTTATTTTGATTTATTTTATATTTTAACTATTGATATGAGTTAACTTTTGATATTTTTATTTTACTAGGTATTATCATTTTATTTTTGTCGACAGATTTTATATTTTAATTTTCGTTGGATTTTAATTTTTTAGATTAAAAATCAGTATACAATATTTTTGTTTGATGTAATACTTTTTTAAAAAAATGCTTTTATTAAACGTGATGTATTAAATATTTAAAATAAATGGAATACTTTTGTTGTGTGTTTTGTCCTTAAAAGTTAAAATACATTATTGTTCTAATATTTTTTATGTCTTTTAGGAACTAAATTATAAAATTTTATGTTTTTGCTCTCGCATAAATAGTAATACTGGCATTTAGTATGTTTTATCCAATTAGATTAGTCGTATTAACCAAATTACTGTTGAAAATGAGAAATAACCTCTATAATAACATGTTTATATGTAAAAAATATAGTCACTCATAGGGACTATACATCTATGTAAAACTATTACTGCCTCGGTGTTGATTGCCAAGCATGAAGTCAAATAAAATAGTAAAAAATAAAATTATGCAATATTTGGAGAAAATCTATAATTTCACCCAGTTTGAAAAACTCTTTATCGAAAAGTTGTGACATTTAACACAATAATGCTAATTCATCAACTTTGAAAAAAAAATTCTCAATTTCTTATTTGATATAGTCATTAGTCCTTCTTCAGTCACATGTCTGTGACATATTACATGGTCGCACACATAGCTCTTAATTTTAAAAGAAATACTCTAAATTAGTTTAAGCAGAAATCCGTAATATTTCCAATAAATATAGAATTCCTGTAAGTACTATGCATTTTATTAATTTAAAACATTGGTTTTTTTAATTTTCTTAAGATTTCGCTTAATATATCAAACTCCAATTACGATTTTTTATAAGAAACATTACTAATAATATTCGATTGCTAAACTGATATTCTCGTTTTAAAGTTTATATGTGAATTTCAAAACGTGAAAAAGAAAAAAAAAGAAGAAGGAAAGAGCAGAAACAATAAATCAAGTTATATGTTATTTATCAAATCAAATCCATATTTTATAGGGAAACGAATTTCAAATAAAATTTAATTACTAATATGAATGAAGACAATTGTTCACCCAATTCAATTCACAATACAACGCCCATTCTCTAAGTTATCAAGATGTAATATAAACTTCAATATCACACACGCCCATATTAAATATATGTTAATCAAATTCTAAAATAAATTGTTTATTATATAATTTCCACATTCGCTTGGCCACGTATCGTGTCAACAACCCGCCTTGGAATACTTATTTTCAAATGCACTGTCTGAACCTGATGCCATTGTCAACGTTCCGTGTAGTACCGGATAAGAAACATTAGATATTTATCGATTTCATTGACTTCCTGTCTTTATGTTGAGGGATATTTTGTCTTTATGTATATTGTTTAATTACATAACGAAATCAAAGCGATTGACAAAATGCTCGACAACTTGCGCTATTGTTTATTTCGCAATTTTCAGGTTAGCCGTGTAAGACTATGCGGGTCACCCAAAAATGGGTTTGTGTGCAAAAATGTACGCGTTTATTACGTCTGAACGGTCTGAAAGTGTGGTCCGTTTAATAACTCACTTTAAATAATAAAATGTATTGATGTATAAACGAATAAAAAAGTAAAAATACTGAATTTGTAGTATTTATACAAATACTGAATAATTATGTAAAATATATAAGTCTTGTAAAAATTATTTAGAATTAAATAATAATAATTATCATATAAAGTAAATTGTGTAAAAAAAAATTTAATTATATTTTTTCAGTCTTTACCAAGTATCTCAGAAGTTACAAAACTTGTGAAAGGTCAGAAATATCATTAGAGAAAAACTTATGAAACAGATTTTTTAGGTTTTTTTTTCTTTACATCCTTTACATTATTTTAAGTATTTAATAATGTAAGTCGTGTTTGGGGGTAACAATAATAACAATAGAATTTAAATTGAAATAAAGTCAATAGTGTAATAAAAAACTTTTTAAATGGTATTTTTTTCAGATTTGCCAAATATCTCAGAAATTACAAGTCTTATGAAAGACAAAAATATCATTACAGAACACTTGTGAAATAGATTTTTTCAATGTTTTTTTTTTCTTTACATCTCTTACATTACTTTAAATGTTTAAAAATGTAAGCCCTGTTTTGGACGTAATAATATAAAGTCAGTTATAAAATTCAATAGTTTTTATAAATAAAACGATTCAAAAACAGTTAGTGTGTTGCAATTAACTACTATAGGAACGGATAACGAAACTTAACCAAATTTACCACTAGAATTATTAATGTAAAAAAGTTTGTGAAAGCAAGGATGAAGTCATGACATTGGCCGTAATATATTGTAGTTTTAAATTTCTCATAAATTATGTTAAACAATTTGTTTCTAAAATTAGTTAAGCACAAATAAATCTATAAGATATACATGGCATTTTTTAATTTTACTTGGTTTTTATAATATTGATATATTTTGTCTATATGTTGCAGCAGATTTTGTTAACATCTTTTAAGAAATAATTGTTCATCAATTACAGTGATTATAGCTTTTCTAAAATACCTATTTTGTCGGAAAATTTATTTATGAGTATTCCGAGAGTTTCTGAAGTTGTAGTTCAGTGCATATTTAGTTGTTCATACATGAATGCATATTCAAAATGACTGATTTACTTCAAGATGTTTTGGCATACAGCTTACACCTAACTGATACTAAACAAACAGGAAGTCTTTACAGAATGTAGTAGTTAAACTAAAAATATAACTTCCGCAAATTACACCTTGTCAAAAAAATTCAATTTTTCCCACGTCATGTCATATTCACATTTCAACGGTCCAATGCGTTGATTGATGAAAAACAATTGTATTATTATCATTTGGCGAATGACTCAATAGATATAAACAAAAATATAATTTGATCGGTAACAATAAAACATTAGATATGAAGTGCTTTTACCCATCCTACACTGTAAAAAAATTTACTTAAAAATGAGTACCGGAACATACTCGTTTTTGTTTTAGTACATATGCATCGTAAATGAGCGATGACGTGCTCAAAGTTAAGTAAACGTACTTTCTCAAAAATGAGCAGTGTGATTTAATATTGCTAAACTCAGCTTCTGTTCACGCCATCTCAACAAAGAGACCCAACGAACTTAAAATAGGTGCTCAAAAGTAGGATTTCCACATTATTTGATGTCGATTGCTTAAATGGAAACTAAGTTATTACAACTCAATTATTTTACTTCTCATTCTATTGGTAAACCTTTTTAACACTTTTTTTTGTTTATCACTTCTTCACGTCACCCTGGTAGTTGGTAATGAACTGCGGTTCCTAAGGATTTGTGTACGATTCCCGGTAAGACTTGGTTGTAATTGTTGATATTTATTGTAGACAGGGCCTGATTACCGAATAGGCCCGTGAAGCCCAGGCTTACATTTTACAGTTTTGAGGGGCCCCCAAATAACACATTTTAATAAACATTTACCACTTCTAACATGATTTGCTACTAAATTTACCTAAAACATTGCATCACAAACTTGTTACCTGTGTTAAATTTGTTTAAATATTGGAGAGAAAAAAATCAAAACATACAGAATATTAGGAATACTCATTACTATATTTTATTATATGTTTATATATTATATATATATATTAATATATTTATTATATGATATATAATGTGTTTAACTTTAATGCCATTCAGGGCAACAATTTAGTGCATTTGTAGACTTGATGTGATGTTCCAGGGTCCATTTGAGAGCAATAGGGCCTCTGATTTAAAGGCGGGCTTCCCTTGCTTCTATGTCTTAATCGGGCCCTGATTGTAGGTGATTTATGAATACAGCCTGTGTAGGCAATCAACTGCTCTTTTTATTCACTTTACTAATTTCTGAATACGTGTTTTTTGTCAAAAATGAAACTTATGTATTCGGAGCTATGATAAGCATCGAATGTAATTAAAAATTAGTACATTTGCTTATTTTTTAATAACTATTTTTTCAGTGTATTACAAAGTTTTACAGTATTATTTTAATACTCAACCTGTGTTACGCGTACGCGTGGGGGTACATGGCGGTCGTCTTGTAGGTACACTAAAATAATAATAGTAATGGCAAAAAACACTTAAAATGAAAGAAAAATTTAATAAGTTAAACATAAAATAAAATCGTATAAGTCATCAAATTGGGTCGTTTGATTAATTTACCATGCATCCTAAGAACTTTACTGTATAACAATAACAAACTTTTTTTGCGTAGAGAGATAGGTCAGAAGGACTATGAGAGAAGGGGTTTCTCATGAATGAAAAGTTTTATGAAGGGGTACATAAGAAGAAAAAAAGTCGAGAACCACTGAGATACAGCGATAAATCAAGAATAAAAAAATTTGATTTTTTTTAAAGGCATAAAATGACTTAGGAAGTCGAAAATAAAATACTGTTTAAAAATAAAAGTTTTAATCCTTTAAAATATTCGCCTGTTCCGATTCATTGCATCGCAAACTTTATTATAAAAACTTAAAATAGTTTTTTATTTTAAGTATAACTAAACCCGTTTTTTTTCTCTATATTTCGGTCTAGTGTGTTGTCTTTCGAGTAAATCCGCGTTCTTTGCGCATAAGTATGTTAATTTTAATTTAATTTCTCTGTTCTATATGATTGAGTTTATATATATATCCTATTAATTTTTTTTGGTAAATTATAAATTCAATGTCAGGGTATGACTCCTATAACCGAATATCATGAATCAGGTCATGAAGTATTTTCCTATAAAATGTAAATTAGAAAATTTAATTATATTAATAGAAATCTTAACTTAGAAAATAACTTACTTATTTTGGGTACGCTTTCAAAAGATAATTATAGCTAAGATAATTATATTAAAATAGCAAAAGATAATTATAGCTAAGATAAAAAAGGCAAAGATAATTATAGCTTTTTAATTTTATTTTTTTAAATGTTAATATTATTTTGTTATTGCTTTATTTCTTGATGTGCTTGTGAAATATTTACAGCAGATGATATTTTTTTCAATATTCACAAATCATCTCTGATCTTGAATACGAACGTATAAAAAAAGAAAATTCTAACTTGAAATATAGGTCAATACTTAAAACCTGTACCTTCATAAGTAATAGGTCATCTACATAAAATAAAACTGTTTTAGTATTTTATTTAATAAAATAAGGCAAGTAATTTAATTCCGTCTAGATATTTTTTTTTTCATTATTTATTCAAGAAACAAAATATACATCTATACTTTCGTATTTAACATATCAAATTTATTTTTGTCATCCTCCAGAGAATAATTTTATATGAATATAAAAAATTATCCTGAATTAATAAAATAATAATGTGCTCAATATATACGAAAGCTACTATACTCCATAAAAACGCTCAAAAATATACTAAAGTTATTGCTATGCTTAATCTAACTCTTTCATAGACATGAACTGCGCCAATGGTGCCTAGGTACTACTAAATGAATATTGTAATCAGATTTTTTATTAATGTATTATTAGATTTTCTTTTTACATGAAACATCTTTCATTTCGGTCAGTTGGGGTCGCTCGCCCAAACCTTATTTAAAGAAAACAAGTTACCCTAATATCGCTTAAATCTTGGACACAGTACCCGAGCGCATTACTTTGGTATCGTTGCGTAGAGGAAAAATCCATTACTTTATCAGGTATGTGTCGCGTGCACTGATGGTGTTGTTATCGCTCCACGCATGATACAATCGGACCTAATGTCAGCATCGCGTTAGGCGTTCTCAGAGGCGTAGCTCGGCAGTATGCTTGTCGATCCCAGCGGGAGTGATCGCGTTTAAGAAAGCTCAATCTGCCATAGTATGTATATTCCATAGAACTGAAACCGTTGCTCATAGGGAGTTAAAAAGCTTACAAGTGTGCAGTTTGTTATAGAAGTTTGACGGCTATCGGGCCCCCACGTTCGACATGTAGGGCCAGAAATGGCATGAAAATACTCGCATAACTCGGAAAAATTAATTAACATTTAAAATTTTCATCATGCGATTATGTATACACTTTTATAAAAAAATTGTAAAACTGATAAACGGATCTGTTTGTTTATTAAAATATAAAATTTTAGTTTTCTAAGAAAATAATTTCTTGACTCGTAAAAAATAAGAAATACTCCATTTTTGAAAATTTTATTTATTTGAAAAATTAATAAGCGTTTAAAAATTTCAAAATGTGATTATGCTATTTTGCTTTGCATACACCTATATAAAGAATTGTAAAATAGTTAAACGGATCTGTTTGTTTATTAAAATGTAAAAGTTTAGTTTTTCAGAAATAATTTCTTGACTCGTAAAAAATAAGAAATATAATTTTTTTTGCAAATTTTATTTAATTAAAAAATTAATAAACGTTTAATAATTTCACAATGTGATTATGTAATTAGGCTTTGCATACACCTTTATAAAGAATTGTAAAATTGTGAAACGGATCTGTTTGTTTATTAAAATGTAAAAGTTTAAGTTTTTCAGAAATAATTTCTTGACTGGTAAAAAATAAGAAATATAAATTTTTTTGCAAATTTTATTTAATTAAAAAATTGATAAACGTTTAATAATTTCCCAATGTAATTATGTAATTAGGCTTTGCTACACCTTTATGAAAAAAATTGTAAAATTGTTAAACGGATCTGTTTGTTTATTAAAATGTAAAATTTTATTTTTTCAGAAAATAATTTCTTGATTTGTAAAATATAAGAAATACTCCTTTTTCGCAAATTTTATTTATTTGAAAAGTTATTAAACGTTTAAAAATTTCAAAATGTGATTATGCTATTGTGCTTTGCATACACACATAAAAAAAATTGTAAAATTGTTAAACGGATCATTTTTTTTATTAAAATGAAAACATTTATTTTTTTAGAAAATAATTTCTTGACTCGTAAAGAATAAAAAATATTCTTATTTTTGCAAATTTCATTTATTTAAAAAATTAATGAATATTTAGAAAAATTTACAATGTGATTTTGATATTATGCTTTGCATACACCTATGTAAAAAAATTTTAATTGTTAAACGGATTTGTTTGTTTATTAAAATGTAAAATTTTAATTTTTCAGAAAATAATTTCTTGACTAGTAAAAAAAAAGAAATACTCTTTTTTTTGCAAATTTTATTTATTTAAAAAACTAATGAACTTTACAAAATTTCACAATGTGATTTTGATATTATGCTTTGCATACACCTATATAAAAAAATTGTAAAATTGTTAAACGGATCTGTTTGCTTATTAAAATGTAAAATTTTAGTTTTTCAGAAAATAATTTCCTGACTCGTAAAAAATAAGAAAAACTCTTTTTTGCAAATTTTATTTATTTGAAAAATTATAAAACGTTTAAAAATTTCACAATGTGATTATGCAATAAGGCTTTCTATATAAAAAAATTTAATATCTGCGAAATTTAAAAGAAATGTGACACATATCCCCTTATTAATTAAATTCTTCAATAAGGCAAACATATACAAAACCATCGATGCGTATAAATAATTAAAAGAAGACTAAAAATCCAATTCTTGAACGATTTAAAATATCATATCCCAAACAAGGAAAATCCACGAATTTCCTTTAAATCCCCACCCCCACCTCCCCATCTAATCCTTCAAATTCAGCGTATTCCCAACTCTTCCGACACACAGGTGACAAATGGATAAAAAAAAACGGCATAAAAGCAGAATTCGGCATTATACCTGGTTTTCTGCCATTCTACACATCCTTGTTGTGACATGAACTGGACCGTATTTTATTGTGCCTCGCTAAATTATTTTTCTTTCGCGGTTCTGGTCCACTGGTTTCGCAAACAGGTCTTTTACGCGGGTTTGCTGAGGCGGCAAACCAGCGGGGCACGAACTCAGTTCATTTACGCTCTTGAAGGGTTGGGAGCTGGTCCGTTTTTTCTTAATTTGCCTTGATGCTGATAAACATAGAGAGCGACATAGTGGATTGATATTATAGCAAAGTTTTAAGTAATTTAAAGGATGGCACTGAGAAGCTCAATAGTTTTGGTAAGTAATTTATTATTTTTTTTTCATTTGGCAGCAGAAGAAAAATGTTTTTGGAATGGTAATGGGTTTTAGATTAAGTGGTATCAAAATCATCAATTGGCATCTACTTGAATTTGTTATTGGAAACAAATGCGCATAGAACTATGGTGAAATGTAAAAAAAAAACTTCTTTAATATGTCAAAATTAAACTTAATAATGGATCACTAAATTTTTTAATAAATATATACAGTATGTGAAAGCTTGACGTACTTAAATTAAAAAAAATCAATGTAGTTATATATTTTTTCTGTATTTTGTTATATCTTTAGGAGACCCCTAAGAATCGTTTTGCGTGTCACCATGTATTTTTCTTCGATAATTTTTTACATAATTTTTTTTATAAATATAAACAGTATGCGAAGTCTTGACAAACTTAAATTTAAAAAAGGCTATATAGCTTTTTTTTTCTTTATTTTGTTATATCTCTAGGAAACCTCTAAGAATTGTTTTGCGACCCACCATGTATTTTTCTTTGATAAATCTTCACGTGTATTTTTCCTTCTGAATGAATCGATGAAGTTATATGTTTTTTTATGTATTTTATAAAATTCCTAGTTCAATCCCTAAATATGGTTTTGCGAGTCACCATGTACTTTTCTTCGATAAATCTTCAAATTTATTTTCCCTTTCGAGTAACTTAGTAATTTTAGCAGTAATGGTATTTTAGTAAATACATCAAAAACAGTGCTGTTTAAAAATTTTAAAAAAATCTTATTATTTGCTGAAATATTTTAAACATCAAAGTTTTTCAATATGATCAGTAATAGTTTTCAAGAAATCTGAAGTTGAAAATTGTATCATAATGATAAAACCAGCAGGATTTCAAGTATATTAGTTCATCAAAAATATCATAAATTGTATAATGGTATGTGTCTTTATATACCTAAATTATTCGCATTATATTATTTATATAAATTTTAATGAATGTTATTTTTCTGGAAATATATTTTCCGTAAAAAATATGTTTTCTTACAACTTTGAATTACCAAAATAATAATTGCGTTGTCCAAAAACAATAATGCAATTACTGTCAAATTACTATTGTATATAACAGGTATATCTAACTTTAATAAAAAATAACCTTCTATTTTGAGTAATGGTACTTTTAAGAGCCGACATCGGGAATAATTTCTTAACAATCCCTTTTTGGTCGCCGTCTAATGTTATGCGACAAAAGAAAATAGTTGAATTAAAAAACCAATTTTATCGCTATTTATAAGATCATTATGTTTCATGATAATGTTTATACTACTTGATACTTGAGATAAATTTGTAAAAGTGTGCAAGAAAATTAACCGACTAAGAACACTAGTCAACGAGACCTATAACTGTGTGATTATGTCCATACTTTTTTTTATTATGATTCTATTGTATTATGTCGTATTTTTAAGTTTCTGAAAAATCTAAAGAATTTATCCGCTATGCTTTCCCATCCATATTATCTTACTGCAGGTACCAAACTTAATAAAATAGCAAATTAAAAATAAACAAAAAAAATCATGTTTATAAACAATATTGTTTATTATGTCATTTGAATTAGCTGACTGCAGCTGCACAGACGAGCAATGGGTATAAAATCTATACAAAAAAATCCATACAAAAAATCCAAAAAAACGTATATATCAATGATTGGGTTGGTTTCTAAGTGGATATAATCATAAAAAAATACGAATATAAACTGATACCATTTTTTAATACTAGGTTGCTAGTTCTGTCATTCGGCCACTCTGTTAAAAATAAGTACTCAAAAACAAGTAAAATATACTCATTTTTGAGTACTTTCGAGCTTATCATAGCACCGAACACATAAGTTTCAATTTTGAAACATGCTTTGTCAGGTCGTTTTGTTAAGTTGGCTTGAGCAGAAGCTGAAATTAGCAATATTAAATCAGACTGCAAATTTTTTCGAAAGTACGATTACTTAAATTTGAGTACGTCATCGCTCATTTACGATACAATTGTACTCAAAGAAAAACGAGTATGTACATGTACTCATTTCCAAGTACCTTTTTTAAAGTGTACATTTGGCCAAGTGATGTGGCTTTGAGTTTATTAAATTGCCCAATAATTAATTGAACGTTATTTCATTTATCATTACAACTAAGACAAGTTGGAAACTTTAAACGATCTTATTTCGGAACTGTGTTTTTAGATTTATACCACTTGTTAGCCAACCAGCACAAATGTGTATGTGAGACCACTATTAAATTTTGCGTTTCCCAGTCAAGTATGAGTATTAATCCATTGTAATATAATCCACGCATAGCAATACTAGTAAAGAGTTAAGGTATACGTTTGAGAATTACAGTTTTAAAAAATCGATTTTTTTTTCGTGCAAGAACACACTTTAATATTCATGATTATTCTTGAAAAAAAACTCTGAATAAAGTCAAATGCTAATTACATAATTAGCATTTTATTAGCTAATTAACATGTTTTTACAGACACGATTACGTAAGTTTTAATTTATCTAGAAACATAACATTTGTTGAAAATTACTAGTAGTATCATTCTTAACGTTATTAGCCTACAAAACGTTTGTAGCATGTACAGTTTTTTTTAAATAATTTTTACTTCGAAAGTAAAAAAAAAAAAAAAAAAAAATTGTCAAATTAAAATTCTGCTAAAAATATTTTTTTTATTGAATCTTTATAATTGAGGTTTATTACATACCACAACTAATATAAAGTTGAATGGAAAAATAATTTTCCCGAAATGTTTAAGGAAACTTGCATTATTACCTTTGGAATGAAGCAGCATATGGTAAAAAATACAATTCTTCAGAAATTAAGTTGATAGTTTACAAAACAATTGCAAGCAGCCCTCTAAAATAACATTTTAGTTATTTATTTTTAAGTAATAACAAGTTTTAATAATATTTATATATTTTTAAAATATTGGTATTAAATATTGGTATTAAAATATTGGCCATAAAGATAACGAATAGAGGAACATTTTAAGGCAAAAAAAATATTATGTAAGTTTGGATCAATTCCCGCTTTTGCTAGTGTGTAGGTGCACCTTAAATCGAATTTTAAGGGAGACCCGAGCCCCAAAATCCGGAAAAATTGCTAAATTTTTTTTTCTTCATAAAACGATGCTAAACAAACTTGAGAAGGTGTATACAAAATTTCAAAACAGTAAAAGAAACCGAACATATGTTTTTTTAGATGTTTATATGCCATTTATAATCCTTCTACATGCTGTTCGTCTGCAACAATCGTCATTTACTCAAAATATTTTTTTTAAATTTTGGTCACGTTTAAAATGCTAAGGCTTTGTAAATAATTAACTTAAAACTAAACTGTTAATAGTTTTTGAAGCTCTAATATTTGTTTTATAAACGTATGTATAGTTTTTTTAAATTAAGTTATAAATTATTTTTTTACAAATTATTAAACTTAAAAGTTTGAATATATTTTGGGTTTTTAACTTAAAATAAGTTTTTAAAAACAATTAAAACATAAATCTGCAAAAGTCTATACATACGATTGTAGTGTGTACTTTGATGTTATTTAATCATTTAAAAAAATTTAAAAATTTAAAAAGGAGTAGTGTTTTTAAAAAACGTCTTTTTAAGCTTAAAAAATTCCAAAAATATCAAAAATAATTTTTTTAAACATATTTTTGTTTTTGATTATTGTTTAGAAAAAGATGTTCTAATAATATAAAAAAATTGGTATTTCTGAATTCATTAATAAACAAATTAGGATTTGGGGCTCGGGTCTCCCTTAACCTAACCATATTGTTGAGAATATGTGGTCCCCCCAGTTGAATGACCAACACTATAGAGTAATGCCGATATCTTCCACGATTGGCTGGTTTTGACTACAAAAGGTCCGAAAGCCCGTAAAGAGCCGCATTTACATTACAGTCCCAGTTAGCCACTATCATTTCGCAGATCGTTCTTTAAGAAACCCTGGAAGATGTACAACAATTTACTCTCAGTGACAAAAAAAATTTTTAAAAAAATCATACATATTCAACCGAAAAATGAATTAAATATAAGTATATTATTAAAATCGTATTTAATGAGGAAACCATAGAGCTTGGCAAAAATATTTTGTTTATTATTCTCGCTGTTCATACATTTACTGAACTTAATTTCAGAACTCTTCTGCCCATAGGCAAAACTATAAATCATACTTGCATTTATCAAATTAAATGCCTATGAATACTTTTCAATATGTTAAATAATGATTCTAGTGAAAGAAAAATCAAAATGGAAGTGCCAAAGTTTTCTGCGTTAACGAGATTTAATTAATTATTGAATGGCGTCTTTCTTGTAATGGTTATTGAAATAAGCAATTACGTACGTAATAGTAATTCTATTTTCAAAATTTTACAAACATAATTAATTTTATTGCTTTTGACTTTTATAATACTTTCTAAATTAAGTTCTTGGAATTTTTTTTATGTTTATATAACATTTTTTAATGAATTAATTAATCAAATCCGTGTTGCTAACATTCTAAATTAAGGCCAGAAGGATTTTGATTTGGTGTTCGCAACAACAATTTTGTCGTTAGCCTAACATTTATTTTGTATGTCCTTATATTCAACGATAAAGGTATATAACTGTAAATGCAATTTTGTGTCGAAAATGTTTTACAAAGCCATTAAGTTAATGCCCAGTTATATTTTTCAGAATCAAAAATAAAAATAAAATACTAAAATGTAAGAGCAAAAAAAACCATTATTGTTTAAAAACTAGCTGCTTATTGATTACAAATATAATAACATTTACCAGAACGCCATCTGACTTTGCTTCTAAAATACGAAGTATTATGTGTGCATGTGTTGTCTGTCATTTCCGTGGATTAAGCATATATGGATCACTGAGATAAAGCATTTTAAAATGACCGAGCAAACGACCAATCATATCAAATCAAATTTACCAGAAAAACCTTACATTTTTTATTAATGCATTCTGATCATCTTAAAAAATGTTGTCATATATTATTTAATTGGGCTATATGTGTGATCACACCTGGAAATAGTGATCGATGCAAAAAGCACACGCTTTACATAAAAAAATTAAACAAATATAATTCTCATGTTTTAACAAAATAAAGGAGTGTTAAATCACGAATTGGTAATATCTAAGTTTATGTATTTAGCTGAATTCAAACAGTCGAAAATTCAATACAAAAAACATCCAATTTTAACGTAGAGGCTATCAAACTGTAATTCAATGTTAATTAACATCAATTGAATTTAAACTATTTTTGGAAATTTTTATTTCGAATTGAACAAAATAAGATTTATATAAAATCTAACTTCAAATAATAAAAAATTACAAAAATATTAATATTATTTACTTTAGTTATGTTGAGAAAATAAAAACCTTCATTGTCATTAAAAGTATATTTTTAGTTATATCAAAAATTAAAAAGAAAACGTTTAATACAACTTATTTGAACATTTAAAATAACTTTGACTATTTAATAATCACATACCTTGGGTTCTTTGTATTTACTGCATAAGACTATAAATTAACGATAACGTAAGGTGGGGGAGGAATAACTATTAAAGCTCGAATTTTTACGTTCGAATTTCATTTTCTCTTTGGGAAAAATTGTTAAACTACAATTGTTTTGTAAAAATTTTCACTTTTTCATTGATAACATAATCCTTTATTTTTATTTTAATTACCAGGTACTTAATTACCAGGTTACCAGTACTTTTAATAATTATTTATTTCCTCGATTCTTTTTCGATTCAAAGGTAGAGGAAAGGTAATTTTTCGAATCACAGAATTTTTATGCAAAAATGCATTAATGAAACAAACTGTTTGCCAAATTCGCAACTTAAATAAAATAGAACAAATTAAAAACATCAACTTTTAAAAATTCAATATATTTGTTGTTAAGTGACTGTTTTTGTAACAGCTATCTATAAACAAGCAGTAATCGGTCATTAATAATTCGATTTTTTTTATTATTTATTAACTTCAAAGAAGAACACCCTGCTAATATTGGTTGTGGTTTATTATAATTTAGCGATTTATGATGTATTGTCGTTATTTTTAATTTTTTTTTACATTTTTTTTTTAATTCCAATTAAAAAAAAATATTTATGTTTTAACAGTTGCAGAAGTTGTGTAAACTTTGTTATCAAAATGTGTTTTTCTTCTTGAGAGGTTTTTTTTAAACAAGCATGTAACTTAATTATATTAACATATAAACATCGTTAAATATACTGCATCTAATTTTGTCATTTATAAACTTCAAAATTTATATTTTTGTGGAATATTGCTTCTTTTTTTTTTTTTAAGATCGTTAAAATATTCCAAATGTTCTATTCGTTAGCATTAAGAATTCGATTATCCATTTTCCCAATTTGTAAATAATTTGGAAAAATGCTAAATAAATAAGTCTTTTTTTAATTATTTTTTCATTTAAATGTATTAAAAGGATTTTCTACTATACAACACCCAGGAAATACTGGTAAAGAATTCGATTTTTTTAGTTTATATATAGAAATTTTTATGCATCAAACTATCACAAGATTTTTATTTATTGAAACAAATTGATTTTTGGATTTGAATTAAATCACCCAGAAATTTAATTGTTTGCTGAAGTGTACTTCATTGAAGTAAGTATTTTTTTTAAAATAAACGAAATCAAATCATAAGTTTAACAAAATGCAATTTATATTTAATTTAAAAATATTCATTTTACCTTATAATATTTCCTCCACTCGTAATATTTTATTTCAAATAAACAAAAGTCATTTTATTTCATATTTTACAGATTTGTTTACGTTATTTTGTTTATAAAAAAGGAAATTACTGCTTATCAGAATAAAAAAAATCTGCAATAATATAAAATACAATGGCAATTTTTGCGTAATTTACTATTTAATTTAAAAATTAAAATTACGTATTTTAACAACGATTAATAATTGTACATTTTGTGTCTTTTTAATACAAACATTTCGCATCTCGCCGACGAAACTAAGTTAAAATGTTTATCCCTCTACTTCTTAACATATTTTTAATAACTTACTAACCGCAGCTTAACTATCAGCTACATTTTCAGCAGAGACAGGCACATAATAACACCGTCTGATCGCTATCTGCATGTTGACGACAAATTAGCCACGCACAATCGGCCACACAAACTGGGGTCTTAATTTTGAGCCCAGACTGGAGACTACTGGAGCAGAGACAACTCGCGAAGGGAGATTATGAGTTTAGTAACATCGTTTATATTTCGCTATGAACATCGTCGTGCAAAGGCTCTGGTCCATCCGGCCTGCACCCGTTTCGGTGAATTTGTTTTTGGTGGCAGATTTCCTCTGTATGACAGGTGGAATATTCAATTACGGCTTTTGCTTGGCCGGTCAAGAGAGGAAAGGGAACCAGGATAAACCCGTGTTGGATTGGGCTCCGATGATTAATTGGATTTCAGTTCGTTTTGGGAATTGTGTTAGGGAGATTTTACAACCGTTGCTGAGTGGATTTGCGACAAAGTAACGATTTCCAGAATAATGGGAATCGTGAATAGACGAGAAACAAATGTGGTGTCATAAATATTAATTGTTTATGAAGTGAATTATTTGAAAACTGCAAGGCTTTGTTGATTTGTAGTTTTTATCATCTTCACAAAAGTTAGGAGTTATTGGCAACTAAAAAATTTCCTTTAGTGTCCAAAATATGATGCTTAGGCGTATACTTAAAATAATTAAAAGTTGCTAAATCAGAGCTGATAACTGTTACGATATTGTTGTAATCGTTAAAACTTTTTTTGCATAAAATTAAAAGTATATTTCCATTTAAGAATATCACATTCTTACGGACAGAATTACTGAAATGTATAAAAGTATATTATTAAAAAAGCTTCTATTTGATCCCCTATTTCATTTTTATTCTCAGTGTTACTCTTTAAATGCTTATTTTCAGAAAAGTCCGAGTTAATTGGATAACAATTTTTAAATACTTCATCTAAAAGTAAATATATAAAGTACCACAAAGTTCAACAAGAAGGATACGGATACAATCGAACACCGCCCTTTTACGAAAAATGGAGCGAATAACGGCATGGGTCAATTGTTCGAAGCTCGAAAAAGAAAAACTAGAGATTGATGTGATAGAAAGAATTTGCATCTTACCAGCAAAAAGATTATCAAGTTAGACGTAAAAACCGACGACTGAGTGTAAAATTACGGTTATCGACCAGGAATTTTAGGTGTAAAATACGACTAACGACTTCTAATTTCGAACCCTGTACTCAACCTTTAAGGCAAGCATTTTGACAAACTACAAAGGCTTTTTTGCAAACTTCAATGGTTTTCATCTTTTTTTTTTATCTCTAAAAAGATGTCTACCTGTTTAGTAAATCACACTCAAAAACAAAAATTTTAATAATTTTTTTTTTATATTACGATACATTTTTAATTATTTCGTAATACAAATTATAGACTTCACTCTTCATAAATAAAGGAATAAAGCTTTTTAAATCTACTTCATGTACAAATATTTTTTTAAACATAAAAATACACTTTGATTTTTTTTTAACAAAAAAGGAAAAGGGACGAAACAAATTTGTGGTAAGTTACAGTTTAAAAAAACATACAATCTAATCATCCTTTAAGTGGTCTGAAAACACTTATGCGCTACCCAGATCTACCCAGAAATGCATTACTAAATTAATTACGTTTAAAGAACTATATAAATTGGTAACAGTGGAGCCTTTGCTAAGGGGAGTAAATTCCTGTAGACTTTTAAAATGAAACTAAGAAAATTACTTAAAAAAAGCCGAATGTTTCACAAGCTTGGCAACTAGGTTTGTGATTTTACCAAGTGTAATTCGCCAACATTCTTACAGCCCGGGTATGCATAAAAAATTTTAAGGAGTAAACCACTGTGACGTCACTACTCTATGAGCCTCACAGGTCAAGTGTCCTGATTTATTGAATATAATAGCATATCAGTGAACGAACCAATCATTCATTGAATGTAGTTTTAGTCATTGAATGTAATATATATGAGCTATTTTCAATGAATGAACGTTTGTATTACTGCATGTGGTAATAGGGCTTGTAAACTGTTGTGAAAAAACTGCAAAATTTTTATAAATTTTATTCCTGGTCGGGCTGGCAATTTTACATCCAAAACTAATTTTTTTTTCATCCAAGTGGGGAAAATTTGTAAATTACTTTGACTCTAAAAAAAAGTTGGTAAAAACCGATATTTGGCTCGTCAACTTAAAGTCATTGAGTGAACGTTTGTATCACTGAATGTGAAGTCCTTGGTAAAAAAAAATGCACAATTTTAATAAATTTTACTTTTGATAGGGTTGACAATTTTCCTACCCAAAACTAATTTTTCTCATCCAAGTGTGGAAAAACTGGTAAATTACTTTGACTGTAAATAAAAGTTATGAAAAAAGTTTGTAAAAACCTTTATTTGACTGACTTGGCAATCCCCCCTCCCCCCCCCCCCCAATCATTAGCCAACTATGACCCTGTTAACAGATGTCATTTTATAAAATACTTATATAAAATAAAACTAACAATACTATAATAAACCTTATTCAATTTACAACAGCACATGATCCAATTACATTTTTAAAAATTCTACACGTATGTCTGCATTATCATATAATGCGGACAAAAGCATTTCACCTCATAAGCAGAAGAGGGCGAAATATAAAACAACAAGGAACAATACCACGCCACAGTCCACGAATCGTGACTCCCCCGTGCATAAGTCAGCCGACACAACAAAAACAAACCTTTGTTGTCACCTCAGATAACTCAACCGGAGTCCGACAATGTTCTCATATTTCCCAATATCCATTCCAGCGAGCGCGGAACATTTAAATTGGGTCACCGCAAAAGTTCCAGTCATCGACAGTTTTTCGCAGAGTGAACTTCAGAAAAAGAGATTCGACAATTGGGGTCGTTATTTAAGCGACCCAAAGAACCGAGTCTTTTTTTTTTCGTGTATCTATTTCTTGATTTGTTTACCTTGGCTCATGCCGTCTGAGTCTTAAACAAAGGATTGGAGGGGGAGATTGTCTTTAAATGGTCGTTTGTGGAAGCTGTTCGTGAAGCTCCAGACCATGAAATGATCTTAAGCACGTGTAAGGAAGGTCATTAGGGGCAAGTATATAGTGAAAATTGATATATAAGTGCAATGTATTGAAGGAAGCGGCACGCTATGAGAAAATTAAAAGGGGAAACCTTCGAACGGGCCAAGGATGATATAAGTTGTTAGATTTCGATTCAGTGTGTAGGGGAAGGTGGGGTAAAATGGGTAATGAAATAAAATGAGTATATTGGAAATTAAATATAAGTTACACATCGTTAAACTTATGGTTTTATCTCGCTCTTTTTTAAAACAATATTTCGTTTAATGGAGTACATTTCAGCAAAACAGAATTTTGGGTGATTTTATTCAAGTCCAAAAATATCGATTTGTTTGAGTTTGCAAAAAATAATGTGATAGTGTGATGCATGAAAACTTCTATACATAAACTAGAAATATAGAATTATTTACCAATACTGCTGGTGTTTGTATTGAAAAGAAACATTTTATTATATTCCAATGAAAAAACTACAAAAAAACTAGTTTATTAAAAAAAAATTTCAATTATTTGCAAAGGTGGGATAAAATTGGTAAACAAATTATTAATGCTAAAGAACAGAAAATTCGAAAAAGTATAAGGAACTTCGAAACAAGTGCAATATTCTGCAAAAATATGATTTCGAAGCTTATAAATGACAAGAATTATATACAATATATTTAACACTGTTTATTTGTTAATATGATTATTTTATTTACCTGTTTTTTAAAACAAATTTTGAACAAGAAAAATACATTTCAATTAAAAAAAATTCATTTCCTGGTTTTGTTAGAACACAGAAAAAAGTTTTAAATGAATTTAAAAATCATCTGCAGAACAAATTGAAAATACCTGAAATATAAAAAATATTTTAGTATCAAAATAAACCAGAAATTATAAAAACTAACATTTTGTTTTGAAGATAATAAGTAACTAAGAAAAGTACATCTTTCAAAATGGCGGGTTAATTTATTTTTAGAAAGATTGCTACTGAGTTAACTGAATATGTATATACTAAATTAAATATACTGAGTTTTTTAGAGTTGATGGCTGTTATTTATTGAATTTTATTCAAGTTAATCAGTTTACTAAATTGTTTGTTTAATAATGCCAAAAAATTTTGTTGTTTAATAATAACATTTGTTTAATAATACAAAAAAATCAATGATTTCTGATTGAATACCCATTATATATTTAAAAATAATGTCAATGAACCGATTGAAAATAAATGCACCAAAAAAACAGTTTCATATTAATAACCTTTTAAAAGAGAAAAAAGCTTTGAATGATAAAATGACACTTTTCCAACCCATTTTACCCACGCCTGCACGAAAATATGATATTGTAAATCGTATTTGTTTAGTATAATGGCATTTAACTTTTTTAACTATGTAAAGCATATTCGAGATGTCGCCTCGCCTATTTATTTAAAACAGTCCTCATTTTTGAAGAAACAAATTTCGTAAAAAAAAGGACAAAATTAATTTCCTCAATTTGATGAAATATTTAATTGGAGTCAAAAATAAAACGACGAAAGTTTCGTCAGATAAGAGCATGTATTTTTAAAATTGTTCAATGTGGACCGCGAAAGGAATTTTTTTTTTAAAGAATTTTAAGAATTGAAATATTTTTGGTAACTCTTCTGGAGGCCGGATTCACAGAGGACATTGTGAATTAATAGTAAGATTCAAATAAACTAAAAAAAATAAAAGAATATTTTATAAAAATTTCCTTACGCATTGCAACCCAGCAAAAAAAAGTCAGCATGAAACCTTCATCAAAATTGTCAAATTGAAGGTTGTTTGAAGGTTTTATAAAGGATATTGAAACTAAAAACTGCAGTTTTTTTCAAGTTTTTAATTTTCCTGCATAAAATCTTTAAAATATCTGCATTTTCCCTTCATGATTAAAAATTGAAGGTTTTTATGAAGGTTTTTTGGCAGGTTTTTATGAAGGTTTTTTGCAGTTTTTTTGAAGGACATTGAAACAAAAACCTTTAATTTTATAGATCTTCAAAAAACTGCAGTTTTCCTGCATAAAACCTTTCATTTCAAAATTTTGATGAAGGTTTTATGCTGACTGTTTTTGCTGGGAATGCACTTCCTAAATTACAAATTACTCATCCTTTTCCAGGGCATCTGCATTTGGATGGTGCAGTTGCTGCAAACCAATTGCCAACTCCCCGTAGACCCAGAGATCCAAGCCCAGCTCGAAGCCAGGGTCATGTCCTCCATGTCTCTCAGGGAGCTGGAGGACATGGTGGAGCAGGACGAGAGGGTCCTGAACGTCCCGAAGAAGTTCATCATCATCCCCAAGCCCAGAGCGTTCGAAGGGAGGTACGGACCTGAAGAGATGGAGGGCAAAGCGTACATCATTCATAAGAAGGCAAAGAAATACCCAAAGAAGGTCATCGCTGAGAGAATGAGCTACGGGCTGTCTGATGTAAATGATGGTTTCCACAAAAGATCTTCCTACGAACCAAAGTATAAAAGCATTATTGCTTAGTATATATTTTTTTGAAATTTTTATGAGTAGAACATAGTAGGTGTGTTTACCTGGGTAGCAGCAGGTTCCACGTGAAATAATTTTACATGTAATTTTGCTACCCATAAATCTATTTTCTACTCACAAAACCATTACTTCAAAATATTTTTCAGATAATATACTGTATATGTATAGTAATAAACCAAGAGAAAAATAATGATTTAAATGTAATGGGGTTTTAATAAATACGTATGGAAAATTTCGAAACAAGTGGATCACCCTTCATCAGAAGGTAGCGTTGCCGACGTGTTTCTGATCGCTTCTCCCTGATAAAAAGAGGTTCGCGTGTTTCGAAATTTTCCATATATATTTATTAAAATCAAATCATATTTAAATCGTTTTTTTCCATTGTTTCATTGCTGTATTGATAGATAAACCTACACACTGATATTGCAGCCTGGCGTACACCGTTGGTTTTTATTGTGTTTGTCAATTAATTTGTACTTGTTTATTCTTGTTTAAAAAAATGCCATGGATTTTTTATGTTTTGGTTTAAAAGTATATATATACATATATTTTCTTTTCTCATTGTTTAATTCTCTGTTGCCTGAATCAGGCTATATTTTGATAGAATGGATCATATTTTGCTATTGTCAATCGGAGACATTGCAATTTACAGAAAAATATTTTAAGAATAAATATAATTTTTTTAGTTTTATAAAGAGTTAGAAAAGAGATAACACTGTCTTATATGCAAATTTGTTAAAACATTATTTTTCCTCTGTATTTTATCCGCATTGAATGCAAACATCTAATTTCTAAGCTGCTGTTTCTGAAAGCTGACATTTATTTATTTATTTATTTATTTATTTATTTGTTTGTTTATTTATTTATTTGTTTGTTTGTTTGTTTGTTTGTTTGTTTGTTTGTTTGTTTGTTTGTTTGTTTGTTTGTTTGTTTGTTTGTTTGTTTGTTTGTTTGTTTGTTTGTTTGTTTCTTCGTTTGTTTGTTTGTTTGTTTGTTTGTTTGTTTGTTTGTTTGTTTGTTTGTTTGTTTGTTTGTTTGTTTGTTTGTTTGTTTGTTTGTTTGTTTGTTTGTTTGTTTGTTTGTTTGTATGTTTGTTTGTTTGTTTGTTTGTTTATTTGTTTGTTTATTTATTTATTTATTTATTTATTTATTTATTTATTTATTTGGAATTTCAGGTCATCTTTTGAGCCAAGGTACAAGTTTGAAAGCAGCTTCAAATATGACGAGGAAATACCCGCTTTATTCGGAATTGCCGATATGGAATCCGCCGGTTCGAGTCCAGTGAAGAGTTTCTATGAGTCTTTAGTGCAGAAAATGATGGGAGACAACCAATTCCACTTTGCGAAAGATCCTCTTGCCATTTTGGAAGCAGCTGCGAGCGAAAATTTACCCTCATACAAGCCACGATTTGATTACGATTCATATGCTAAGGATTCAACAGAAACAAAGTTAAAAGGTAAATGTTTAACTCACAAAATTTCTACATCTCTGATTTTTGTGTGCTAACATAACTTTATCAATTCAAATATCGTTATTATTCGCAATGTTTTTATATTTACCATCATTTATAAATTTGCCTTTATACGAATATTATCTTCTTATAATAAAGTTGCGTATACTTCTACAAGGATATATATAATATAGAGTATACTACGGTCGATATTGCAGATGGCATAATATTTTAGCTAATTAAATGTCACGTTTTTAAACAATTAGGAAAAATACTTGATTTTAACAAAAGACCAAAATAACTTAACATATCTAATTATTTAGGATGTTTTACGTTTAATTCCATAAAAAGAAATACCCTATTAAAGATTTTAGTATTTAAACAAATTCTTTTTAAACAAAGAGAAATTACATACATTGTAAAGATCTTTTTTAACTTGTTTTATTAAAAAAATATTTCAGTTCCTCAGAGTAGTTTTAACCCACTGACGCTCACATGATTTTTGCAATTGTTAAATTATTTTCACTTCTCGAGCATTTAAATAATTTTTCCTAAGCATGCTGTTTTATATTATTTATTATTAATATTATTTAATTGTAAAAATATAACTTGTAATTTGTACCTCAAACCTTTAAATTAAAAAAATATATTGTGAAATAGAGTATTTTTATGAATTAAAAAATTGAGGCAATACTTGAAAAAACTGGAGATTCTTTGACTTATGTATACAGCCATGAGGGTCAGAGGGATAAAGAATTTACTTAAATAGATATATTTCCAAGAAAATTTTTGTTTTACTTTAATTTAGAATTACATTTTAAAGAATTTAGAATTACATTTTACATATTTAGAATTGCATTTTACATATTTAGAATGACATTTTACATATTTAAAATGACATTTGACATATTTAGAATTACATTTGACATATTTAGAATAACATTTGACATATTTAGAATTACATTTTACATATTTAGAATTACATTTCACATATTTAGAATTACATTTTACATATTTAGAGTAACATTTTACATATTTAGAATTACATTTTACATATTTAGAATTACAGTTTTTTGAAGTTTTTAATTTTCCTGCATAAAACCTTTAAAATATCTGCATTTTCCCTTCATGATTAAAAATTGAAGGTTTTTATGAAGGTTTTTTGCAGTTCTTATAATGTTCAATTTATAGAACTATTGCAAAACAACATTATCATTAGAATAATATAAGATTATCACAAATAATGCAGATTGACAAAACAATCTCGAATTTTTCATAGGTAAGCCATATTGGCGAGACGCACCCGAACGTCGAGACGAAACTGTTGACGAAAACGGCTGCAGGACAGTTGTAAAGAAGATCATGGATCCCGAGGGCGACAAAAAGTCCAGCGGCGCCAACGCGAAAAGCGTCATCATCACGAAAGAATGCGAATACCCCACCATCGACGGTCCAGACGCGAAAGTCTCACAGATCCAGCCAACTTTCGAGTCCGAGTCCTCCCTCCTCGACTCAGACTCCTCCTCCAACTACGACAGCGAAGTCCCAACTTACAAGAATTCGCGACCAGCGGAACTGGACATGGAACCCTCCAAAGCATCGGATCCTCTGGCTCCGGATTACATAGACACTATGCTGGACACCCACTTCAGAAGCTTCCCTGGGTTCAGCAACCCGATCTCTTCCTTTAAGGGTTACCAGGACAGATTCAAGCTTCGCACTCCATCAGGCTTCAAGGACATCAAACCGACAGTCAATGTCCGTTCGTATGAGTTCCAACATCCCCAGTCTGGTTTCGACGAGGGCAGGGAGTCGCTGTCTACGAATCTGAGGAATGGTGCCCCTAAAATGTTTGAGCGCCACTACAATTACGATCAACCTGAGGAAAAATCAAGGAAGTCTGAAGCTGATTACGGCAACTCTGAAGTGGCCACTCCTAAAGTCCACGAGCACCATTATCATTATAATTACCCGGAGAAGACCCCTAGGAAAGCTGAGTTTAATGAAGAAAAGAATCCACAGGATGATGCTAAGTACACTGAGAAGAAAGACCCGAAGATGATTAAGAAAAGCTTTGCCTATTATCGCAAGGATAACCCTAAGGAAGATCCAAATGACCAGCAGTATGCTGAAGAATTTGCACAAGGAAACTATAGGAGTTTCTCTTCTGATTATGACAGCGAAAGGGATGACCTCAAGAAAAATAAGCAATAAACACTCCAAAGCTGATGTAAATATAAGAATGGTTTTATAGAAATAAGCACACAATTGATTGAAAATTTTTAAGTAAATTTTTGAAAACGTTTGAAATACACATGTTGACGAAGTTTTAATGATAAATATGAATCCAGATATAAATGAATATAATCTCCAAGAAAACACATCACGGGTATTGTCTGTAACCCTTAATTAACATCTGATGAGATGTGATTCAAGTTACTAAGCTGTTTGACATATTTTTGTAATAAATTTTTTGAAGGTTCCATTTGTGTTTGAGATTAAATTCGCATATTTCACTGATGTTGTGCGAAGTGTGTTTCCATAAGTGTTTTGAGAAAGAATAATATGATATACTTTCTCAATCATGTTGTGATATATGAGAGAATCAGCTTGGTTAATTAATTACGCACAAAAATAAATTTACCATTGCTTAAATAAATTTTATCTATATCTTATTATTGATATCTTAAAATTTTGTAGTTCACATTTAATTCTATCGATCATCATATGTTTTTACTCGCACATTGAATAATAATGCATTGATTTATTTTTGTTTTAGCATCAATAATATTGTAGATTATAAATATAGTTTTTTTATATGTTCGGATGATTTATTACAACTATTGTGCTCTTTATTTATTTATAGCTTTTACGTTTTCACATAGAGATTTGTGATCCAAATGTAATTGATTTGCATATGTATTTTTTTCTCTTTAATAAAAACATGTTCCTTGAGAATTCCTTTATTTGAATCTTTTATTTCAAAATAATTGCAAGTATATTTTAATTATAAATAAATACTATTAATAAGCTCTGAAAATCATGTCAACTATATGTTGACCTTGGTCAGTAACCAAACCGTTTAGTATAAATTAAACACATTCGATAAAGAAAAGATTCTATAACGTAAAATAATATTTTAAGAAAACGTGTGAAAAGATATTTTTAGTATATAAAGTTAAACTGTGGCAGAAAATTGTCATTAATGTAGCCAACTTATTAGCATTAATGCAAGCAACCCATTTCCAATCACTGCTTAGATATTTAAATGTTACATACGAAATAATTAATGAAATTTAAACTCTTACTATATTTAGCTTAGTAAATACATCAGATATTACTTTTCAAATTTATACACTAACTCTAAATTAAATATATAAAAATTTGACTAAAGTAAATTTTCATTTACAAAAAAAGGACATTTATATTTTGCATTTTTCTTAAATCACGGTTTTGAACATTCTTTAAAAATCTTAAATGGAAATAAAATTATATGGGGTTTAATTTTCTTTATATTTTAACTGATATGTATGGGATATTCTAGAGTGAAAGGTAATTTTAACATATCGTCGACTTAGAAGTAAAACATTCAACAAAAATTATTCAACAAAAGCTTTAGCAACGGTTGTTGGCGACGAAATCAAAGCGATAAAACTTCTAAATGTGAATGACCTTGGTAACGATCTTCAGAGAAGACAAAATGTGTGTTAAATCTTTTGTTTAAATATACGTGGTTTTATTTCTAATTCGACGATATATATTCCAAATCTAAGAATAAACTATTTCAATATCTTCCATTCCAATACAACAAGTTTCCATCATATTAGGAACTTACATTATATTATGGTTTAATCTATGTTGAACCAAAAAATCTTTGATCGAGTATAGCGCAGCTTATACCAAAAAAAATATGCAATCTTCTAAACTGCAACCGAAACCGTCTCTGAATCTACAAACCGAAGAATCAAACCTCTTGAATTAGAGGCCCGGTTGCCCAGTGGACAAAGGCATTCATCTGGTAATCAGAGGATTCCTAGTTTGAGCAAGTTCAGTGACTTGACAAAAAGAGTAAAAAAGTAGTGATCTTGCGACTGGAGGGCTGCCAGTTTCACTACAAAAATACTAGAAAATCGTCCAGAACACCCAAGAAATTACACCAGCGTTTTATCATAATATGGTGAAGCGAAAACACGAATTTTTGTTCAATGTTTTAGCATAAAATAGTGAAGCGAAATTATGAGTTTTAGTGCAACGTTTCACCACTAAAATGTATCCGTTGTATCTCTATAAAATAGTAAAACAAACCTAATAATAGTTGCAGACAAATGGGTTCCAAATTGTGGTGCAAGGTCGAAGTAAATTTTTAACAGTATATTTGTATATTTGTATATATATAGAGAGAGAGGGAGAGAGACGTCAAGGAGGGTGATATATATATATATATATATATATATATATATATATATATATATATATATATATATATATATTTATATATTTATTTATATATCACCCGCCTTGCTTCGTTTCTTTTTCACTCGTTCGGTATTGACCAATACTAGCCTTTGTGTGGGTTACAACATAAATAACTGCCCCATTCATGAAGACGTCCCCAGTTTCCTGCCTATCTGAATAGGAAGGATATCCAGTTGGGTAACTAGTCTGGAAAAGTGCACGGAAAAGGACGAAGAGGTCAACTCTCCTAACCAGAGCTGATTGTTTAACTCTTGTTGAGGGTATTGTAACAATAACGAACAGGACATGTGGGATATGTCTGTCTCGTTTCCAGAAATATGTTTACTTTAGTTTCCATTCAAATTATTTAAAAAATGGAAAGCGCTCTAAATGTAAAGTTACTATTATCCACTAACTTTAAACTTAAAAAATTCATTAGATTTTACTAAAATGTATGAATATCTATATATGATATATATTTTATATGTTTAGGGTTAAATTAAATTATATGTTGAAATAAGACAAATAAAAATATAGAGGTGTTTTTGTATATTGTAGTTACTTTTTGGATTTAAGTATTAAACAAAAAAGAAGAAGAACTTTGAATTTTAAATGACAAGTAAATTTAATACAAGTTTTCTCAGTAAATAATATGATTTAAATTACGAGTAATAGCACTATTATAAATATATTTTGTTTTATTTTTTTAAACACAATTTATCTGCAATTTAATAAAAAGTAATGCCGTTTCTCGTTCCACTAAGTTAAAACACTACGGCGTTTTCAGAAGTAACTAAAAATATAGAAAAGAAAAGGGGGTTACCGTTTATTATAGCGGCAATAATCGTTTTCGTTTAATAATTGAAAGATTTCAAATGATTTAATTTTAATAATTGATAATATTTTATTATTTTCTGTTAATGGTTTTATAACAACCATTGAACACTTTAACATTATTAAGACACACTACTTAAATTCCGCTTTTATTTTCGATACATGACACTTGATACCTCTACTTTTAAAACCTGATACATCACTTTTGACAAATTTTTCACGAGAAACAACAAAAACACTAACTCATTTGTATTATTTATGAAAGAATTGTATCTTCTTATTTTTTGTTTATCACAAGTTGGTTATTAAATATACACATGTCTTAACCAAATGTTAGCTCTGTATAAATATTACTTTGAGAGATATTTTTTTGTTCTTTAAGATCCATCTGGCTTCGCAAACAAGCTGTGGGATCTATTCTATTTTGAAACTACCTGCGAAATGTAGCTCCATTACTGATTTCGGTGCGCAGTAGCAGGCCCGTAGACCGGGGGTGGACCGACGGGACAACCCCCCCCCCCCCCCCCCCCCACCCGAAATTGTGTAATACGTTTTTTCAACACTCCTCTTCCCCCTTCTTTTCCTTCATGTCCTTTTTTTCTTTCTTGAATCCAAGAAAACTATTTACTTATAGTGCCTAATACCACCAATGGTGTATAACTATAAAAAATAACTATGACGTCACAGCCAATCATATTCTATTTTTCTACATCGGCTGGGAGTGTTCTGAACGGAAGTGAGCTGAACTCTCGATGTTTAATATCTTTCGGCACTGAACTATAAATTGTAACTTCTGAAACGCTTATAATCAGTTATTTCTATGGTCGTGGTTAAACAATACTGTAAGCAGCCATACTGTACCACAACTAATTTTTAAAGGTTTTTTGTGGATTTTTTTCTTCTCAAATCGTTATAGAAATGTTAAATATGTTCAAACATTTTATATTTTCTACATATAGAATCAATTTGCGTATCTCCAAAACTGTAGTTTTGTTTGCTACTTATCCACTCATTATTGGTTAAAATAGACTTCAAAGAATAGGCATTCAAAATGTGTTGAAAATTGTTTAGATATGATACGAAAATTATAAAGGAAAAGTTGGTCTTCGGGTTGTCGTAACAACGGAAATTAAAACTTCAACCATAACACCCCCCGAAAAAAAATCCTGGCTACGGCCTTGCGCAGTAGCCAACGCGCATATTGATGTATCCGTTTTTGAAACTGATTTATATACTTATTTTGTTTTGCAACCAACCGCAATTTTCACACCCCAAAATTAATAAATTCAAGAAGCTTTTTAATGTTAGGACTTCAACTACTGATAGATTTGTTGGAAACTAAAAATAAATGTTACAATCTGAAAATCGAAAAAAAGTCATCAATTATGTTTTGAGACCATAAGGCTCACTTTAACTCACATGATAGTTTCATATATATTACTTATGTAGTAAAGATCCCTTTTACGCTCCTTAGACGCAACGAATTTTATCACATAAGGTGTCAAAAGAAAGAAAATTTCATGGACCAGTGACGAATCGTACTTTCATCTCATACAAGGCCGTTGATATTGCTGCCATCAATGAACAGGCCATTAAACTTCTTGATTTTTTTTTTTTATATATAAAAGATTCTCTAATGGGTGTGTGGTGTGTCTGTTTGAGAGAGGTGGGGAGAGGGTGTTCATGCGATAATTATCGTATGGGTATGGTTTCATATATATTCTTTCTTTAGTAAAGATCTCATTTACGGCTCTTATACTCAAAGAATCTCAACACACGCCATATCAAAAGAAAATGAATTTTTCAGAAGCACTGAACAATCGTATTTTCATCTCATAAATATCAATGGCGTTTTTTTTTAAATGCGTTTAAATTACTTCATAAAAAGTTTTTTTAATGCAAACCGTTGATTACGCTGCCATCTATGAATGAGCAGAAGCGTTAAACTTTTATTGAATACACTAATATATTTCGCCCTTACAAAGAACTAGTTGAGAGGGTGTTCATGCGATATGTATTGCACAGATATGCTAATAAGCTTTAGTTTAAATACCCTTCAAAGCACAGTTCAATGATTAAAAACCCAATAATCAGAAAATATCTTTATTACTGTTTCATACACACATACTAAAGCCACGCCCACCTATTATACTTATCCTTTTCATACAACCCTCTCTTTATAGTAAACATATACCTCGATATCAACCTCGACCCACGCTCTATGTACTGTCCTTTTTCAGACGCCTCATTCGTCTTATAGTACATGATGAACTTGTAATCAATCGCATCTCTAATCGCCCCAGCAGCTTTCCTGATTTCATCCCCGTTTTCAGCATCGGCTGTATAACAGTTTATGACTCCTCTCTCGGAATCGAAGGCTGTGGACGCCTTCAGGCTCACTAGAGTCCCGTTGCGGAAGAGGGGCTTGAGAGAAGTCCAGAAGTGGTCGAGTTTCTGCATGTCCCCATGGGTGAATATCATCCACTTGCCCCCATCTGCCATGTAGTCGTCTGCCTTCATTCCGTCGTCTTCTAAGTAGATGTACTGGCGATCGGATACTTGGGACGGTAGCAGGTCATCTTCGTCGATTGAGGGGATATTGCGGGCTAATAGAAGAATACGCAATTAGTAACTCGGATATCCTCATTTTACTTCTGAAAATCCAGATTACCAAACAAAATCGTGAAAATCGGGCTTTACTACATCTCCTGTGTATTCGGAAGTAAGAGTAACTCGGAGATGTATCTCCGAGTTACTCTTACTTCCGAAGTTCAATAGAAGAATGCACTCGAATATCCTCATTTTACTACTGAAAATCCTGATTACCAAATACAATCGTAAAACTTGGGCTTAACTGCTACATCTCTGATAGTGTATCTTACTTCTGAACTTCAGTAGAAGAACACACTCGGATATCCTCATTTTACTGCTGAAAATCCTGATTGCCAAATACAATCGTACAACTCGGGCTTAACTACTACATCTCTGAGTGTATCTAACTTCTGAACTTCAGTAGAAGAAACATAATTATTAACTCGGTTATCTCATTTTACAGCTGAAAATCCTAATTACCAAACAAAATCGTAAAAATCGGGCTTTACTACATCTCCGAGTTACTCTTACTTCTGAACTTCAATAAAAAAAATACACTCGGATATCCTCATTTTACTGCTGAAAATCCTGATTGCCAAATACAATCGTACAACTCGGGCGTAACTACATCTCCGAGTGTCTCTTCTGAACCTCAATAACAATCGTTAGATACTTTTCACACCCAGACTGATACCAACTTTGCCCCTCGTCCAAGGGAAAGAAGCTCAGGCAGCAGTCCATGCGCAGTGCATACGGTGCCAGCTGAGATGTTTATTGAAAATTTACACAAACACATGAAAAAAATACACTAGGCATTTCTTCTCCATGGTTAGTCCATAAGTTGGCGCCCACTCAAAATTCGGATAGAAAATAAATCTTTTTCAAAGAGTTAATTTTAAGGATATCAAAATGTATATTAGTTCTGAAATAAAACCAACTACACAAACACAAAAAGAAGTTCTCTGAACTACTCCTCAACAGATAGACTGCAATTGGTTGCGGTTTTTGTAAATGTTTTTGGATATTTTAATACTGTTTATTATAAGCGTCACACATCCCTTATTGTCTTTATTGCAGACCTTATTGTCCTTATCCATCCCTTATTGCAGACTGAAGCCATTGGTTATTAAAGGATAAAAATGAAATGGGTTTTTAATGTGAACAAAAGCTGTGTACAGGCAGGGCAGTCTTAAACGTAAAGATAAGGGTCACCCATCTCTGCTTTGTATTCCCCAAATATCAATAAAAAATTTCTAATGTTTACACAACATGTACTTGTATTTATTAATAGAAATAAGTACGCAGGGTTGGATTATACATTGAACTTTTGAAATTTAGAGCAGGATGTATATTTGCATTAGTAGTCTGTATTAGAAATTTGAAGGTCAAAAAAAAAAAAAAAAAAGAATAGAAATGGGAACACACCAGGAAATTTATATAAAAAAATCAAAGGATTATTATTCTTCTATTTTTTATGTGTTTTAATAACTTTTATTACAACTGGCAACTAATTTTGAGCATTACCATAAAAAAAATCTTAATTATATTCAATAGAACAATGGAAACTAAGAAAATTTAGTTATTTGTAAAATAAGGTATATTTAGCATGTATTGTACGCATTTAAGATATTAAAAAAATATAATTCAGAATTTTAAAAAATATACTTTAAATGATAATAGCAGTTTACAAAACATCAACTCTTACTATATCACCACGAAGAGACACACTTTATGGATGATTTCTAAAATGTAATATTGGTACTGATACAATTCTATGAACTTCATGCAATTATTGACATATTTTTTAACCTTTAAAATGTTATTAAGGGGGTCCGATACCTTCGAATTTTTTTTTTTATTTTTATACTTGTACAATCCAATTTTTTTTCTCTTTCTAAATATGCATAAAAAACCATTTTAAGACGCTCAATTTTTTTTGTAAATTGCACATTTATTTTTAAATTAAAATTTTAGTAAATTTTTTAACAATTTTAAAATTCCTACTCCTTTTTTGTTTTTCAATATTTTGAAGCAATTTTTTTTATTTAGGATCTTGAATAATATGTAAATAGATGTATGCATTCAAATTTTGATTCAGATACATCACTTTAAAAAAATAAAATATATTAGAAATTTTGGAAAAAAAATTGACGAAAAAAAATAAAATTGCATTTTAAGTGGTTTTAGTTATGGTAAAAATAGGAAATCTGAATGCATACATCTATTTAAAATATATTTATCTGGCAATACACACAAAAATTATGATTTTAAGTATAATAGTAAAAAAGCCTTAGCATTTTTAGTGTTCATTAAATTTCAAAACCACGAACAGAGATATTTGCTTTTAAAGTTTACATATAGTGATACAACTATGTTATAGGAACACTCTTTAAAACATTCATAACTAAAAAAGTAATAGGAATTTTTTGAAGCAGTTTTTTGTGAGTTATTAAGATAAGTTTGAATATTATTTTTTAAATATAAAAAAAAATGACTTTTTTTTGCGAATTTAAGGTATCGGACCCCCTTAACCATTAACCATATTTCTAAAAAACGTATAATTGATTATACAATCTGTTTTTATAAGCATATTTTGAAAGTATTATTTTGAAGAAACTGTAGAAGTGTTAGGTGTATTCATTTAAACAATAAATTCTTAATTAAATGTGTTGCAAATTTTCAACATAAGGACATATACTAATATATTTTTACATTAAAAAGCCACAAAGTAAACTAAAAATCATAATCAGATTAGGCAAAAAAAAATTAAGCTATTAATTTTTATCATCACTTTTAATAGCAATTATATACAACACAGTGAAAATTACAATATTACTTAATAATTAAACAAAACATATCAAAATTTAATATTATTTTAGTTTGGTAAAAGTTTTAACTAAACAGTTTTAAAGTTTTCTTTGATGCATGGAAATAATGATCGTTATCTTTAATGGAAAAGTAGTTGAACAAGGCCTTCTTTGAATATCTATTTTAAATACTTATAACATTTAACAACAGATGGCAGCACTACAAAATAGAAATAGCCACACTTGAGTTGAGTTGTATTACGAGTAACTAAATTAAATAAATTCATGAACAGACAATAATTTAATTAATAAGTAGTAAAAAAAACCAATTACAAATAAAAAAAACAAGCATTTTTATTTTTAAATATTTTTTAATTAAACTGCATAAATCTAACCATGTTGTCTAGATAAACATATGTTAAATATTTTCTAAATATTTCTATAGAATTAAAACAATTCAATGTCTGCATTAATTTTATTATAAGTTATTAAGTTATACAAACTATTTTCTAGTAATATATACTGCTATGAGCATATTTTCGTTTGAGTGCTAAAGTTATCAAAAATGATGATTAGATAAATATTTATTCTGGCTTATGAAAAAGAAAATCAAAGTGTAAAACTCCCACTATCTGATCAAACTAACGATATATTAATACTTAAAAAATTAATAATTGGCAATGTTGCGAATCATTTTATTTTAAATTAAAATTATATCCAGAAAGACAAATAAGAATAACCCTTTGAGATCATACATTTGATCAATATATCACACATAACATTACATCCATTTACAATCCTGAATTATATAAAAAATTTATTACAAACACCCCGGGGTACTTCAATTAAACATACATAATCACATTTCCTCAAGAGTCCACGATCCATCAACATTTACATAAAATTCATCATCAGGCGTATGCATGTAAAAACTGGTTAATTTACCAACGCGCTTATGGTAATACATTACAAAAGGATAACTGATTATCTCTCTTATAGCCCTAACAACATCTAAAATGAAGGCTTTATCCGTATAATCCGGTGTATAACAGCACACTGCAATAGTTCCATTGTCTTTTTTATATGTATACGGAGCAATGGGAAATAGCTCTGGTCTAGTGTTGTGCAGTTCTTGAACGGACATCCATGTCTTATGCGCTTTATATAGACCACAGCAGTCGGGTTCAGTAGCACAATAAAGAGTCCAATTTCCTTGTGATGAAGATTCCTTGAAGGTACTCTTTGGAAAGTCTTTAGCCATTGAAGGGGATTGTTGATGCGATTGGGAAACATCTGTTCCTGAAAAATGCCCCTTCACATTGCCTTAGTGCGCTTTGGTTTTATACTGAATGATAGTAAATTTATTATAATATTCGTTAGGTTCTTTTTCATTCTCTTAGGATGTCGAGGGATAATATGATAGATACTTCATGTCATACCTTTTAATGTATGTTCCTTACACTTAATGTTTTTTTATTGCAGATATTGTAACTACTGCAATATCATTTAAAACTAGGTACCCAGGTACAAATGGACTAAAGCCTATTCATCTAATATAAAATCTTAATGTATAAATCGCTAAAGAAAAATCTAAATTAGTGGGGAAGGGATAATGTATGTTCCTTACACTTAATGTTTTGTTATTGCAGATATTGTAACTACTGCAATATCATTTAAAACTAGGTACCCAGGTACAAATGGACTAAAGCCTATTCATCTAATATAAAATCTTAATGTAAAAATCGCTAAAGAAAAATCTAAATTAGTGGGGAAGGGATATTCACAAAACAAAATCAGGAAAAGACATGAACACAAGCTCCAAAAAATCAAGGAAAGCGCTCATGGGATATACAAGGAGAAGGTAAGCACAAAAATCTAAACATAAAAAATGGGTAGTTAAGTAAAATAGACCGTTTTGTTTTATTTCTGTTATAAAACTCTTGAAACGACTATAAAGTGAAAGCATCTGTTTTCTTAATGTTAGAAAACTGTTGAAAAACGCGGTAGGTATGTTCTAATATCATTTAAAGAAATGTTCAGTCACACACGTTGCAACTTTATAATTTTAATAACAGTTACTACTAATTATTTACTAATTATTATTAATTATTATTATTTATTATTTTTAGGAAAATGTCACAAGGCAAGATGAATAGTAAAAGTATCAGAAAATACATAAACAAATTTTGAAACTATTATTATTTATAAACACGTAAATGTCTTGCGTATTAAAGAATGAACAATAGTACATTTATATAAATAATATAAAACATATTATTACTTAATTATTATATTACTTTGTATAATGTTATTAATTTTAAAAACATCAAACGATTCTACAGTCAATTAGCATATTTTTTTAATATTTTATTCTTTTATTAGGGACATTGTTAAAATATGTATACCATTTAAATATATTTTAAGTAATGTCTATTAACAACAGATGGCAGCACCACCAAACAGAATTTATAAATCTCCAACACCATGCTACGGAATGGACTCTTTCTATATTTAAATTCAATAGAATATTTTTTTTTAAATAGATTAAGACAAGTATAAGTAATTAAACATACATAGTTTTTTTTAAGAAACTTTATTCTAAACTCTTAATATTAAAAGCTACTTTACCATTTGTATAGGAACGAATAGAGATTGAAGTTTTACAGACAGCTTTGAAACATTTTTTCTAAACATCCAACTATTTACAGGATAAAGATTATTCTAGTATCAGGTAACCAAGACCATGCTCGCTAAGCTTTGTGGATTGTCAAGTATTTGTTATTAATTGGGTATATACTCAAACACACCAACAAAAAAAATTATAGAAAATGCAGACAATTTTCAAATCTATAAGAATTTCTATAAGAATACCAACGACTTTTATATAAAATTCACCTTTAAACTTATTCACATAAAAAGACTATATTTAAATTATGTAATTGTTTTTAAAATTTCTCTTACAATTAATGTTATTACTAAAAACTGAATATGAACTGAAAAGTACCAGAAAATTGCTTTTTAATTAAAAATTATGCAAATGTGAATGCGTTAATTTACATATATTGTATTGCTTAATGAGTTTCCTAATGTGTTTATTGCAATTATAATTGCAGCAAAATATAAATAAATAAGAGGGACATAAAAATATACTTTTTTGCATCAAATATTATTAAAGAAGTTATCTCTTATAGAAAATATAATGCAAGTTATTAAGATTGAGAACACTTCTGTTACGATGTTGTATTTTATAAATTTTTATCCTATTGTTCTACACCATAATGTCAATTGATTAAATTAGGCTTTGTCGTCCTATTAAATTTTTTCATATAGTTTAGCCCAGTTAACACAGAATGAAAAAAGAAAATTATTTTAATTGTTTCCAAAAAGTGTATGATACTGTATGATATATTAATGTAGTACTCCTGTACCACCTCGGCGCTGGTCGCCATTTTGGAAAAATGGCGGCAAAAATCAGTTTTTAGTAATTACATCTTTGATATTAATTGTAGAGAGAACATTTCAACTACAAAATTATTCTCCGAGTAGTTTTATGTAAAAATTGAGTTTACATCTTTGTTATGCGACGCATTGTTTAGACGCAAGAGGCGAATAAAGTGGATACTAAATCATTAATGGCATGAAAACTAAAGAAAGCTCTGTGATATGACAGTCTTGGTTTTTTATTTTGTTCACAAACCTCTTATTTCTCCCTACTTTATGAACGTATATATTAACAAAAAGTGGTTGTTCGACGCTAATATACAGTTACTTTTACTTAGATATTTTGCAATTCCCGTTTCTGAAAGAAATTTAGCAATGATGCTCAAACAGAGTTGAAAAATAAATTTACCCTATTTTTTTCCAAGTGGCTAGTTCAACCTGGAACACTCTTCTGTATTCTAAATAACCGTTAAAATCCCATATGAATATTCAATTATTTCTAGAAACTTAACAAATTTCAACAATATTAGAATACATTTTTGTATAAAATCACTTGGGGAATAATATTGTAGTTGAAAAATTGTCTATAAAATTAATACCTAAAGAGATAATTATAAAAAATGATTTTGACCGCTATTTTTCCAAGTGGCTAGTTCAACCTGGAACACTCTTCTGTATTCTAAATAACCGTTTAAATCCCATATGAATATTCAATTATTTCTAGAAACTTAACAAATTTCAACAATACTAGAATACATTTTTGTATTATGTTATTTTGTATTATTGTACATTATTATGTTATATTATGTACCAAGTTATTTTGTATAAAATAACTTGGGGAATAATATTGTAGTTGAAAAATTGTCTATAAAATTAATACCTAAGGAGATAATTATAAAAACTTATTTTGACCGCCATTTTTCCAAGATGGAGTCCCAACACCGGGATGGTGCAAGGGTTATAAATTAATATGTCATACAGAACACTTTTTGGAAGCAAATATAATTGTTTCCAGTTTTCCCAAAGTTTTTCCGAATTGAACGCTTTGCTGACTAGACTATTTATTGATTTCATTAATATGTGTTCATCAAATTGAAATTAACTTCAAATGAAAACTAAATACTCATTCGTAATGTAAAAAAATCATTTTGTACATGTTTTCTATTTACATTCTAGTCATAAACTTCTGTAAAACAACATATGCATAAATTTTACATTTAGTAAAATTATTAATGAAAAAGTTACTAATAATTATATTGCAAAATATAATATTTTTTTTAAAAAAAAATCCGCTTGTGGCTTGGACCTTCAACACATTAAAATAATTGTTAAGCAGTAATTTTAATATTATAAAATGTGGTTAATATTTTCATAAAAAGAATACTTTTATAAACACACCTGTTCCTTTCAAACTGTTGTCAGGTGCAGAATTTCCTTCTGTAATTGTAGAATCATCGATTTTTAGTGACTGAAAGCAAAAGGTTTGCTGTTCCGTATCTTTCTCAACTGTTTGGCTGTCATCATTTGTGTCACCATTTGTGCTTTTAGATGCCTCCATTACTCTGTAAATAATAATTAATTAAATAATTAATTAATTAAATTATTAAAAATTAAAACGTAAATTAAAATTAATGTAAATACTCATATATATCATACATGTATACTATACCATTAAATAACTGTGTTTATAAAGCATATAACTATAGCATATTTATTATATGGTAATTCAGACATTAAAAGCAGCCAATAACAAACGTTAAATATTTTTATTTTCTGTACCTTGTAGCAAAGCTCTTAGAAAAGGATGATAATGTTCTCACTCACAAAAATTATCTTAATATAATACAATGCAATACAGTGGAGTTACTACCAACGGCAGTTGCGTCATTTTAAACGGGGTCATCAGTTTTCCTTTTTATAGAAGATTTTACTTAGAAAAGTACATTTTCATTGACAAATATATTTACTTTAAATTATGTCTATCGTTTTTTATTATTATTAATTTAGTTGTAAAATAATTACTGTCATTAATTTGTAAATGCATTTTTTAATTTAACATCAGATGGCTTACATACTATTGCACTATTTTACAATAAATCATGGATACATCTGCACAAAAACCTTGTATTACTTACACAAAAACCCTTAAATTAAAGCGTGAAATACATATTTAAATTTTTATAATTAAATTGATTAGATATTTTTCAAAAATCAGCAACAAATTATAAATTTTAGATAACCATTTATATATTATTTTTGTTTTCATTGTTAAATATAGCAAAAAATTTTAATTACAACACTAAATTCACTGAAAATTATCCTATGTGCGAATACGTTATAAAAATTCAAACGAACTTTTATAAAACTATGTAAAAGTTAGGTTCTTAACTGGACTTACAGTAAGTTCTTAACTTAAGATAAGAAACTCGGTAAAACATGAGATTTCCTTAAACTCGAACTTAAAGAAAAGTCTAACTTAAATTTTTTTGTAATATATGGTAACTTACAAACAAGATCTAATGTTTTTTAACTAAACAATACACATAAAATCGGCATCGCTGGCTCTCTTATCACTAATTCTTAACTTCCAAATATAACCAGGAAATTTAAATTTAGAAAACTCTTTTCTCCCATTGTCAATTTGTCAATAAAAAAGATTAGCCATTTGTATTTCGATTTAATGATTTTAAGAGGTGAAGCTGAAAACAGGCGCAATTCTACTTTTAAAAGTAGTTAAATTCTCCTTTTAAAAGTAGTTAAACTTACTAAACTGGAAATTATTTAGTTAATTAACCCTGGGAGTTGTTTATAGAATTCAAAATTTAAAGAAAAAAAGATCTGAACTTGTCAATATACTTTTAGTGTCGAAATTTCTAAGGTGTTATGAGATATGAATGTACTTGCATAGTAATAATATATTTTTTATATAAAAAGTAGAAAATATTGATATATGTGGAAATAAATGTTTGTCTTTAGATTAATAATTGCCAATGTAATTTTAGTGTCGAAATTTCTAAGATATTGTGAGATATGAATGTACTTGCATAGTATTAATATTTTATTTTTATATATAAAGTAAAAAATATTGATATATGCGAAAATAAATGTTTGTCTTTAGATTAATATTTGTCTTAGAATAGTGATCCTTTCAGAGTGGCATAAATAAACAATAGTCGAGGGAGGAACCGATTTGTAGCGATATAACTTGACTGTCATTCGGAATCGAATAAACCGATACTCTACGAATAAGACTAAAGTGATCACTCGAGCCGAAGTGGCAGTATCAAGTACATGAACTGACCCCCCCACAGTACCCCACTCTCAGTGAGTCGGGCGGAGGAACGAATGATTGAGATGCCCGTGAAGTGTTATCAATTGAGCAGTGGTTGATGCTGGAAAGTGTTATCACGTGACTAGTAGTTGAAGTTGTGATGGTGGATTCGATGTGGTGTCACAAGTGTTTTGTTTGAAGGTTGCGTTGATCTGCGGTTCTGAAATCACCAATATACCTATACAACCACCTATACGTTCAGCAGTAACTCGGAATCGAGCTGGAGACGTTGCGCGTACTACGCCGATACTCTACCAGTCAGACTAAAGTGATTACTCGAACCGAAATGGGAGTATTTAATATGTGAAGACAGATTCATTGCCCTTTAGCAGATCAATGCCATTATTACAAAAACTTAGAAACTAATAAATTTCATATTTGTAAGTTTTCACTTATTTTATAGCTCTCATACCTAAGTATTTTGTAAGATTTTTTTAAAACCCATGAGATTCTAAAACCCATGACAAGAATGAGAATTTTAGCTAGTAATATATAAATCGACTCTGTCTAAACAATTTTCACATAAAAATATACAATGTATAAAAGATTTTTAAGGAAATACTTAAATCACTGCATTTTAAACAGAAGTTTTATATGTTAATAATTTCTCACCTGGATTTCTCCCAACTCGGTACAAAGCAACACCTCCTACTAAAACTTATCTAAAATGCATTTAATAATCTATTTTTAAAACCGATTTCATTTTATACACCCAATGCTTATCTAATCTATTGTTAGAATTTCAATTTAGTTTGTTTATCGCCAAATGTGATTGCATTTTAAAGCAAAAAGGAAATACATGATTTATCTGGAATGTTCTCAAATATTCTTTTCGTCATAATTGAGTCGTTAAGTTTTAAATATTCGTTCATCAGTGAGGGAATAAAAGGGTTTAGGTATATTTTAAGCTGAAATGGAAATAAGAATACGTAAGGATAAAACAAAAATATATCGGAGTTGTTCGCAGACCTTAGTGTAAACGTAACTATTGTCATCGTTAAAATATCTTAGGTTTACTGTTAAAGAAATTGGGAAAATAGAATAAAATTAATCAAATTTTCAACAAAAACTCATGATTTTGTGCTATCAAACATATAAAAAAAAAATTAAAAAAAATTATTATTATTTTAAATATGGTGTAGTTTTTAAATTAATTTTAAATTAAATTAATTTTTAACCCTTTGAGCGGTTAAAAAAAAGAGCGAAATTTTAAAATTGTTTTCACTGTAAAATAATTTATTGCAGGTTTCCGGTGCATCTATATTATACAGATTTATAATTTTAATAGATAAATAGCTTCCAAAAAACACCCCAATGCTTTAGATTTGAAAAATATTTTAAAAACGAATATCTTTGTGAATTTAAAGTTTATGTGTATTGTTATAAAAACTGAAAATCCTTGGACGACTGAAGTCCTTCAGCTCCGTAAGAGGGTTAACTATTAAAAACAAATATTATTCTAGGAATTCAGTCTTTAAACTATTTCACTACAGCTACACATGACCATTTCCCAAACGCATCGACTTTGACACCGTGACACCCAGCATACACAACAAACATAAATCCCAACAAAACGCTTCTACGAACGTTGAAAGCAAGCACCTTTATTTTTTTTATATCTATCCAGCCCTCTGGTAGAAACAGTGTTGCGTCATAGCTCATTTGCTGAAAAATGCCAGATTGTCATAATATTTTTATCACTCAGTAAAATAATCGAAAATTTATTAAAACTTTGAATACTGGATACTTTAAAAACAATTATAAAATACTTATTAAAGCAATAATAACACTGCACAACGTTATTTACTAAATAAATTATATAATGTTATTTTAATTAGAGTCAAACGGTTATTCAAAAATCACTATTTTTGTTGTTTGCACAAAATCTCTTAATTGATCGTTATTATTTGATTTTTTTTAATTGGTGTTCAAATTTTATTTAGGAAATGACACTTAATAAAATAGTACTCCATACGAAAATTATATATTCAAATGTGAAATATTATATAACTTCTTTAATTTTTCTATTGGAATGAGTATAAAATTCTCAAAATTACAAGAAAGGTAATTTTTAATATAAAAACAATGTACCTAAAATGTTTAAACCACTTAACTCTAGGAAAGGCTGAATATGTATTAATAAAAATTATTCCCGGCATTAATACATTCAGGTATTAGTATTTATTTTTTCTATCGGAAACCATAACACTCTGACAATTGCTTGGTATTTAGTTACATATAAAAAGTATCCTCAAAATTAATTCCAAATTAACGACGTTGATTTTGATAATAAAAGAGGATTTTTAAACTTGGGTTATAATAAAAATAAAAAAAATACTTAACGTAAAGGGGAATTCCCTAACGCGAGTAAACGAATATCATACTATCTAATCATTTTTTGTTATATAGATATGACTGTAATAAGGTGTGTTATTTTTATTATACATTTCCTCGTAGATATGATAAAAGAATTGTTACTAAATTAATGTATTGTTCAGCTTAAAATCACTTTTGTAATCAAAGTTATTACAATTAACCTTAAAACAACCTTATGATTACAGTATCAAAAATGCACTTTAGGTTCGTATATATATATATATATATAAATGTTTGCTACAGTAATCTAACTTATATCTAAAAAATATTTTGATAGTTTAAACGGTGTGATATGATACTCAACGCAACATAACAAATATTTTGTTTGCAATTTTTATGACTTCCATCTGTATCCATTGCCAAAATAACACTGTTAAAAATAGATACTCAAAAATAAGTCAAATGTACTCATTTTTGAGTACATTCGATGTTAATATGACTCCGAACACATAAGTTTCAATTTTGAAAAAGACATTTACTACAAAATGAGTACAATGAGTAATAATGAATAAAAAGAGCAGATGCTAGCCTTCACAGACATATTTCATAGTTCGACAGTTACAATCAAGACATACTGGGAATCGTACCCAGTTCTTCAGATACCACAGACCAGAGCTTTATCCATTAAACTTCCAGGGTGAATTGAAGAAGTTATAAAAAGAAGAAATCTTAAAAAGGTGTGCCAAAATAATGGAAAGTAAAATAATTGAGTTGTGATAACTCAATTTCCATTTAAGCAATCGACATCAATTAATGTGAAAAATCATCTTCTGAACACTTATTTTAAGTTTGTCAGGTCGCTCCGTTCAGATGGCTTGAACAGAAGCTGGGAATAACAATATTAAATCACACTGATCATTTTTGAGAAAGTAAGGTTACTTAAATTTGAGTACGTCGTCTCTCATTTACGGTGAAATTGCACTCAAAGAAACGAGTATGTTCATGTACTCATTTTTAAGTAGCTTTTTTTTACAGTGTACCAAACAATTTTTTATTATGTTTTTAAAAGTTGTAATCTTATGATTCCAAACAATCAGGGATCAGAACTACCTTGCAATTTTCAAAAAATTGTAGGGGGGGGAGTTGTAGGGTATAACTGTAAATATAAGACTAATTGGAATTGGAAGACTAAACTAAGCAACTTTAAATGCCTAATGAAGTATGTCGGTTGATAAGGCACCTGATGACCTTTCTTTTTACTTTTCTATTTCACAATTTTTCTCAGAACAAACCTATTTAGGATAAAAATAGGATAGTTTTTAGTAAGCCCAATCCAATACTGTCCGTGTCAACGTAGAAACTGTAGCATGTTAATTATGTTGTACTTAATTTAAGTATTAGTAATTTTGTACTTAATTTAGGTATTAGTAATTTTGTACTTAATTTAGGTATTAGTAATTTTGTACTTAATTTAGGCATTAGTAATTTTGTACTTAATTTGAGTATTAATAATTTTGTACTTAATTTAGGTATTAGTAATTTTTTACTTAATTTAGGTATTAGAAATTTTGTACTTAATTTAGGTATTAGAAATTTTGTACTTAATTTAGGTATAAGTCCTTTTGTACGTAATTTAGGTATTAGTCATTTTGTACTTAATTTAGGTATTATTAATTTTGTACTTAATTTTGGTATTAGTAATTTTCTATTTAATTTAGGTATTAGAAATTCTGTACTTAATTTAGGTATTAATCATTTTGTACTTTATTTATGTATTAATAATTCTGTACTTAATTTAGGTATTAGAAATTTTGTACTTAATTTAGATATTAGTAATTTTGTACTTAATTTAGGTATTAGTATTTTATTTACTTAGTTTAGGTATTAGTCATTTTGTACTTAATTTAAGTATTAGTCATTTTGTACTTAATTTAGGTATTAGTAATTTTGTACTTAATTTGGGTTTAGTAATTTTGTACTTAATTTAGGTATTAGAAATTTTGTACTTAATTTAGATATTAGTAATTTTGTACTTAATTTAGGTATTAGTATTTTTTTACTTAGTTTAGGTATTAGTCATTTTGTACTTAATTTAGGTATTAGTAATTTTGTACTTAATTTAGATATTAGTAATTTTGTACTTCATTTAAGTATTAGTCATTTTGTACTTAATTTAGGTATTAGTAATTTTGTACTTAATTTAGATATTAGTAATTTTGTACTTCATTTAGGTATTAGTCATTTTGTACTTAATTTAGGAATTAGTAATTTTGTACTTAATTTAGATATTAGTAATTTTGTACTTCATTTAGGTATTAGTCATTTTGTACTTAGTTTAGTTATTAGTCATTTTGTACTTCATTTAGGTATTAGTCATTTTGTACTTAGTTTAGGTATTAGTCATTTTGTACTTAACTTAGGTATTAGTCATTTTTACTTAATTTAGGTATTAGTCATTACGTGAGGACCTTTCTTATTACCCTTCAAACAATCGTAAAAAGTATTATCTAGAACAGAGGTTTTAAATTAGCATTAAGTCTTGGACCCCTAGCTAAAACTAAAATGGTTGATAGTAATTTTGTACTTAATTTAGGTATTAGTAATTTTGTACTTAATTTAGGTATTAGTAATGTTGTACTTAATTTAGGCATTAGTAATTTTGTACTTAATTTGAGTATTATTAATTTTGTACTTAATTTAGGTATTAGTAATTTTTTACTTAATTTAGGTATTAGAAATTTTGTACTTAATTTAGGTATTAGAAATTTTGTACTTAATTTAGGTATAAGTCCTTTTGTACGTAATTTAGGTATTATTAATTTTGTACTTAATTTAGGTATTATTAATTTTGTACTTAATTTTGGTATTAGTAATTTTCTACTTAATTTAGGTATTAGAAATTCTGTACTTAATTTAGGTATTAATCATTTTGTACTTTATTTATGTATTAATAATTCTGTACTTAATTTAGGTATTAGAAATTTTGTACTTAATTTAGATATTAGTAATTTTGTACTTAATTTAGGTATTAGTATTTTTTTTACTTAGTTTAGGTATTAGTCATTTTGTACTTAATTTAAGTATTAGTCATTTTGTACTTAATTTAGGTATTAGTAATTTTGTACTTAATTTGGGTTTAGTAATTTTGTACTTAATTTAGGTATTAGAAATTTTGTACTTAATTTAGATATTAGTAATTTTGTACTTAATTTAGGTATTAGTATTTTTTTACTTAGTTTAGGTATTAGTCATTTTGTACTTAATTTAAGTATTAGTATTTTTTTACTTTATTTAGGTATTACTAATTTTGTACTTAATTTAGGTATTACTAATTTGTACTTAATTTAGGTATTAGTCATTTTGTACTTAATTTAGGTATTAGTAATTTTGTACTTAATTTAGATATTAGTAATTTTGTACTTCATTTAAGTATTAGTCATTTTGTACTTCATTTAGGTATTAGTAATTTTGTACTTAATTTAGGAATTAGTAATTTTGTACTTAATTTAGATATTAGTAATTTTGTACTTCATTTAGGTATTAGTCATTTTGTACTTAGTTTAGTTATTAGTCATTTTGTACTTAGTTTAGTTATTAGTCATTTTGTACTTCATTTAGGTATTAGTCATTTTGTACTTAGTTTAGGTATTAGTCATTTTGTACTTAACTTAGGTATTAATCATTTTGTACTTAATTTAGGTATTAGTCATTACGTGAGGACCTTTCTTATTACCCTTCAAACAATCGTAAAAAGTATTATCTAGAACAGAGGTTTTAAATTAGCATTAAGTCTTGGACCCCTAGCTAAAACTAAAATGGCACCAGGGACCCCTTTTTTGATATATGCTCATGGAAACGGAAAAAAGTTTCTGAAATAAGTTGTATGATTTTTTAAAATTTTTATATAGCTTTTACTAATAATAAGGAAGCAAATTTATCCAACAAATACATAGAAAAGATAACACTACAATCAGAAGTTTAATTACTTTTCATCTTCGTACGTTTAACAATCATTTAAACTCATGAAAACATTGCATTACTTACTCAAGTTATAGTTATTGCACTGATTTTCGAGCTGTACAGTTCAGTGAATGCATTTTTAACCATTTTCTTTTCTTTATAACTCCATAACATTGATCCGCAGACTCCCTAACATCGATAGTTATTAAGTTAAGGATGCACACTCTTGTGAATGGATGCACGAACGTTCATGTCATTCTACAACTGTATAGTTAACTAGAATTAGTATATTCGATGTTTATAGAATTGGTGTTTATGTTATATTAAAAGCAACAAAAAAAACATTTAGTCAGAAAATATTAATGCTTGGAAATACAAAACAAACACATAATGAAGTAAGCCCTTTAATAACTATAATTAAAATTTCAGTAATGTAAAATTAGAGTAAATCAGTACAGGCATATACAAAAGTATGTCTATATGCATTTCAACATTTTTTCTTCCCACTATATTCTAAAAGATTCGGATGTAATAGTCTCATGTTCTGAACATTTAGCTTTGTTTTAATGGTACTATTAATAAGAAAAAAAATCATTCTAACTCAACTAGAACAAAAACAAATCACAAAGAATCGCTGTTTTAAGCAACGTGTTATTAATTATGGCACCAAACACAGAACACCTAAAGTTTTCTCTGCATCCACCTTTTGTAGCGATCTCTAGCATAAAGAGTTCCTTTCACTGTGTGAATGTAACTTGTTACAAAGTAACACCCCTCTATAGCGTACCGGCCTTCTTCTGAGGAAGCATTTGTCTTGTAATACATGAGATAGTTACTTTCTATTGCACTTCGAATGGCATCACCGGCTTTCTTCACGTCATTCACGTCACTTGCGTCCGTAGTATAGCAAAGTATTATCTCGCTACCCATATACTGTTGAGCTTCGGTTATCATCGCAGTAGAGGCTTTCATGCCAATTAAAATGCCTTCTATGCAGAGAGGCAAGAGGTTAGTCCACATGTTGTCCAGCTTTGCAATGCTGAAGCCACCTTCGACCAACCATTTGCCGCCGATCCTTCTCTTCGTCTTGTCTATTGCTTCCTTTGATGGAAAGTAGAGATATTCGTTGTCCATCACTTGTGAAGGCAATAAAACTTGATTTGATAGGGATACACGTGCAAATGAATCTGAAAAAAAAATAACTTAAGGCTATTATTGGATTATATGATAGACTAGCTTGTGCTCACGAACGATAATTGCACTGCAACTGTCACTCAGCGATAATCAACTGAGTGACTACAAAATCACTCAGCAGATGCCTGGCGATTATTTTAATAGAATTTGACACTTGGCTGCCTCATTTCAGATTTCGAAATCGTCAAAGTAAAGATGAAAAATTGCCAAACACGTATACTCACATTCCATACAAAATCACCAAATCGTCGATTATTTTACGAAGTTGTTAGCGCGGTACCGGGCGAAGAATATTTTGTCATATACTTGAATGTCCGATAATTGTAAGCGTACTTAATTTCTGATTATATATTGCATGCTGTCCGATCACAAAATCTTGAACATTAAATTTGGTAAATTACCTCTGGAATTCACCTTAATCATCAATCAGTAGAATTATTTAACAAATTCAACTCATTCACAAATAAATAAAAGCGGACGCGATTGAAGTTTACGAAGAAATACAAAGCTTAAACTTTATTAAAAAAAAAAAACCGACTTTTCCAAATCTCAACGAATTCTAACAAAAATTCAAAAATCCGAGATTCCAATCTATAGAGTGTTGCCACTTAGCAAAATTAACAAAACAATAATTCACGTGGCAATGTCATTAACACTCTAAATATATATAAGTTCACGTGTGATTTAACATCCTCCCACCTTAAGTTGGCGGGAGACAACTTAACATAAATCACTGTATTTTATATCAGTCCACGGTGTTATCTCTTTCGGTAATGCCATCAAAATATTTTGAAGAGACTTCCAGTGGATATATTCTCTGAATTTGTCGTATCAACTGTCCATTGACTGTCTTCAAACGTACAACTCTTGTAACTTTATCTTTACCAGGCAACAGTTCGATGACAAGTCCCAACGGCCAGTCGTTGCATTTTGTGTTGTCGCTTCCAATCAACACAATATCACCTTGATGAATTTCCCTATTGTGTTTCTTGCGATCATTCTTTTGAATAAGAAGTCATAAATATTCAGACCTAAACCTTTTCCTGATGTCCAGAATTAACTTTTGACGATACTTCAATCTGTTGTTGAGCATCTTTTCATCAATTTGATCCAAGTCTGGGACACCAGGTTGCCTAAAATCTTGCAAAAAAGAATTTGGCGACAATGCAATGAGTTCACTGTCACTTTCTGCAACGTGTGTGAGTGGTCTTGAATTTATTACAGCTTCTGAATCACATAAAACTGTTGTCATTTCTTCGTAAGAAAGGAAGGCATTACCCAAAACTCTTCTTAAAATCTGTTTCATTACGCCAATTAATCTCTCCCAAAATCCACCATACCAGGCGGCAGTTGGCGGGTAAAAGAACCATTGAATTTTCTTAGTTGTGCTGTATTGGGTAATCTTATTCCAGTTACATGCTTTAGTTTATTTGAAGCTCCGACAAAGTTACGCCCGTTGTCGCAATACACAATGGCAGGTCGTCCTCTCCTTGCTATGAACCGTCTTAAACTTTGAAGAAAAACTTCTGTGCTGAATGATGAAACAAGTTCAAAATGTACTGCTCTATAGACTGCACACGTATAAATGCAAATCCAAGCTTTATTGCCACCTTTTAAATTAAGTGGACCAGCCATGTCAAATCCTATAACTTCGAAAATGGAAGTATCTTTTACTCTGTTTTCTGGAAGTGACGATGTTGGCGCAGTCAAATTCTGTTTGGCATGTCTTATGCAGACTACACATTTGGATACTACCGATCCCACAGTTTTTCTTGCGTTTAAAATCCAATAATGCTCTCGTAAAATATTTGTCAGCATCTGGGATTTGGCGTGGGAATTTTTCAAGTGCTCTGTCATTATCAGTCGTTTGATTACATCGTGTTTTGAAGGCAAAACCATCGGACTACGAAAATCCAGTAAATCTTTTCTGTTAGTAAGCTTAGTATTCAATCTGATGATTCCGTCATCATCAGTGTAGGTAGACAAGTTTTTCAGTTTCATTTTATTTTCCCCTACAAAATACTCATCTTGAATCAGCTTGACTATTTTCTTTTCTGCAGATTCTATTTATGGATACGACAATTCCCCATTTCTCCGTGAAAATGAATTTTGTTGACAATTTATCACAAATCTTTGTACCCAAGCTATCATTCGAACAATCTTATCGTAGTTTGAGAAATAATAGTAATACCACTTGGGATCAAGGTGTCGGCATTCATTGGTCTTCCTTCTACTGGTGCTGTTATCGCATAATTCACATTCATTTGCTTGGTTTAAAGAACAGATAACTGAACTTCTTGTAAGATCAGCATTTCCTTTCCTTCTTTCTTGAGAGATAGAATCTTCATCAAGAACTTGTTCTGTAGATGGCCAATTTGCTTCAGACTCTGCGAGCCATTTTGGACCTTCCCACCTTCTATCAATTAATAGTTTACGCGCTAAACATCCTCTGGATGGTAAATCACTTGGATTCATTTCACCAGGTAAATGATGCCAAGAAGAGGGACTAGTGAGTTTTCTAATTTCTTGTACACGGTTTCTAACAAAAACGGACCAGTTTTCTTCTCTTGAAATCCATGTGATTACTGTTGTTGAGTCACTCCAGTAGTAGCACCGTATGTCCTTCCAACCCAGTGCATCAATCACGGAATTAGTCAACCGAGCTCCCACCAAAGCGGCTAACAGCTCCAATCGCGGAATAGTCCCACCTTTGAGTGGTGCAATGCGAGATTTTGACGCAAGCAGACTTAATTCTGTACTATTTTCATTTTCAATTCTCAAGAAAACTACAGCAGCAAAAGCATCCTTACTAGCATCACAAAAACAATGTATTGTACAGTTTTTTAAGTTATCAAAAGCAACGTTGATCCACCTAGGAATATGGATATCTTCTAAAAATTTCAGCTCATCAAACCATTGTACAAACTGTTGTCGTAAGTCACAAGTGATTTCTTCATCCCAACTTATGCCTTTCTTCCATGCTTCTTGTAGCAATATTTTCGGGCAAAGCATAACTGGTGATGTATAACCAATGGGATCGTATACTCGATGAGCGACAGATAAAATAATCCTTTTAGTGAGTCTCTAAATTTACTTCTTTTAACCACTTCATGTTGACCCTCAATATATCCTTTTCACGATTCCAAATTAATCCCAGGATGGGGGTTTCTGCATTTTCACATACTTTAGAGGTTTCTTCTGAGTTTTCCCATCCTCTGAGATCAAAACCACCTTTATCCATGACTTCAGTGGATTTCGAAATGAAATGCTTCAAGTCTTCTCGATTATCCAAACTGGTAACTACATTATCTACATAAAAACTCCTTAGTAATTTATCTCTGAAATCAGCATCCAAATCTACACATTTGCTAACATGGTGATCTATGACAGCTCCCAGCAGAAACGGACTGCTTTTCACGCCAAATACGACTCTAGTATGGCGAAATACCTTGAGTTTCTTGACTTCCTGATTCTCCCACCATAGGAATCTTAGAAAATCTCGATCTTCTTTGCAGACACTAATTTGAAGAAAAGCTTTCCTAATATCCGACGTGACTCCAATCTTCCTCTCTCTGAATCGCAACAAAATGTCCGGTATTAGCTCAATAAGATTAGGACCACACTCTAGGCACTGATTCAAAGAAGGGCTATTTTGCTTCCTTGCTGACGCATCAAACACAGGACGAATAGGCGTAGTACTGCTTTCCTTTATTACTGGTCGATGTGGCAAGTAATGGCCATACGATTTCACTTCATCGTCAGGAACTACTTCAATGATTCCCTCTTTCTGCCATTCTTGGAAAACCTTTTCGTATCCATCATACAAGTGGTTAGAAACGAGCTTTGAAGTGGTTATTTCCAACCTCTTTTTAGCTAAATCAAAGTTGTCAGGAAGTGGAGAACAGTCTTCACTCCATGGCAAATGAATTTCATATCGACCTTCTTCATTAAAGACCACAGTTTCCTGAAAATGCTTCTTCGTCAAAAAGTCTTGTTCTAACTTCGACTTTTTCTCGATGGGATCTTTGATTACAATTACATACAATTTCCATAAATCGGAAATATCTGCTTCTTTAACAAATAAATTTGTCACAGTCATAGCCAAACTATCATTTTTTACATTGCTTAACGGAACTTTTCCCATCAAAGTCCACCCGAGATATGTTTCAATCGCAACTAATCCAGAAGACAACACTTCTCGTCGACCGGTCAAAAGTTTGCCAATGATGTCGGCTCCAACGAGAATCTGAATTGACTCACATGTGTCACTGATATCAGTCAAATTTATATTTTTCATTTTCAGCTCTTCAAGCCATGAACCTTTTCCAACAGGTACTATATTTACACATTACCACAAATTACATCTTGATCTAAAACTTCGAAGTTGCACTTGAATTGGCCGTCCAAATTTTTCAATCTTATTCTGTAGCAATCATGTTTGCACTCCTTACTTGAAACACCACCAAATAACAAATGTGTTATTCTTTCCTGACGAAGAGGGGAATACTTCATTTCTGTAGCTATATCTTTTAATATGTACGACTTCTGGGATCCACTGTCGAGCAATAGACGTACATTCTTCTCTTTATCTTCAGAAATAAGCTTGGCTTTCAGAGTTTGCAAAAACACCTTTGGATTTCGATTAACGTTTGAGAGGTTTACATCATTTTCTGTTACACGAACTTCCTCTTTGGGTGGTAACTTGTTGCAACTTTCCACTTTTTCACACATCAAAGGAAAGTGCTTTTTCCCGCAAACCACACATTTCAAAAACGCTTTGCAATTTCGAACAGCATGACCAGGTACCAAACAGGCAAAACAACAACGTTTTTCTTTCAAAACCTTTTGTTTGGCTTCCATACTCATCTTCTGAGCAGAGAAACAATCTGAGCTCCTATGTTTACCTTCACAAAAAACACAACACCTTTTCATTTCTGTTGCTGAAGAGGTTGACAACAATCCGGTGGCTGTTGACGTTTTATACCTAGGAAACTCATGATTATATTTCTTCTTTTTATTATTTCTTGTATCTTCATTTTTCGCCAAACCAAAACCAGCCATCGCCATGCTTATTCTTTCTTCTCCTTCTACTTCAGATTTTAAAAAGAACATCAAGTCAGTGAGACGTTCCTTGGCCTCTTTTCTTGAAGAAGAAGTTGTGCTTCGATTCCAAGCCTTTAAAAATTCTTCTGGAAAACAACTTTCAACCATAGGATATAAAATTGAGGCGCATTTATCTGTTGTAACACCTAAAGTCTCCAATGCCCGGAGATAAGATTCAAGTTTATCATATAGAGAAGTTGGAGAAAACTTTTCCTTACCTTGTACGGATATAATCAACTTCAATAACTGTCGAACGTAAACTTCAACTAACAGATCCTCTCTTCCAAATCGAGCTTTTAAGCTTTCTATAGCTTTTTCATAGTTGGCGCTAGTTGGCGGGAAACTCTCTACTACTTCTCTTGCTCTGGAACCAGACACTGTGGCTTGAACTAAATACTGGAACTTATCTTCTGGAGCAATATTTTCATCTTGGTCGATGCGTTCAAACTGACTCCAAAACGGTAACCATTCGGTAATACCGTCGCCAAACTGACGAAATTCCAATTTTGGTAACTTAAATTTCCTTCTAGAATTACCACTTTCAACTGTTAAAGGCTGAGAGTCAATTGGATTTTGTACATGGGCTCGAATTCTCGCCAATTTCAATTCATGGTCCAACTTTGCTCTTTCTAAATTATATTTTCTGTCTTGTTCTTGAGCTTCTTTAAGCCTATATTCTTCCTTTTCCTCTTTAAGCCTATTTTCTTCTTTTTCCTCTTTAATCCGTTCGTCTTCTTTTTCTTCCCGGATTTTCCTTTCTGATATAGCCTCTTGAAGAAGAACTTTCACAAACTCGGGATCTTTTTCATATGCTTTACTATCTAAAATAATATCCTTTATATCCGTTATCTTGGAATTAGTTGGCACATCTTCACCTATCTCTTCCGCCACAAACTTTAAATCTTCTTTCTTGAAGCCTTTAACTTCTTTAAACATCGTTAATCTTACGCAATGGTCCTGTCACGGACGCCACAAATGTCCGATCACAAAATCTTGAACTTTAAATTTGGTAAATTACCTCTGGAATTCACCTTAATCATCAATCAGTAGAATTATTTAACAAATTCAACTCATTCACAAATAAATAAAAACGGACGCCATTGAAGTTTACGAAGAAATACAAAGCTTAAACTTTATTAAAAAAAAAAAAGACTTTTCCAAATCTCAACGAATTCTAACAAAAATTCAAAAATCCGAGATTCCAATCTATAGAGTGTTGCCACTTAGCAAAATTAACAAAACAATAATTCACGTGGCAATGTCATTAACACTCTAAATATATATAAGTTCACGTGTGATTTAACACATGCAACTAAATATATCAGTTGCACGTCAGATCGTTGCCAGTGCGCGGCCAGCCTTAAAGTTTGATTACATCAGTTGGGAAGAAAATATATTTGCAAACATCCTATATAATAATCAGGTAGTATTTCATGAGTCTGAGTCATGAGTATTACATGATTTTTGTTTTCTACACAAAGAAATTAGTATGTATTTAAAATTTCATAAAAAATTATTAATAACTTTATAAGACAATAAGCGTCGCCAAGAGAGTTTAAGTTTAAAGTTGTTTATATATATATATATATATATATATATATATATATATATATATATATATATATATATATATATATATATATATATATATATATATATATATATATGTAATATATTTTATAACTATTTCCCCCTTTAAAATGTACTTTAAATAACTTTCTTTAACTATGGATATCGCCCCCTTTTCGCAGTACAAAAACATCCCTCATATGACTGCTTTCCCACCCCCGCCACTTCTAAATCCCAAACCCAAACCTAAAAATGCGAACCAAAACCGAGATGAACCAATCAGAGGCGTCCACGGTCCAGTCTCCTTCTCATAATCTCCATCTTGATATACAGATTCACGATGTAACCTCGAGCTAGCAAGTCGGGCTGTGAAGTCCGGAGAAATAAATGTTGTGAATTGATCATCGGCCCTCAGTTTTATCCCTGCATCATAGAACTTATCATCTAATAACTAACGACTGCAAATCTAAATAATAAACATTACAGAAGCCGAAAGGATTTCTTGTACGAGGAAACCGCCTAATATTTTAAACGACGTAATCCAGAGCAGACGAGAAGTTATAAACAAAGCCAGAAATGAAAACAACAGCCGCCGAGAATCCCGATCATGCAGACTACCACAGCGAGGACTAACCACAAACCAACTTAAATGCCGAGATGGAAGCGAAAACATCGGATGACGATGCACGGCGGGGGAGAATGTCTGAAGAGACCCCTTCATCGACAGTCCGAAAAATGATCAACAACGTAGAGTAGCCCCGAGACAACGTCAATCCGTGCCGCTAACTCAGCCAGGCCAAAATCAACATCAACCATTATCTTCAAAATCTCCGCCAGCCAGACGCATTTCCATAAAAGTAGAGACATCCCTTTTCCGGCCAACAACCTTCTGTGAACTTCTAATGACCTGAAAATACACCCAAAACTATTGAGACGGTCCCCCACTCACCCACACCTCGGAAGGAAAAAAAATAAAAAGAGGAGAGTCAGTTCTCCAACAATCTTAGTACAGGGGGAAATGAAGTGTTCAAAGAAAGTGATCTTCGAGTGTTCCGCGTGTTTACATTATTACGATCTGTGAAAAATATGTTACTCTCCTCGATTAATGTCAAAATAGTCATGAGCGACCAATATTATATCACAGCGAGGAACCAGCAGTGTTCCAAAAAGAAAAAGAAAAAAAAATTGTGCAACGGAAAACTGATAAATAATTAATAGTGAAAAAAGGTTTGTTTGGAAGAGTGGTGAATTAATTAAGATTTATCTGAGAGTTTTTATTGTTCTAAGATATTTATTTGAAGAAATTTTATATCACTTAAATTTTATTTTTGTATTCCTAAGTCTTTTTAAATTATAAAATGAATGAAAATTATTTTAAATTTTGCAAAATATTGTTAAGGATTTTCATAAATTTTAAACTTGTTTTATTTTAAGTGTTTATTAATGAAATCCTGCAAATTGTTGCAATATTGTTAACAAATTATTAAATTTTTTAATTTTATTACATAACTGAATTATTTAAATTGATTAATTTGGTAAACGTATTTTCACTGGTATATGTTCTTTTTTTTATATTATATGATATTCACATTTTCTATTATTATAAGATAATCACAATTTCTATTATTGTGTGATAATCACAATTTCTATTATTATACCATAATTGCATTTAAGAAACTTATTTTTATTTTGTACAGATATAACTTGTTTAACTTTATTCAATCACCCGATTGCATTATACCTTAATATTAATAACTTTTAAATATTCATATTCTACATTAATAACATTTCTATAGCGAGAACTTTAGGTAAACTCTACTTTTAACAGTCATTGTATATAATTAAAACGTTTGGGCTACCTCGTGCCATAGGCCTCTTGAGTTTAAAAATATTCTCAGATTGTCAAAAAATGGTCAGGAATCACCCATTTGTTTTGGTTATGTTACATAGTGCTTATATTTTTCATATTAAAAATTTCTTTATTTTTACAACCGTAATTTAACATGGTTTTAATATTTTGGTCGATTGACCCAACCAACTGAAGATGCTAGCTAATTAAATCATCCATTGAATGAAGTCATTCTTTATAGCCAAAACGGATAGGTCTCTAATCCCCTCATAGCTTTTGTTAGGCAAATAACCCTGCAAAATGTCGTGTATGAGTGAGTCTGTTTGTAGAGGAAATATTTGAGTGTATTTTTTTCGAGGGAAAAATATTTTAATTTGCTATTGGTTAGTAGTAGTTTAATAACCGTAACATATTAATGTCAATAAAAATGAATAAGGTTAATGCTATATTTAGGGTTATATTTAGATTCAAATTCACAGTAGTTTACATAATTATTAATATTGTTTATTATTACCTTAAACTTTTGATATTACTTTGGTTACAATATTCCATCTTAACAAACATAGCAAAAATTTAGGGGATCTATCGTTTATTACTCTAACTTTGAGTTACTTCAGTTTTTAGTTAAATGAGTGTTTGATATTAGTTTTTTAACGTTCTATGTCCACACTTCATGTAAATATTGAAATTTGAAGTTCATTTGGGAGGAATAATTGATAGATATCATTTGAAATATTTGCGTGTTTTTATTTTCTAGTGGAACTGTAAAATGTTTTAAACATCTCTAAATGAGATAAAAACAAAGAATTATATTATGTTTTAAACATCTCTAAAGAAGATAAAAACAAAAAATTATATTATGTTTTAAACATCTCCAAAGGAGATAAAAACAAAAAAATATATCATAAAACGAATTTAGAAAAAGAAATCCAGCATAAACAATGTTCCCTAGTTAATTTTTCATTATTCGTAACAAATTGTTTATTTTTCATTGTAGGTAACAAATAGTTTATTTTTCATTATATGCAGATATTTTATTTTCATTATGTGTAGCTATATATTTTATTTTTCATTATGTGTAACAAATAGTTTACTATTATTATTTTTAACAAATACTTTTGCCACATATGGAGAAAAAATACTTTGTGAGGTTTCACCTAGTATATCTAAACTTAGTTTAATATTTTTATTTTTACATGTTTAAACAAATTGTTTCGTTTATAGTTTCAACAAAGATTTTTATATATTGCTCGCATATACATCTATATTTGTAATCTAATATGTTATTTGATATATGTTGATATTTCAAGAATATTTACATAATAAGAGTTAAATGTTATTTCAAATTTATTATGGAGAATGGACTTTGGACACCTAACCATTTAAATTTTTACTTTTCTTTGTAGTCAAAACAATTTCAAAACTTAATGTGATTCAGTGGATGGCCACCATTTGTTTCACCTCAATATTTTATCATATTGTTCTCGCGCATGAGTATACTACTGCGGGTCGGTAACACTCTTGCGTGGAGGGATATGTAATATATTTTATAACTATTTCCCCCTTTAAAATGTACTTTAAATAACTTTCTTTAACTATGGATATCGCCCCCTTTTCGCAGTACAAAAGCATCCCTCATATGACTGCTTTCCCACCCCCGCCACTTCTAAATCCCAAACCCAAACCTAAAAATGCGAACCAAAACCGAGATGAACCAATCAGAGGCGTCCACGGTCCAGTCTCCTTCTCATAATCTCCATCTTGATATACAGATTCACGATGTAACCTCGAGCTAGCAAGTCGGGCTGTGAAGTCCGGAGAAATAAATGTTGTGAATTGATCATCGGCCCTCAGTTTTATCCCTGCATCATAGAACTTATCATCTAATAACTAACGACTGCAAATCTAAATAATAAACATTACATATATATATATATATATATATATATATATATATATATATATATTAGGGTGGGTCGAAAAAACATTTTTTTCGATATCGTTATTCTAATAGTGCGGAAAGGGTGACCAGTGTGATCAATAAACAGGCTGCAAATTATTTTTTTGATCGGATAATATCTTCTGCCTCCTCACGATCTTGAAATTTCGAAATTAAGGTAAAATTTGCCTTTTTTCACTTATTATAGTAAAAAATATATTTTTCGAAATAGTTATCCTAATAGCACGTAAAGGGTGTCTAATGTGATCAATAAGCACTTAGTAAAATATATTTTCGGTCGGATAATATCTTCTGCCTTCACATCGCACCTGAATTATTGCTATTTTTGTTAAAAAGTACACTTTTTCAAGTGATAGAAATATGGTTCGAATACTATTTAATACATGCATTTATACAAATACACTTATAGATAACCAGATTAAAGATATTTGAATTCATTCTTAAAGTCAAATTCACTCGAGAATATAGGGAAGAGGGGACACAGGGGCACGTGCACCCCCCCCCCCCCCCCCCCCGGGCCTGACCTCTTCTGTTTTTTCCTTATGTAATAGTGGAAAATTTATGTAGGTAAAAAACTTAGCACAGTTTTTGTCCTGTACTACAAAATCAGAAAGTCAAAAATTAACAAAGTTTGGATAACAAAAACTAAATCAATATATCGTGCAGTGATATTTGAAATAATCACACACTATCACAACATCTTTACATAAATCATATCACTCATTGTGATAAGAACGTTGTTCTGATGAATTTGTCTCTATTTTCAGATCCACATAAACCTTAGCAGATGCTTCTGTTACTGACTTCACACATCGTTCAACTGCCTTTGGGTAAGATGGGAAGTGAACTATAAGTCCCATTTCGGGTTGGTTTGATCTCTCACAATGGACCAGAATATGTCAGTGGGTATTAGGGTGGAGTGAAAAGGGCGAAAAAAAAATAATTTCAAATTTTAGTGTTTCCTGACCCAACAAATGGTGCCATTTGGTGAAAAAATCACTGTGAAAAAATTTAAGCGGAATCGTTCATCATCTTCAGGTTCCACATTGAGATATAAAATATAATATTAAAGTCAAACAGTAAAAAAAATCATTTTTTTTATTTTAATTTAATTTTTACAATATTTTATTTTCAGATTAAAAAACGGTTCTAATTATTAAAAAATAGACAGGAACATATTAACACACATTATTTTTAGATTTCACACGAGGTCCAAAAAAGTTCATCTTGGTGTCAAATTTCGGAAGTTCGTTTCGTGACTTTATTCCTCTGCGAAGTATCCATCCCCGACGGCTTCTACACAACATGTTGCCAATGATGCTTGTGTTTCCAGTTTCACATGCCTCACCACTGCTTGAGAATAGCTTCTCTGTTCAAATTGTGAACCATTTCTGATCAATCTTGTTATGTCTTCATCGCTGAAGTTCGTGGTAACTGGTGGTTCCAAAGGATTGTCATAGTGAATCATCTCGAAATAGTCATTTGCTTTTAAATTCAAATTGGGAAGATTAAATTATCTTATTTTCCCCTTTGAGTCAGTTTTTCTTGATTTCAGTATTCTTCTGAAGCCAAGTTCTCGAATATGTGCTCGTTCATTTAGCATTGCTAACAGAATATTCTCAGAATGAGCAAAATAACATTTCCTCTGAATAACTTCGTGAACGATTGTCTTAAAGTCTTCTGGAAATAATGAACTTTTCTTTTATCATTCCATTAAGGTGACGTGTTCCATGAGTGGCATTCGGGATTTTCTTTATTTCAAACCAGGATGGCACATAAACTTTCATTTACATATTATACCATGAGCTTAAAGTCTCATGGAGCATCATTATTGGTTTGGCGGTCGATACGTAAAGGCGAAGAATTTTGTTGGCTGAAGTGAGCCATCTTGAGTGAGACATCTTTCCGGGTCTTCTGTTTGCTAATTCTGGAAGGCATACTCCCAATGATACTGCCTAGAAATGTCGAAGAGGTGTTTTTGATCTGTACTGAGTTCTTTTTTGTCAAATTCGGGAAAAGCAACTGGAATAAAGACAAAATTTGCCACGGCAAGAGTTTTGCATGTTTTCATAGATTTGCCTATTGTCGCGGAAAACTCTTGTGGTCCAGACGTATTTCGGTCTTAAATAAACAGAACCAGGTTCTGACAAGAGCGTAATATGCTTTACTACAGCTGTAGTCCTGTAGTATAAGAATTCCCTTTCTTCTCATACATAATAGTCTTGTCATTTCTTCTATCGAAGTAGAGGGCATACAAAAATTGCGGTATTTGTGTAGAATTTAGCTGGGACCGTAACTTTCGACGTTCTGTCCTCAGCTTATTCCTTTCGATAACTTTAGCCGGAATATCTTTAGATACAATCCCTACATCATGAAGCACAGATGACGCAATGACAGCAGCTGACCTATCTGATATTCCTATCCTATCACAAGCAACCGCTAAATGCAGCAAGGATATTTTCATCTAACTTGTCTTGGATGTTAAGGGAGTTTTATCATCAGTTGCTTTCAGACGTTTGGCTTCGAGGCTAACGTAATCGTCATCATCTTCAGGGATATCTTCTAATTATGAATCAGATCCTAGAATGGCGTTCGCTGAAGAATCTGTAATATATTTAGAAAAAGCTTTAGTTTTGCATTATCTTGCTTTGGCCTAATGGTTTTGCCTTTTATGTTGTTTTTTTCTAATACGCTTCAATTTTCGGCTTACAGAAATATCTATCGACCCTATTGCAATTTTCTTACATGCCGTTGACCTGTTAAAAAATTTCGCTTCATACGAGGATTCTTTAAAGAACACTTTCATTGTTCATAATTCAAACATTTGCATGAAGAAATATCAAACGAAGTACTATTTGTCTGGTCGAAGAAATATTTCCTAATTTTGTTAGCCCCCTTTCGAGATTTTGATATTCTTTTCATATATTTATACTTTTTATTGTAATTTCTTATAAGTCGAAAAATTTCTTGATGACTTATACTACTGGCAAGGAGGCTTTCTTCTAAATTCTTGAAATATCCCAAGAAACAATTTCGATGATATCTTTGACTGAAAGATCTTTCTTATTCCCCTTTCACAATAAATAATTTTTGATCCAGAGGAAATGCTTTATTAAATCAGCATACGTGAGTTAAACTATCGCAGAAAATGGAATCCACGTGACAATTATGTCATGGTAAAAATAGTTATCAGAAAAGAACACGTGCTGCCATCTATTAAAATTAAGTAAATTTGCTTTTTATGTAGAGTACGTAAGTAATTTATAGCGCTATCATCTGACAGTAAAGTTTTAATTAAGTAATTTATTGACTAAATCATAATTAATTACTATTAATATCATACAATTAATGTTAAATATCATTTTAATTAACACATTAATTAATTGAAATTATTTATTAAATAAAAGCACATTTTTTTTATATAAAAGGCTATATATAAACATTCTTTTGAGATGTGGAACCTCAAGATAGCAATATTTTGGGCTGAAATTTGGTGACAATTTGTTCTAGTGAGTTTGGCACCGTATAATGACTCAGGCAACATGAATTTCAAAAAAAAGGTTTTTCGCTCCACCCTAGTGGGTATATCACGAAGCGTTGGAAGAAAATCCTAGAACACTATCGCATTCGCGCTGTATACTACAGAGTACTACGATTATATGTCAGTTCCCCACACAAATAGTATAGTTAAGTTTTTTATGAGAGTTCATATGCCGAAATGGATCGACATAAAGTCTACACGTTCCCTAAAATATAGTGCTAAGCCTGTTTTGATAGCTATCTCTAGATCAAAACCTGAAGAATGTCGTTGTTGCAGCAATTTTTCACCACGCATACTCCGCGCATCCTGAGAACCTTTTGAAGATAATGCTGAAGGATGGTAAATCATACATTAGAGACCTTGCTGCAGGGCGCATAATTTAAGGAAGAGTATCACCTTTTAAAGCTGATGTTGAGAGGGGTGTGCGTTCATTTCTTCCACCAAAGCTGAACTTTGAAACTGATAACTACGTATACGGAAATGATTGATTGATCATCTACTACTGTTACTCCTCGTCCAATGCTTTGTAATATACCACTGACATATTCTGGTCGATTGTGGTTCATTAAACCAACCCGAAATGGGACATTATAGTTCACTTCCCATCTCACGTACAGGCAGTTGAACGATTTGTAAAGTTAGTAGTAGAAGCATCTGCTAAGGTTTCTGAGGTGCTGAAAATAGAGACGAATTCATTAGAAAAACGTTCTCATCACAATCAGTGATATGATTTTGTAAAGATGTTGTGATGTTATGTGATTATTTTAAGAGAGATGGAGATCACTGCACGATATATTAATTTAGTGGTTGTTGTCCAAAAGTTGTTAATGTTTTACTTCCTGATTTTGTTGTACAGGACAAAAACTGTGCTAAGTTTTTACCTACATAAAATTTCCGCGATTACATAAGGAAAAAAAAGAAGAGGACAGGCCCGGAGGGGGTGGGGGGTGTACGGGCCCCTGTGTTTCCTCCTCCCTGTATTCGCCAATGAATTTGACCACAAGAATGAATTCAAATATCTGTAATCTAGTTATCTGTAAGTGTATTTATGTAAATGTATGTATTAAATAGTATTAAAACCATATTTTTATCACATGAAAAAGTGCACTTTTTAACAAAAATATATATATGATATATTTGTGTGTGTGTCAGTTTTGACTGGTGGATGACTTTATTAATTTTAGTTATAAAATTGGTTGCGTAATTTATTTTCCTTTTCTAAAAGAACTAATACATTATTTGCATGTGTATTGTGAAACACTATATAAACATATAAACTTTTCTAAAATGAACAAAGTTTTTTCAATTAATTTATTTAAATATTTAAAGTAATAACTTATAATCTTAAGTTTTTTGAAGTAGTGTCGTGATTAAAACATGGTCGACTTGTTTAATAAGTTTAATGAAGACGATCCAGCAAAAATACACTTATGAATACAACCAGTAGTTAACCAGAATTTCACACCCCCAACGAACCAAGCCAAAATCTTCTACCGAAATCATTCCGAGAATTTAAAAATTTAAAAACGACAGCACGCAGACTGCAACTCTCAAAACACGAGTCCCTGTTTTATTTCTTAATCCGACACAGCTAATGTCACGAGTCTATAGCTAATATCAACGTCGTCCAGGTAAGAAGTACATTCAATCAAGTCTTTACAGTATATTTATAAGTATAAGCTATATTTACTTAATTACTATATTTACTTAATTAATATATTTACTTAATTATTATATTTACTTAATTACTATATTTACTTAATTACTATATTTACTTAATTACTATATTTACTTAATTATTATATTTACTTAATTACTATATTGACTTAATTACTATATTTACTTAATTACTATTTTTACTTAATTACTATAATTACTTAATTACTATATTTACTTAATTACTATATTTACTTAATTACTATATTTACTTAATTACTATATTTACATAATTACTATATTTACATAATTACTATATTTACTTAATTACTATATTTACTTAATTCTTATATTTACTTATTAAAGTTATTGTTAGGAATATGTCAACAATGAAAAACTTACTATTTGTCACGGTAGAGCCCGGCATATCGGATTTAACCCTTTCTTTCCTTAAATTCTGACTTAAAGATTCGTCGGTTTCATTGACTAGTGTAGCAACGTCTTCTGGAAGTGTATAAAAGTTTATATAAATTAATTTTAACTTCTTGAAAGTCATCTTAGTGCTAAATAAACCGATATGACTCCATTACTAATGAAAATCTATATATGAAATTAAAAATAAACACATTTTTTTAAAAAAAACTTTAGCATTTTTATATAAAAGAGAAACGAAGTGTTTTTCTCTTTTCACCAATATTCAAAAACAATTTGATCACCAATGTTAGTGGCATACATTGACATTGATACTAATCTATAAAATGCTCTTTTTTAAAAAAGAACGTCAATCTATGTAAATTTCTTTTAGTAACAAAAACGACAAAAGTTTACGTTAAATGATGCAGAATCACAACAACCCTAACCTTAAACAATTTAGTTTTACAGTGGTTTTTTTATTGTTTAAGACGTATTTCACTGTTAAGTATTCATGTTAAAATTTGACGAAAATGCTGTTAACTATGTTCTGATTAAATTTTTCGGCAAAAATAATTGTCAAAGTTTACAAAAGATTTCATCTCTTTGTAACTTTTTATGAAAAACTCTCGAAAACAAATTGTTATTCTTTTAAGAAATCTTCGTGAATGAATTCCAAAAAATTTCATTGGAATTCATTTACGAAGCGTTTCAATCTAGTATTAAAAATATTCAAATCAAACGAAAACTAAAAAAAAAATTATAAAAATATTTACAAAATTCTTACATGTTACTTAAATGTTAGATGGAGATTTCCTTTTGACAACTGGAGATGAAGATTTTATTTTGATTTTGTTTTGAATTACAGATGAAGATTTTATTTTATTGAAAGGTACAGAAGAAAATTTATTTTAATTTTCTGGAAATTACAGATGTAGATTGAAATTTTATTTATTAAAAATTACAGATAAAAAAATTTATTGTTCAATGGAAAGTAGAAAATTTTTGTTGGCTCTTTGTGTTCAGCGTTCTAGTTAACTGTCATTCAAATGCTTACTATTTACTTGTGAACATTTACATTAATTATGCTGTCGCCATTATTTTATTTATATTACCCATTTTTTATGGACAGACATTCACTTACATTTCAATTTAAGAAACTCTTAATTTTAATTTTCTTTTCTGTTTACCTTGGTTGCTTTTCTTTTCCTATTTGAACTTATTTTCCTGTCGATCCTGATTTGACTTTATTTCGGTTTTGTGTTTATCACCACTAATTTAGATTTTTTCTCATACGATTTTATATTTAGATTTTATTTGCGATTGACAGGATCCTATCGTCCTGGATACCTAGATTTAAATTATATCAAAGTTTTTTAAATGTTCTTATATGTTACTTAAATGTTAAAAAAAAATGTAAAAATATTATCCAAAAGAAAATTATTAATTACCATTTAAAGCAATCTTCCATCTATTATCTTCCATTTCATAAAATTCATTTTCTGGAGTATGCTGATACTTCTGAAGTATCTTCAATTCAAAAGGAGCTTCGAAATACAGAATAATAAATGGAATGTAAACTTTCTTTCGAATGGCGTCGGCTGCTTCTTTGATGTTCACTTTATCGCAGGACGGGGAAACAAAAGACATGATGAATTCTATTGCATTCCTGGTACTATAGCTCCGCCTTACGGGTGGAACTGAGAAAAGATGCGGCATCTCTTTGTGCAACTCCTCTACAGCATTCCACACGTCTTCGGATTCCTCCAACATGTTGCTGTTAATCCTCCAGCATCCATGAACCTCACTTGCAGAGTAGAACTCTTCCATTTTGAAAATTTTGTAAGTCGCTGTAAATTTTTAAATCGTTAAAACGTGATTTATATCACAGAAATTTCGTTGTCAAAATACACCTCTCAAATTTCCCTCAGAACTTTTTAATTAAAACTAATACCATATCAACAATCCCGATTGTTAAGCCGTTGGAGACGAATTCCACTCGACCTATCAGACAGTGAGCACATGAAGAAGAATTTCGGGAGGTTTGCGCATGACACACTGTTACAATTTCCTCCTTTTTCAAAGTCAGATGATGCCATACAAGACAGACTGTTAATAGTAAACTCTGCATAATTATACATTTTAGTAAAGAACGCTATTTCTAAAAACCCATTTCTTCTTAAATATATTTTTTTTAATTTAATGAAAATGAAATCTGTCTTTAAATTTTTTTTAACCAACTGCACATCGCGGCAACCAAAACATTAAAATAAAACCGCCAAATCACGCGCCAAAGGGGAGAAGGTTATCAATTCGACAGTTATGTATTTTTTTAAATTATGTTCAATCAAAGATTTAGGTTCTAATTCAGATATTTGGAAAAAAAATTTTGTTAGATAGGGGATGTTTCACTTGGGCGCCGTTTGCAAAAAATATCCGGTTATCCGGCATTTAATTATCCGGTATTCTCAATTAGCTGTACCGTTTGAAAAAGGACCGTGCCCACGTGAAACATCCTATATCTAACAAAAAAAAATGTCCAAATATCTGAATTAGAACCGAAATCTTTTATCGAACATACATGAAAAATACATAACAGTCGAATTGATAATCCCTCTCCTTAGCATGCGATTTTGTGGTTTTATTTTAAAGTTTTGGTTGGCAAGCTGTACAGTCGATTAAAAAATTTTAAAAAAAATTTCATTTTCATTAAAAAAATAATTTCAAAAATTATATCAGAATAGTTTCTCTAAGTTGACGAAATAGCGCATATTTATAGCTTGCCTCTCCTGAGTTCGCATTGTTACATAATCTACTTATCTTCACTTTTTTAATGTAGTAATTGATATGTCATTATTTGATAAGACGGTCACTAGAAAAAAATTAAGATCCATATCCCAAATGATTAGTTAAACTTTAAGGTCCAACATACGTGTAGTTCTAATATACATGAATAAAATGCATCTAAGAACATTTTCAAATGAAGATTGGAAAATAATTTAATTACAAAATTTAATTTGTAATATACAGCCTGGTATTTTGGTGATTAATAAGAATTCGTCAAGGAGGGAGGGTATGGCGGTGAACATCAATTTTAAATTTATCATAATTATGCTTCTACTACTCAAAAGTTAATACATTTTTTATGATATATGTATTATGTTATTATTGATAACTTTTGAAAAATTTTAAACGCAATCTCTATTTGGAGTTGAGTTGTAACAATTTAAAGATTTAAAATTTTAAAATTTTAAGGTAACACTTTTCTAGTAAACTATTATGAATCTAACCAAACATTTTTCTGAAATACAAATTAGACTGCATGTTCAACTTATGGAACCTCAAAAAATAAACAAAATGTATACTTAATGTTTTAAAAAAATTTAATTTACTTTTGTTTACATAAAAGTGTAACTTACTTTTGTTTACATAAAAAATTTTAGTTATAAAATGTATATATTTAACATTGACAAAATAAATGTATTTAACATGCAGTCTAATTTGTATTTTAGAAAAAAATTTGTTTAGATTCATAATAGTTTAATAGAAAAGTGTACCTTAAACTTTTTTAATTTAACATTTTTAAATTGTTACAACTCAACTCGAAATAGAGATTGTGTTTTGAAAATTTCAAAACTTATCAACAATAACATAATACTTATATCATAAAAATTGTTTTAACTTTTGAGTACTAGAAGTATAATTATGATAAATTTAAAATTGATGTTCACCGCCCTACCCTCCCCCCTTAGGTTCTTGGTTAAGAACAATAATCGTTCATAAGCAGATATTTAACAAAAAAATATGCAAAACAATGTATAATTTCACAAACTACACATCATTCCAGTACTTGAATTTTGTTTTGACGGACTGTCATCGTTAATACCATTTCACCACCTAGTGGAATGAAAATACAGCTCTGCACTCAATGTAAACTGTTTAGATAAGATTTTTACATAAATTAGATCGACATAGTACATTTAAATTTAAATCTGTAATACGGTCAGCTTGCTTTCAACTAGCTAGAATTTATCTTTTTAAATTGTTGCTTACTTTTTCAATTTTAGAATTTGGTGGTAAGTTTCAAAACATTTGATTAGACTTATTCGAAATATTTTATCAAAAAGACATAAATATTCAAAAGTTGTAATTTTGCGTAAATTAATGTAAATATAGGCACTTTATTTTACGCATTTTTTTAATTCCCATTGTTTAGAAATTACGAATGTGTACGGAAATATAGCAAGTAATTTCTTTTTTTGATATATAAGTCATTGAAGTTTGTTAATTATTACCTCCACGGTCTCTACTATATCTCCTAGTTTCTTGAATGTCTTTTTCAGGATAGTCACTTCTTCCGGTTCTCCAGTGTCGATCTACATCACTTCTTTGGTTTTCAGTCCTGGTAGTCCTCCAATCCCCATATGTACGCTTGTTGCCACCACTTTCGCTCCTCCAATTCCCGTATGTACGCTCGTTGCCACCACTTTCGCTCCTCCAATTCCCGTATGTACGCTGGTTGCCACCACTTTCGCTCCTCCAATCCCCGTATGTACGCTGGTTGCCACCACTTTCGCTCCTCCAATTTCCTTCTGTCTTATCGTCTTGCTTTATATGTCCCTTTCTTTTACTGACCTTGATCCACTCCCCAATGTCTTGAGTATTATCGTCCTCGTCGAATTCGGATTTCTCACAAGACGCCATTGGGAATTCTTTGAAACTGTTCACTGTAAAACAAAACGGTACTTAAAAAATGAGTACATGAACCAACTCGTTTTTCTTTGAACACAATCGCATCGTAAATAAATGAGAGATGACATACTCAAATTTAAGTAACCTTAATTTCTAGAAAATGAGCAGTGAGATTTAATATTTCTTATCTCAGCTTCTGTTCAAGCCACCTTAACAAAGCGACCAGAAAAACTTAAAATAGTTTTTCAGAAGATGGTTTTCCACATTAGTTGCTATCGATTGCCAAACGGAAAATGAGTTATTACAATTATATTAATAAAAACAAATTATCTGTAAAAAATATATCCATATAAAAAATATCTTCATCGCGCTTGATTTGCAAAATACTGTCACCAAGCAAAAAGTAAAGTTATGCATCAGTGGTATAGGAACTTCCCTTTGACTTGCAGTGGTATAACCTTTATATTACAAAAAATAGATCGTACGTCGCATCGTCGTCATGTTATATTTAACATAATTGGAAAGTGACTTCTGTAAAAAAAAATTACATTTATGAAACCAAGATTTACTTTTTTAAAAGGGAATTATCACAGAAAAGATTTTTTAAAGGCTTCCTAAACATGCGAAATATAATTTTAATTCTTACAAAAAAATTCATAAAGACAATGTTCTTATTATTGACTTTCGATGCGTGTCTTTCAAATGAAATCAATATCATAAAGTAAATAAAACAGAACTTACATTTTCTGGACTTTTAATAAAATTGAATGCGCTCTAAGTTTATTTACTTTCAAACATAACGAAAAAATATTCATGGTTGCACACGCATATAAAAGCCAGTTTATCAGTTAAGTTATCATTAAATTTGACAGTTTTGGTTGGTCATTTCGCCAACCGTAGATAAAAAGCTTTTTAATTAGAGATAGCTAAATATCTTTTCAAAAATGAAATAAAAGGTTTATTTTGCATGGTTTATTCCTCTTTGCGAACCAAAACTTAACAGTAATCAGTAAAACAGTAGAAGATAAATATGTAACAGTATATTGTTTTGAATCACAAACAATTTATACAGTTATTCTATATAAAATTATTTATGTCTGACGTTCTATTGATTTTAGAAACATCCATATTATGCGTTCTGTATATTTTTTATATGAATAATTTTTTTTTAATTTCTAAGTTAACCAAACAATCTCTAAAAGCTTTCTGTAAAATGTTACAATACTATTTTTATTACATGCTGTTATTTAATTTCCCCTTTTGTCATTGTATTGCTTTAGTTTCCTGTAGTGATTTACGTGGTCTTTACAATGGTAAAAAAAAGGGAATATGATATATATAACAAAAATATATCGCATTTGTTTACAGATCTTATTGTATACGTAAATATTGTCATTGTTAAAATATCTTACAGTTACTGTTAAATAAATAGGGAAAATAAATAAAATTTTAAACGAAAACTCATGTTTTGGGTCCGTCAAACATGAACAAATATAGTCATTTTGAATTATTTTAAAATATGGGATAATTTTTATATTAATTTAAAATGAAATTAGTTTTAAACTGTTAAAAATTAATAATTTCAAAAACGTTGGACATGACATATAGTTTTCAATTACCAATTTTATTGTAAATGTAAGCAAGAAGGTATCAATCAAGGTTGGTCAATAATTTAATTTTTAATATGACCAAAATATTATGACCATTTTCGTATCCCATAAGATAGTATACGGCGAATAATAAGTTTAGAGATCCTTTGAAAGGATCATTGATTAAAATCTGCTGTAATTTGCTGCAGTGTTTCCTTATAAAACGCTTCTACTAACGTTGAAAGCAAGCATAATTCCTTTTTATATATATATATATATATATATATATATATATATATATATATATATATATATATATATATATATATATATATATATATATATATATATATATATATATATATATATATATATATATATATATATATATATATAGCCTATAGCCTTGTGGTATTAACAGTGTTGTGACAGAGCTTTTACTTCAAAACGTCACATTGTCATAATATTTTTGGCACTAAGTGAAATAAGCGAAAAGTTATAAAAACCATGAATATTATATACTTGAAAACAATTATAAAATTCTTAATTGAGCATTAATAACATTGGACTATGTTATTTACTAAAAAAATGCAATAATTTATACTTAAATTAATTTTACACGCTTATTCAGAAATCATCCTTTTTGTTTTGTTTTGCACAAAATTGGTTAATTATTCGTTATTATTTGTGTGTGTTTTTCAGCTGGTGCTCAAATCTTTTCTTGACGCTTACTAACACTTAATAACCCATACTAACATTATCTATTCAATAATTTTTTTTAATTATATAACTTCTTTAATTTTTTCATGAGAATGAGTATTAAATACACAAAATTACTTGCATACAATTTATAATATAGAATCAATATACCTAAAAATTTGAAACCACATAACTCTACGGGAAACTGAAAATGTATTAATAAAAATTATTCCCATCCGTGATACATTTGTCAGTTATTAATATATATTTTTTCCATCGAAAACCTTAACACTCTGACATTTGTTTGGTAGTTCCACATAAAAAGTCCCCTCATAATTAGACTTGCTTTTCATAATAAAATACGATTTTTAAACTTGATTATAATAAAGTTATCAAAAATACTAAATATAAAGGGGAATTCCCTAACGTGAGTAAACGAAAATCGTACTATCTAATCAATTTTTGTTATATAGATATGACTACAATAAGGTAAGCTGTTTTTATTATACACTTCCTGGTATATATGACAAAGGAATTGTTACTAAATTAATGTATTGTAGATTTTAAAATCACTTTTATAATCGGGGATATCACAATTAACTTTAAAAACCTTACGATTACATTATCAAAAATGCGCTTTATTTTCGTGTATATATAAATATTTCTTACAATAATCTAACTTGTATCTAAAAAATATTTTGTAAGTTTAAACTATGTGATATGATACTCAACGCAATAACAAAAATTTTGTTTGCATTTTTTATGACTTCCACCTGTTCCATTGCCCATTGTACAAAACAATTTTTTTTCATAATTAACATTTTAAAAAGCTGAAATCTTACTATTCGAAATACTCTGGGAACTACTTTGTCATTTTAAAGAAATTGAACGGGTAACCGGGTGTAAGGGGTAGGCTTCCAGTAACTTCTCACGGGCGCTAATTTCGGATCACATGACATCTACTACTATCCCGACAGCTGTTTCTAGTACGATCCCAGCTGTGAACAGCAGAAACGGTGGAACTATAGCAGAAAATCTGTTATTCGATTTGATACGTTAAGTTTTCGCATTTCCACAATTTTCTTCTGCGATAAACATATGGGTAGATATTAGTACTCTCATCAGCACTGCTGAAACGCGTAACCAAGGGTTAGATTTTCGTATATTAGATTTTACAATTTGTGGTTCCTGGTCAACGCTGTCATAGCATTTGTATGAATATCCTGCCTGGGGTTGGTTGTCTAACTTTAATAGGGGCTGGTTGGTCATGTGCCAACCCCTCACACATTCCAGAAATTCTCAAAATGACTTGCCCACTTGCTTTAACGCTCAATAACATAAGAACTGGGTTAAAAGTTTCAAGCACCTATCCCTTCAATCCAGACGTATTTCTCACAGACACTTTTCTATTAACTTTCTCAACAGATCGACTCAAACCAGAAGAAGTGATGAACACTTCTTCTGAACCAAGTACTGAAGAATTTGCACCAAATGAAATAAGAACATCGAGTGTATGACCTAGAGATGTCGTTGAGAAAAGTGGCGTCATTTTGCAAGATACTCCATCTGCAACGTCATCAAACAGCATCATTTCTCCAGAAGAATTACTACCCATTACGAGGGAAACATCCACAAACAAATCAAAGAGAATCAAACGGTGGTCGACAGAAAAGAAACTCTGAAATATTTACAAACGGTCCACTAAAGAAAGATGATATGGGAAGAAAAACAAAAGCAAGGTCAAAAAGAAACTCCAAAACAGGAACAAACCAAAGGCGACGAAGCGTCAAATAAAGAAAAAACAAAAAATCAACATCAGTACGAGGAAGTAGATGAGGGAGATATAGTCTTTGCTGTCTCGATGTGGAGAGGATCTCTGAGACACATGAGGAGGACGACTAATATGGACTTATTCCGTTTCAAACCAACATGCCATCAGGAGTGCCCATATTGTGGGTTGGTATAAGTTGCGACATCAGTATTTTGCGGTGCGAGGGATTTTTTTTTCATGGCTTTTTTATTATCATTATTATTATTATTTAATTTTTAAGGGGAGAAATGTTTTAGGCAAAAAATTGTTTAATAAGTATAATGCATATATAATATGGTTTCAGTCACTGGAATTTCCAGAGATTTCAAAAAACGCCACTTCGGCACAAAAGTTGACAAGATTTAAAAAAAAAATATTTTGCTTGAAAATGTAGGTGTTTATTTTGTTAAAACAAAATGTCATTTTAGAAAAATCTACAAAATAAGTTCTAAAAATTATCTGATTAATGCCTATGGAAGAATACATGACCGCATTTAGGGGGGCGGGTGAAGACATGCCACCGCACAGGGCTCCGCGCTTTTTTTTTATTAAATAAAAAAAAACGGCAGAAGTATAATAGAGAAAAAATTCATATTTTTAAAAACTCCATTATGATTTTTTTTTATTTTTGTTACTTATATATCTAGGACATGCACGTTGCACGTTTACTGATCAATATCCGGTTCAAACATTCAGAATACACTTCAGTGTTGAGATTTAAATTGAAAAACACTGTGGGCAATAACTTTTCAGTTCGAAAGAATGTAAAAATTATAATAAATATGAAGATTGCTATAAACTCAGGACCTGGAATCTCATTTCATATCCTTACATCATAAATTACAATTACACTATTACTACATTTAGGAAATTGTTTTGATAAATTTCTGAGGTTTTGGGTAGATGGTTTCAACATTTTTCTTTCGAGAGATGAAGATCAATTCGTTGATTCGATCTTCATGTTAATTTCACATTTATGTTTCATTGTTTATCAATAGCTGAGCATTTGTTAAAAAATTTCCAATATTACACTTCGGAAAAGAAAATGCTGACTGCCACAAAGTTAACTTTTTCATTTGTAAATATGTGACATATGTTTTTAAAAAAAACTGCTCTGAAGCACAAAATGTCTCCTTATTTCAAGAACACTTTTAACAAGAATTAGGATTTCAATATACAACTTCACAAAAAACTCATTATTTTCATACATACATGTGTTCACTAGTAAGCGTAGATGGTTTTGTATTTGGGTTTTCGTCTAACGTCGAATCAGTTTTAATAATTTCAAAGGTGTTAAAATAAAAGAACGAGTAATACATTTCAGTCAGGGCAGATTGAAACTTTTCTAAATGCGTTCCGATGAAATTTTTCTTAAAAATGACAAAATGCGCGCCAAGGAAAGTGGTTATGAATTCAACATTTACGTTTTTTTTATGTATGTTCCCGCAAAATTTCGGTTCTAATGCAGATTTTGGCAAAAAAAAAATTGTTGAATAAGGAATGGATAGCCATTTGAAAAAAAATCCGGTTATCCGGCATTTCGCTATCCGAAATTCTCAATTACCGGACCGTTTAAAAAAAATATTGTTCGATTTCTAAAATTCTTTTTTTGCTGGATAGAGAAAAATCTACTTCGACAAAATTTGCAAAAAAATAATCGGTTATACGGCTGTTATATATCCGCAAATATCGATTAATTCGAGTTTTTTTAGCCAATTTATCCTATTTAAAATGTTATCATTGTTTGACAGAAGTTGTACAACAATAACATTTCGTTTACCCAGCATTTATTGACATGGATAGAGATTGTTTTACAATATACATTGTCGAGAAATAATGTAACCAAAAGTTTTTACTTGAATTTCTTGGTGAAAAATATCAAGGGCGAATCACCTGCTAAATTAAAAACTAAAAAGGGAAAAATAAATAATCTTTCTAAAAAATTAAAACCGACTTTAAGAAAATGCGCTAAAAAGTAAAAAATATTTTTTAATTTTACGAACGAGTTGAAAAAATTTAATTATTAATTGTCAATTTTTTACTTATTACAAATCTTTTAAGTTAGTTCAAATTTCAAAAAATCATACCTACATTTTGTCGCCGATTTCAAAAAGTTTTAATAAGTATAAAATTGGTATAAAATATTTCAATTTTTTCAACTCGTTCGTAAAATTAAAAATTATTTTCTACTTTTTAGCGGAATTTGCTTAAGTCGTTTTTTAAAAAAAGTTTTTTTTTTATTTTTATTTTTAATTAACTTAGGTTGGTTTTCTTTGGGTTTTTTTAGAAAGATTATTTTATTCCAGTACGCTCTTTTAAAAATTTGAAAAAACATAATTTCATTGATTTTTTTTTCTTGGAATTTCAAATTTGGTTGGAAGAATACTTGAAGTTGTAGAAACTTCAAGTATTCTTCCAACCAAATTTGACGAAAATCGGAGCATTATTAAAAAAAAAGTTAGTAAATTTATGCATTTTTTTTTTAAATTATAAAAATCTTGCAGGGGATGCTACTTACAATAGAAGAAATCTATTTTTCAAATAAGAAGTAAATCGAACAGTATTTTCATATTTACAATATGAGGTTACTAGGAATTTATGCAATTACAATTCACACTTGCACCTGCTATTTTTCAGTCTTTATGAGATGTAGTCTAATTTCTTTAATAACATTTCCAAAAAACGATACATGAAATGAATATAGTTGAACCTTATTCATCAGAGCTAATATAGAATTTTTAATTATCAATTTCAGACAACTAAACTTCGCGTTATCTCTGGAACACAACAATCACTTCATTTCGGCCATTTTCGTCTTGGTCTCATCCACTTTTTCCCCCGCCTTTTCTTTATCAGGCATGCAAGAAATGATGTTTTCGTCAACTCCTTGGAATCCTGCTTCTTTTTCTTGGTCAGCTTACCGATGAACTGCTGGAACTACTTCATATCCATGCTGCCATCTTTTTCTTGGCAAGATTTCGGAAAATGTTTTTTAATGTCGTCTTCGGTGGTTCCGGTTTTCTCACCACAAATTCCAGATTTCTTCAGCCACTGTTGGCAAGTTTCGCCACTGAGATTGCCTTCCTTGGCGAAGGAATCGAATATTTTCTGAAGACCACCAGACGATTATTTACCAGGAGAAGATTTCTGTCCAGGAGTAGATTCTTTTCCAAGAGACTGCATGTCCTAAGAATTGGATATTTTCCTCAGTTAAATTAATTTAGTAATGTCTGCATTTTCTTATAAAACTAAAATAGTTTTCACTTTAAGTTGGTAAATTTATTGTTTCAACTCCCGTCCCATCAAATATGTTTTGTGTGACGGCACTGATTGCAGTCAACCTTAGAAAAATATACTAGTTTAGTTTTTATTTGCTAAAATATAGTACATATTGATTTAAAACAACAGATGATACTATTGTAAATATATGGTATTAAATATTTATTAAAGACATAAATTCTATAAAAAAGTTTCTAAGTAATCTCAATGAAAACTTTTCATTGAGGTCCCATGGGCACCTTTAATTTAACTTTTTTTAATTCGTCAGAAATCTTATTATACCATATCCATGAAAATATCACATGACTAGAATTCAATAACGTTTCTTTTAATTGAGATGCAGACGATTTTTAAGTATCTATGTAATAAAAGAATTCAGGTGGGTACAGGTCGAACTGTGACGCTATGTTTGATTCGTAAACAAGTTTGGGCTCCACGTCGCACAATGGTCAGAGGAGCCTGGGATCGTATAAACAGAAAGGCTTAGTTATAACTCATTCCCTCCTCTGATCTTTCAATCATGTAAAACCACTAAATGAAACAAGTGTAAAAAACGCGATTTCGGGTTTGGTCCAATGAGTTAGAAAAAAATAGATTTAAAATTAATATATGTCTAATTTATATATGTCTAATGTCAATGTCTATTATCCAAGTTCTTGAGCTTGTTAAAGTCAAAATAGAACACCTAAGAAAGAGATTTTCAATTAAAAAAAAATATATTGTTCGATATATTGAATTGCTTTGTTCTACAATTTGAATTTTACAGCTTTTTAGGTACTTTTATAATGGGTATAAGATGCTTTTATATATATGCAATTAGGAAATTGGGTTCAAAAGTTGGAAAAATAAACTTATTTCTATGACACCTGTGATAATTTTATTACCTCTACGATATTAAACAGAAAAACATGCATTTGTCTTTAATTAATTCAGTAGATTAGTACGCTGTCAAACTAGAAAGTGCATTTCTATTTATAGTTTTTTAAAGTAACTTATATTGATTGACACGTGTCGTCATTTGATGTGATACATCTTTTAATAAGTGACAAATTTTAAATTGTTGTTCACAAGATGGCGCCACCAAAATTTGAGCCACTAATATACTCTGTGAATCGAAGAATGTGCTCAAATGCCGGTTTTTAGTATTATATCACGAATTTTGGGGGAAAGGGGTAACAAAAGGACGGCTCTTTCTTTATACTTATTGTTAACAAATTTTATATAAGTTAAAAGTGGAAATTTTCCTTGAGCGTTTTTATACACCAAAGATACAGTTCTCTACAATCACACCAGACCATACAATATCTGAATAATATAAAATATACACCTTACCATTGTAACACGTGAGTTTTGACTCAAAAAGCATAAGAACCATAAAGTTTTCTACGGACCACGTGTTGGGAATTATTGGATTAAATGTTAATTTATAACATTTACAATAATAATAATAACATCTATAACAATACAATAACATTTTAATTTCTCAAAACTGTTTTCCAATATGACCAGTAGATGGCGGCACCACATATACGAAAATATCGATATAAATTGTACATTCTCAACTTTATAAATCTAATGTGTTTTTTTTTGTTAGATAGTGATATAAATGTATAATGCCGAGCATTCCTGTAGCTCTACATCTCTTTAAGTCATCTCCCTGAGTTAAGGATGTCTTGGATATTAAAAAATTAATAATTAAAAATGTCGTGGTAGAAATTTCCCATTTTCTTATATCTTACAAAATGACCTAAAACATCGAGAGAATTTTAATTATAATTTTTTTAAATGATTGAATTTGGCTTCACCTTTGTTTCCACGTCTCATTAAGCCAGTGCCTAGGGCCCCCTGCTTAGAGATCTGGCCTCAATAGCTATTTTACTGCTCATTAATTGACAAAATAACATATAACTTAAGAAAATAATTATGTTATTTCAATTTGTGTTGGTATTTATAAAAATTTTGTTGTAATATTGTTTTTGATAAATAGTAAATTTATACAGTGCTATATTTTTTAGTTTCCAGGTAATTGTTTTCAAGACCCCCTCCCCTCTCTGTGATTTTGTGCTTTTTTACGTATCCTAGAATATTTTCTATATCGAATTATCTAATAATCGAAGCTATTCTGCTTGAACGTTTGTGCTTCCGATATCATTTTTATTGAGCATGTGCCTATGAAGTTAGCATCAGTAAAATATAGTGAAGTTAGTTGATATATAGCAAGCACCACTCGAAGCTATTCCGCTTGAGTGCTCGATCTTAAGCTATCATTGTTATTAAGCAAGAGTCTATGAAGCAGACACCAGTAACATATTTTAAAGTTTGTTTGTTTGATAGCAAGCAAAACTAGAAGCTATTCCGCTTGAGTGCTCGATCTTAAGCTATCATTGTTATTAAGCAAGAGTCTATGAAGCAGACACCAGTAACATATTTTAAAGTTTGTTTGTTTGATAGCAAGCAAAACTAGAAGCTATTCCGCTTGAGTGCTCGATCTTAAGCTATCATTGTTATTAAGCAAGAGTCTATGAAGCAGACACCAGTAACATATTTTAAAGTTTGTTTGTTTGATAGCAAGCACCACTCGAAGCTATTCCGCTTGAGTGCTTGAATTTATCAGTAAAATATATCAAGGTTATTTGATATAGCAAGGAACACTCAAAGCAATTCTGCTTGAGTTATTCAGCTCCCGGTATCATTGTTATTACTCTCTTAGTTGAAGTTAGTTGAAGTAATTGAAGTTAGTTGAAGTTTCACGTAGCAATCGAACCTATTCCGCTTGATTGATATCGTATACACAAAACACTTGAAATGTTAAAAACTGCATTTTTGACTCCTTGGACTTCAATATGTGTAAAAGCATAAAAAATCCTGCACGGAAATTTTTACGTGACAATATTGACAAGATTGAAGACAAAAATACTAGATGCAAATCACCAATAGTAATACATGTGATGTTTAATTTATTAGATGTGCAGTCGTTATAGTTATTAGACAGGTTCAGTTTTGATGGTATCAAACAAAGGCTGAAAGATTATTTTAACATCATTGTTATGGTTAAAACCATAATTGGTTAATTTTTAATTCCTCTTTTATTTAATTTAATTTCAGACTCCCCTAATTGTATTAATTAATTTATGTAATATTGATGTATCCTATTTAATTGTCAAACTTGTACTTGGGAACCTGCACTTTTGATTCCATTTAAGCCCAAACGTAGATTTCCCCCTTTTTCATAACCCCCTAAGAGCCCTTTAGTTGTAAATGGGGTGATAACCCCTGTCTGGAGTCTTTTCCACCCTTTTGGGTCCCCACATCGGCCTCTCCTCCTGTATCGTGTTACACATCTGGGGTCTGGTATGTCAGTTTGACTTCGTGTTTTTGAGACCGTTTTACGTACTGGTCTGGAATTATGTTTAACTGTAACCGAAGTTGTAATTTTTAAATTCTCTGATTTGCTGAGAGGAAAATTGATGTGCTAGTTTTGAGGGATCTGGCAAGGAGGTTTTGGCGATTTATTGGTAAGCGCACCTTTTGAAGGGACTTTTTAACGCATCTTTCGAAGCCACAAGACGTACAGGAGTGTAGCTCCCGTCTTATAAACGCGGACCGTGTGTCCTTTTTCAAAACCCGATGAGTTAATATCGTGCAATAGCCGCCGATGCTGATGCGGGGTTAGAAGAATTATTTAACCGCCACCACCAACCTCAACGATGCTCGAGAGTCGCCCATTCCAGTAGATGTTGCCGGGTTAACTGCAATAACCCCAGCCACCCATCGACGTAGCACCCAGAGGGATGTTCCCGTCCTCTGCCGTTGCCTCTGATGTCAGCCCTGGACGCCTCCCCCATCACCCGTCAGGCCCGTGATCCTCGCCCAGAGAAGGTCCCATCCACCAACCACCTCTGAACTGGATTTCTCTGCTGGACGACCACCACTGGCTGACGCCCTTTGACCGATCACCTCTGAAGCTGACATCGGAGTTGACACTCCGTCGAAGGATGTGCCAAGTACCACCCCCCTTTTTGTCCACCTCCCAATCTTGGACACTTAGTATGGCCGTAGCGGCTTGGCCATGTTTTCTTTTTTTGGGGGGCACTCGTATTGTATTCGCCTTGATCTCCTGCCACATCTCTCTCGACGAAATCAGCTGAAGGTAGTAATTTTTAATTTTAGTTTACCCTCCCCCTTTTAATTTATTTAGTTTTAACTTGTTTGGCTTTTGTAAGGTTCTTAAGTGTTCCGTTCCTTTTTTTAATTTTAGTGTTTTAATAAATTTGTTTTCTTTTGGTCACAATTTTTAGTCTTGTGTTTTTTGTCTGTTCTAAACTATACGATCACGCCAGGTAAATTCTTAAAATAAACAACGATTAATATTATCGTTCTTCTTTTCTTTCTTTTAATAGTAGGTTTTATTTAACCCGTAAAAGTAACTACAACAGTGGTGCCTTTGACCTTAGGATTTTTTTTTTCCCGTTTATCTGCAATTTTGCGGCATAGCTAGGCCTAACTTCAAGCGACTTTCGCCGATGGAGACGTGTTGCGATGTTTGTTTACCTTTTGGTAGTGTTCTTTCTTTTTGTGTTTACGGATTTAATTGAACTTACTTTAATTGCATTTGATTTGTGTTAAGCATTATTAATTGTTATTATCTTGTGTTTAATTGAGTTATATAATTTAAATTTTTTTATTGATAATTTTGATGGGAGTTTGTTTACATTGTTGATGTGTGTTCGTAATGGGATTTCCGGTCGAGATTTCTATTTTTATTTGATTTGATTTGAACTTTGATTACTGTGTGTATTAATAACTTAGTTTAATTTAAAATTTGATAAATTTAGTTGATTTTTTTTTTGTTGGAATTTTGTTATTTAAAATTTTTTTTTTCGGGTTAGAGATGGCGCGTAGAGGCAAGAGTGCCTCTGCCACCAGATCCTTTGGATCTTTAAATGATTTAACTGAGGGCACAGATAGGGTTGTTGATGAGGAAGTGGAGTATTGCCCCCCTAATTTTGGTGTCCCTAGATTACATCTGATGGATTCAGTGGAGGAATTTTCTGGAGAGTCATCTGACCTTTCAATAACTGACTATTTCGAAAATATCGAGATGATTTCTTCCCATGCCAAGTGGACCATGCAGGACAAGCTGATTGTCGCTAAGCTGAGGCTTAAAGGCAAGGCAGCTCGATTTATGAGGGCTAATGTTAGTCTGAAAAGAGAGACTACCTACGACACCTTCAAAGAGAGGCTGGAGGAACACTTTGCGGAGAAATCCAACATTTACCTGTCCCTTAGACAGTTGATGTTGGGTTTCCAGAGGCCCAGTGAGAATGTTAAACAGTTTGCTGCGAGGCTGGAGGCGTTGTCTCATAGAACGGTCGCCGAAGACCTTCTTGGAGACCCCTCGGCTGAACAAACAAGGGTAAAGACCCTTCTGCACTCCTTCACTCAAGGTTTAAAACCTAATATTAAGCGTCTAGTTATGATTCAGAATCATAGGACCTTTAGCGATGCCAAAAGGCACGCAATTTTAGAGGAGGAGATGTACGACAGTTTTTTGGAGGTGGAGGGAGCAGTGGCTAACACTGTGCAGGCTGCCCCTCTCCCTCCCAGTCAAGGTCAGGGAGTTGATAGTTCTCACATTATTGCCGAACTACTGGGTAAGGTCGACTCCTTGACCAAAATCGTTAGCGACTTGTCTAGGAGGCATGAAGGCCCTAGACCCGAAAGGAGCAGAAGCATTGAATGCTATGCATGTCATGGTTTTGGACATATGGCTCGCGAGTGTAGGTTCGTACAGAACCGAGGTGGCCGTGGGAGACTGGGTCAAGACTACGTCCCTCTCCAGTATGGTCCAGGTCCCAACTATCAGTACCCTGTTGGCATGGCTTTTGCACCACAATTTGTGGGCATGCAGCCCCAATACGCCCTTCAGGCACCTGCTCCTCCTGCTCAAAGCCAGTCATCAAGCTCCAGCCAACCTGCCACGGATTCGTTAAACAGTTAGTGGGTGATGTAGTTGCACCAACTACCATCGCTCAAGCCCTTTCGGTGACAGAGGTATTTCTGGGTAGCACAAATAATGGTTTGCCTGTGGTAAAAGGCACCCTAAGAGGTAATAAGTTAAAATTTCTCTGCGACTCTGGAGCTTCAATAAATTTAATTGAAAAGAAATATGTCGATTTAATTAAGGATCCTATTTTTCAGCCCTGTTTGTTACAAGTATCTGGCATTGCCAATACTGCTATTTTTATTCACGAATTTATTCATTTGGATGTAGTTTTGGACAAGAAAGTTTTTAATGTTAAATTTTTCATTTGCCCAGGTAAGATTGGTGAGGGTTATGGTGCTATTTTGGGTACCGAATTCTTGTCTAAGTACAATGTGACCGTAGATTTTTCAATAAATACTTTGTATGCCCATGATTTCTTTTTGCCCTGGGAAAATAGTAAAACTTGCAACTCAGAGGAAGTGAACACCTTGGAGATGGTGGAGACTTGCTCTGGGGTTTTGATAAATAAACAAACTCTACCCCCTCTTTCAGAGAGTTTTGTTAAGATTAAATTAAAAGGGAGGAATTTAAATTCTAAATTAGTATTATTTGAACATTCTAGTAATTTTAAAAATGACAATCTTTTCATTGGACGTTGTATTCATTCCTTAAACAAAGATAACTGTTACTTCATTAAAGTTTTAAATTCTTCTGGCGAGATAATTCACTTGAATAAGGGTGTGAAAATAGTGGAGGCTGAACCTTTGAGAGAAACCCATATGGAGACAGTGAACAATTTGAATTTGGATACCCAAGTAGAAGACAGCTTTGATGTTTGGGGAGGAGAATTTAACTTAAGTCACATTCCTGACCAACATAAAGAACCATTGAAGAATTTACTCAATGAGTATGGTTTTCTTTTTGCCAAGACAGTTAAGGATTTAGAAGGATGTGATACTATCGAACACGAAATACATTTGACAGATTCTGTCCCAGTTCGTGTCAAGCCATACAGGACCCCCTATCATTTGCGTGAGGAAATGAATAAGCAAATTGCTGAGCTCCTCGATGCAGGCATAATTCAGGAAAGTAGTTCTCCTTTTTCAGCACCTGTGATGCTAGTAAAGAAGTCTGACAATAGTTATCGGCTAGTCACTGATTTTAGGAAATTAAATTTAAAAACTTTGGAAGATAACTTCCCACTCCCTAACATGTTAGAGTTAGTGGATAATTTAGCTGGAGCCAACATTTTTTCTACTTTGGATTTGACCTCTGGGTTTTATCAGATGAAACTCAGAGAGGAAGACAGACAGAAATGTGGGTTTTCCACCCAGTCTGGTCACTATCAGTGGAACAGAATGCCTTTTGGGCTTAGGAATGCCCCTAGCAGTTTTCAACGTTTAATGTCAATAGTTTTATCCAACTTACAGCCACTCCAAATCGGCATCTATATAGATGACATAGTTCTGGCCTCCTCGACTTATGAAGAACATTTGGACAAGATTAAATTAGTGTTTGATAGATTGGCCCAGCATAGTCTTAAACTTAAACCTAGCAAGTGCAATTTCATGCAAGATACTATTAAGTACTTGGGATTTAGGGTTTCGAAAGGAATTGTTTCACCAGACCCCTCTAATTTAAATTTAATTGCTAATTTTACTGTTCCTAAGAATAGAAAGAATGTCAGACAATTTTTGGGACTCGCTGGTTTCTATCGCCGTTTCATTGAGAATTATGCTCAACAAGCTTTACCGTTAACTAATTTAACTAAAGAAAATACACCTTTTATTTGGAGCCCAGAGGCTCAGAAATCTTTTGAAATTTTGAAGAGTGAATTGGTAAAGGAACCAATTTTGAAGTTACCTGTAATGAGTCAGGAGTTTGTTTTGTGTACCGATGCCTCTAACTATGCTTTAGGCAGTTGCCTGTGTCAGGAATATGATGGATTTTTGCATCCTGTGGCATTTGCTAGTAGAAAATTGAAAGATGCTGAAGTCAGATATAGTACTTTTGAAAAGGAAGCCCTTGGTATTGTGTGGGCCACAGCTTATTTTAGACAATATTTATTAGGTAAACATTTTACTGTGACCAAGCCTCCTTATCCCAAGTTTTAAAACTTAAAGACTCTACCTCAAGAATAGCCAGGTGGATCACAGCTTTAAGTCAATTTGACTATAAAATTATTCATAAGCCAGGTAAATTAAATGTAACAGCTGATTTTCTTTCTCGAGCCGTAAATAACATTTCCTTGGTACAACATTCGGTTGAATTCATTTTATTTACAAATATTACAGATCAGCAACCAAGTGATGAAAAATGCATTAAACTGAAAGGCATGGTGGAGTCAGGCTTAGCACCAAATCCCAAAACTTTAAATTTTTTTTGTGAAAATGACATTCTGTTTTGTAAACATGTCAAGCCAAAGCACAGGTGGCAAGGAAATAAAAGATTAGTAGTTCCTCTTAATATGAGAACTGAAGTTATGGCTCTTCATCACGACTCTCCTGTAGCTGCTCACTGTGGTTTTGGAAGGACTTTATCAAAAATTCAAAGATCTTTTTATTGGCCAGCCATGTACAGTCAAATTCGGAACTATGTTTCTTCCTGTCATGACTGCCTGAAAAGAAGAGGTTTCCAACCATCGAAGAAAGCACCTTTGGGTAGAATACCTGTGACTTCAAGACCTCTTGAACGAATAACCATGGACATTGTAGGTCCCCTGCCAATAACCATGTCTCAAAATAAGTACATTCTGGTCATGACCGATTATTTCACTCGTTATCCTGAGGCATATCCCTTACCTGACACCAAGAGTCATTCTCTAGCAGAAGCGTTAGAGAAGTTCATTGCTTCCCATGGTATACCTGAACAGCTGATCACCGACCGTGGCACTAATTTTCTTTCGGAATCTCTAATGGAGGTTTATAAGGCGTTGGGAATACAGAAACTGAACACGACGAGTTATCCTCCACAATCTGATGGAGTTCTGGAACGATTGAATGCCACGTTAATTAACTCTCTGAGTTATTTGGTCTCGGATTCACATGATGATTGGGACAGGCTAATTCCTTTTGCCTTAGTGGCTCATCGTTCAGCTCGTCATGCTGCAACAGGCGAGACGCCTGCTTACTTACTTTATGGTCGTGATATAACATTACCTTGTGATTTACTTTTGAAGAAGGATTTCAGAACATACGCTGACACGCCTTCTTATTTAACGGATTTGGGAACAAGATTGAAAACTGCCTTTCGGGAAGTTCGTAGAAACTTAACCCTGGCAGCCGAGAAGCAAGAAGAGTTTAGGTCTAGATCTCCAGTCGATAAACAGATTCAGATTGGGGATTCTGTATTTCTGCACACACCAGTTCTACAGAGTGGGCAAGTGAAGAAGTTTGCCAAGTTCAATAAAGGACCCTACAGGGTTATTGGACATTCTAAAAACAAGGTAAATTACCAGTTGGTTTTGCTAAATAAGCCTTCGGATGTGAAGTGGGTCCATGTCGACAGACTCACTCGCATACCTGAGCGTATTTTACTCCCCTCTCTTGAAGTAAGTATCGAGCAGAATGAAGTTTCTGAGGAAACTAGTGTGAAGGAAGTTTTCAGGGACACACACGTGGCACCCTATGATTTGCGACCAAGAAGGTCGGGCTTTGTAGTATCACCTTAGAGGTATTTTTTTGGGAGGAAAATTTTTAGGAAAATGTTGCTTTGTGAACATTTATATTTTTACTGTTTTATTTAATTTTTTTTTTGTCATTTGTCTACATATCACAGTTGTGGACAAAATTTTATTCGTTTATTTTTGTGTCTATCATTTCATCTCACAATTGAAATGAAATTTTTTTACTTGTTTATCTTTAAGTGTATACGCGCTGCTTGTATTTTTGCTCTTTCTTATGGAATGAGTTGAATTTTTTTTTTGAGGTATCTTTATTATTTTTTCAATTTCAGGTTGGTGGTTTTGCGAGTCTCCCTTTTAGTTTGTGATTTTTTTTTTGTTTCTTTCTTGCATTTTAGCTGGTCTTTAGTGCTTATTTTTTTTTTTCCCATCTTGGATCCATTTAAAATTAAGTGTTTTCTTAAAGGTTATCCCTCCTTTTTGTACTCCTTAACTTCCTGCCTGTGTATTGATGTTTTTAATCGTATTCCTTATTTTCGGGTTTATTGGGTATGTTGTAAGCTATTTTTCCCAGTAATATTTACAATCTGTATTTTCGTGTTTTTATTTTTAGGTTGATTGCTTTTGCAATTTTTTTTTCTTCTTTCGAGCAACTGTTTCATGCATTGTCACTGGTTCTCTGGGATTTTTTCCGTGGGTGTGGTCCTGCCTTGGTTTGAGTTGGTTACCTGGGAGATGGTTAATTGTTTTCTTTTGGGAGTTTTAATTTTTTTATATACTTTTCTTCTTGGAGTAAGTTCTGATTTTTAATTTTTGTTTTATAATTGTTTAGGGTTGCCATCCTCAGACTTAAACTGTTAATTCTCGGTTGATTTTAGCTTTTAACTATTTAATTTTTTTTTAGTTTTAAGATCATTGTTGATTATCTGTAATTGCATTGTTTGATAAGATTGATTTGATAGTAATTTATTTGCTTAAAACCTAAATTGCTTCAAGGACTCTAACTAAGCAATAGGTTGAATTTAATGTATTTCTGATTTAATTAATTGTTAATTTATTTTAGTTACTGTAGGGCTTCTAATTTTAAGATGTTTGAGTTTAACTTTTAGATTTTCTCGTCCGGTTAAATCCCATTTGTCTTTGTTATGCATTGTGTGACCTTATTGTGTTTAGTTTTTAAAGTTTTGCTATAATTTTGAACACCCCATGTAGGGGACGATAATTTTTGGTGGGAGAGTCTGCTGCTGTTTACTTTTTGACTAGATCTGTGTTTTTATTCTTGTGAAAAAAAGTTAATTCTTAACTTTTTTTAAGAGGTACGCGTAGGGAATGTTATGGTTAAAACCATAATTGGTTAATTTTTAATTCCTCTTTTATTTAATTTAATTTCAGACTCCCCTAATTGTATTAATTAATTTATGTAATATTGATGTATCCTATTTAATTGTCAAACTTGTACTTGGGAACCTGCACTTTTGATTCCATTTAAGCCCAAACGTAGATTTCCCCCTTTTTCATAACCCCCTAAGAGCCCTTTAGTTGTAAATGGGGTGATAACCCCTGTCTGGAGTCTTTTCCACCCTTTTGGGTCCCCACATCGGCCTCTCCTCCTGTATCGTGTTACACATCTGGGGTCTGGTATGTCAGTTTGACTTCGTGTTTTTGAGACCGTTTTACGTACTGGTCTGGAATTATGTTTAACTGTAACCGAAGTTGTAATTTTTAAATTCTCTGATTTGCTGAGAGGAAAATTGATGTGCTAGTTTTGAGGGATCTGGCAAGGAGGTTTTGGCGATTTATTGGTAAGCGCACCTTTTGAAGGGACTTTTTAACGCATCTTTCGAAGCCTCAAGACGTACAGGAGTGTAGCTCCCGTCTTATAAACGCGGACCGTGTGTCCTTTTTCAAAACCCGATGGGTTAATATCGTGCAATAGCCGCCGATGCTGATGCGGGGTTAGAAGAATTATTTAACCGCCGCCACCAACCTCAACGATGCTCGAGAGTCGCCCATTCCAGTAGATGTTGCCGGGTTAACTGCAATAACCCCAGCCACCCATCGACGTAGCACCCAGAGGGATGTTCCCGTCCTCTGCCGTTGCCTCTGATGTCAGCCCTGGACGCCTCCCCCATCACCCGTCAGGCCCGTGATCCTCGCCCAGAGAAGGTCCCATCCACCAACCACCTCTGAACTGGATTTCTCTGCTGGACGACCACCACTGGCTGACGCCCTTTGACCGATCACCTCTGAAGCTGACATCGGAGTTGACACTCCGTCGAAGGATGTGCCAAGTACCACCCCCCTTTTTGTCCACCTCCCAATCTTGGACACTTAGTATGGCCGTAGCGGCTTGGCCATGTTTTCTTTTTTTTGGGGGCACTCGTATTGTATTCGCCTTGATCTCCTGCCACATCTCTCTCGACGAAATCAGCTGAAGGTAGTAATTTTTAATTTTAGTTTACCCTCCCCCTTTTAATTTATTTAGTTTTAACTTGTTTGGCTTTTGTAAGGTTCTTAAGTGTTCCGTTCCTTTTTTTAATTTTAGTGTTTTAATAAATTTGTTTTCTTTTGGTCACAATTTTTAGTCTTGTGTTTTTTGTCTGTTCTAAACTATACGATCACGCCAGGTAAATTCTTAAAATAAACAACGATTAATATTATCGTTCTTCTTTTCTTTCTTTTAATAGTAGGTTTTATTTAACCCGTAAAAGTAACTACAACATCATTTATTGTTCAGGACTTCAGAACAAGACTTCCTAGCTTCGAGGTTACATCGTGAATCTGTGTCAAGATGGAGATTTTGAGAAGGAGAATACACCCTGGACACCTCTAATTGGTTCCTCGACTTTTAGTTCGCATTTTCTAGTTAGTTTGACTTCGGCCTTTAGAATTTGCGTTTGAGTGAACTTAGTCACATGTGTAATGGTGACTCATCCGAAATCTAAGAGTTGGATATTGCTTCCTGATTAAATATGTTGGATGCTTTGGTACTGGGCGATATCCAAATTTAAAGAAAATTAAATCAAGTAAATTTTAAAGTGGGGAGAAGAGTTATAAAATATATTACATACATCGCAGATGATGACTTTGAAACGAGAAGTCAAAAGGTCCTCCAGCGCCGAACACTCTTGGAAACCTAATCACAGATTTAATTTTAATAACCCACATTGAATTTCCAAACAAACCTCTCCATTTGAACTTGACTTCCTCTCTGCAGTCGTTTAATATATTTAGAAATCATGATTCTTTAGTTAACGAGACCTTCGCCGTTGCAACTTTTCCCACTTGCTGGTACATAACAGTTAGTTGTTGGAATTAACGCCGCACTAGAGCTGCACAGTAAGCTATTGGCAACGGTTCGGGGTGTATCTAGAATGAAATACCCCGAAATACTGCATCGTTTATTTTTTACGAGATCAACACCTGAAGTCACATTAGTTATCTCTTCTCAAATTAAATAATTTGTTTTTCTTTGGCAAAACTTTCATTTAAAAATTATTTTTATTCTGTCCTGCACACAGACTGTTTATTTTTTACTCCTGCTAACGAAAGGAGATGTGGTCTCCTGAAACGTGTTCAGATTGTGTATTTTTACGTTGTATTTTTATTTCTATATTATTAGTGCAGTGTTTCATTTGACGAGTTTTTGTCTTAGCTAGTATCATATTCTTTCTGATTTTCCAGTGTACCTACACTGGAAAAATGTACAGAAATAAAAAATAATAAGATTACTTCTCATACGCATTGCTACCTCTTGCAAACTACGTAACGATCAATGTAACAAAAAAAAAATATTATGTTGTATCATTTAGACACTTTAATAGGGTCTAGGCTTCTTGTTTACCTTATTTTTATTTACAATTAGATAGCTTTTTTACGAAATGTTTCCATACTGTTAAATATGTTTTCCCAAAGTAGACAAATGTTTCGCTAAATATGCCCCGATTAAATTTTATTTTTCGTCAAAAATGAGAACTATATTTGTCAAAAATGGTAAGTATATTCGTCAAAAATAAGAAAATATTCTTTTCTGGGCAAAATTAAGAAAATATTTTGTCATACTTGACAACAGATTTAACCAAACCACTTTTAATAGTACAATAGATATATGTAAGATATTTTCTAACTCTTCCCTACTTTCAAAATCATCCCTTTTTGACGTTTTTATTTTCAACCATCACTTTAAATAGCTTTCTTTAACTTTGTGTATCGTCCCTTTCTATAAACTGATTTTTCCTGGCCCCAAACCAAAGAATCCAACATATTTTATCTCATGATGCAATTTCCAACTACTAGATTTATTTCTGATGATTCAGAGTTTCACAACTGCTTCCTCTTTCACTCATCTCCCCAATTTTCCCACGCAGCTCAAAAGGCGAACTGAAACTTTGACTAACCAATCATATGCAATCATCAGCGCATTCTCTTTCTAAAATTTTCCGTCTTGTGGTCAGATTCTCAATTGAACTTCGAAACTATAATTTGTTATCCTCTGGAAAAACTTTATTTTTCGGCCCCTAGATATGATTGAACTATCAAAGTCATAACGGCTGACCTTAATTAAAGAAATGTCACATTTATTGTGCTGCATTTAGTGGTAAGTCTGTTTTTTTAGCTAATTAACTCTATTGATTGCGAGAGTTTTACAATATAAAAATTGAAGAGTGAATTAAATAACAGTGTGTAATAAAAAAAATATATTGTAACATTTTACAGAAAGCTTTTAGATATTGTTTGGTTAATTTCGAAATTAAAAAAAGTTATTCAAATTAAAAACATACCAAGAACGCATATTCAAGAACGCAAAATCAATTGTATGTCAAACATAAATAATTTTTTAGAGAATAACTGAATAAATTGTTTGTGATTCAAAACAATATATTTCAGATTTTTGAAAAGGAAATCCGGATTTTTTTAGCCACTACAAATGTTTGATGCGGATATATTTCATTTGCATAGATTTTTTATTAGAGAACTTCGTTATGTAAAAGTCTGAATTATTCTGTTCCTTTTGCAGAAAATTAAAAAAAAGGTTAATTTCCTATTGAATAAGAAAAAAAGTTAGGGTTCGATGAATAAGCATAAAATCTTAACATAGATTTTCTATCGGGGTTTTCATTTCAACTGATTTTTAAAACATTGCACGTCAAAAGTAAATACAAAAAAAAATTGTAAATATTTCATTTTGAGCACGGGGCCCTCCCAGAAGCGAGGGACCCTGTGCGGTGACACTCGTCGCACACCCTTAAGGACGTTCCTGTTTTCAGGATTGCACATATGCGTTTAATAAGATATATTGATAATAATTGAATTAATTTGAAATTTTGCTATTTCAACAAAAGTGCTTATTCTTTTTATTGGTTAATTTATATTATTTCATTTTAAGAAATAATAAGTGTTTGTAATTGATCACACAAACAATTTTTATACCTAAAAATTTTAATACTTTTTGAATTTTTCTTCTGAGTTTAATGAAATCCGCTTATACACTGTGAAGAATAAGTACTCAAATATAAGTAAAATGTACTTATTTTTGAATAAATTCGATGCTTATCATGGTTCCGAATAAATAAGTTTAATTTTTGAAAAAGATATGTACACAAAAATGAGTACAATGAATAAAAAGAGGAGATGCTAGCCTACTACATAAATCCCTTTAAATAAATATCGACAATTACAACCAAGACTTACCGGGAATCGACCATAGCTCCTCAAACACCGCAGTCCAAAGCCTTATCCATTAAATTACCAGGTCGGGCGACTTGAATATAAACAGAAGATATGCTAAAAAAGTGTCCCAAAAGAAAGGGAAGTAAGATAATTCGAGTTGTATAACTCGAATATTAAATCACATTACTCATGTTCTAGAAAGTACGGTTATTTCAATTTGAGTACGTTGCAATTGTACTCAAAGAAAAACGAGTAGGTTCGGTACTCATTTTTAAGTACCTTTTTTTTTACAGTATACAGTTTCAAAGATTTTCCAATGGCATCTTGCGAGAAATCCGAATTTGACGAGGACGATAACACTCAAGACGACGGGGAGTGGATCAGGGTCAGTAAAAGAAAGAAAAGTTATATAAAGCGAGACGATAAGACAGATGGAAAATGGAGGACCAAAAAAGGTGACTATCCTAAAAGAGACATTCAAGAAAATTGGAGATGTGCCGGAGATCGTCAGGGTAATAATTAACAACCTTCAATGAATTATATCTCAAAAAAGGAAATTACTTGCTAAACTTGCTTACATGTTCAGGATTTCTAAAATAATGTACGTATATTTACATTAATTTACACAAAATTACAGCTTTTTCAATATTTATATGTCTTTGCTAAAATATTTCCAATACATTTTTGTAAAACTAAAGAATACGGTACGAGAATAGCGCCAAGATGAAAAAATTGGCGGCAAACGCGGAATAGGCGCCAAACGGCAGAGTCGAATTCGTTCAATATTTTAATTTTTACGTAAGCAGCAGTGAAACTGTAACCCAGCGCCATGTACCAGCACTGGGCAACCAAAAGAAAAACTCCCCCACCCCCAATTTTTTATAAAAAATAGAAAAGTCGCCATTTGGTGACCGCACCGTATTTTTAATACACGTAGGTTGGAGGGAAAGTTCTGTCGTATTTTAAAGAAAATATTTAATTCATTTATAAAAATATGTGTTTAATATTAATCAATTATATATGCTCCGTTATTTGTTACAACCTGTTGCCATCTTTCAGGTAACCTGTGAATTCCTGTTTTTTCTCATCCTTGGAGTTAAAATAGTCAGCAACTGCCTTAGAAACACTTTCAAAAGACGTGCATTTTTTTTTCCCGTTAGATAATTTTGCAGTAAGATTTTTTTCTCTTAATATTCTCGTAAAGAATCCACTTTTCATCTCCATAACCAGCCTGTCCAAAAACGGCTCCACATTGTGTCTAATCAGATGTGATGAACACATTCTTACACGATCAGACAAATTCTTTTCCGTTAATTCATGTGGAACCCAAACACTTTGCTTTAACACAAACCCAACATATTTAATGTGATCTCCAACAGTTGTATGATGAATGCCAAACTCTTCTGCAATTTCTCGACTTGTTAAATGTGGATTTTTTTTTTTTAACATGGATCGCAAAACATCATTATCGATCTTGGATGGTCGTCCAGATCGATCACTTTCTTTGAGGCTCAGATCCCCGGAACGAAATTTGCTAAACCATCTTTGACAAGTACGAACATTTACAATATATTTTCTAAATACCGCACATAAATTTTTACATGCAACCGATGCATTGCTTCCTTTTTGGAATTCATATAAAATACAGTGTCGTAAATGCACTTTATCTACTGACATGTTTTCACAAGTAAATGATGAACGGTAAAAAAGGGCACCTTTTATATTATACAGCAGCTAAAAAAAACAAAAACAAATCCTATTGACTCACTAGCCAGTTGTTCTTTTTATTTACAAGAAAAATCACCTGCCTATTTAAAATACGACAGAACTTTCCCTCCAACCCAATATATGTGACCTGAAAGTATAAATAATCATTTTGGAAAAGCATGGTTCTTAATTTTTTCGAGTCAGCGGCTTATCAAATGATGATATATCATGCCTTGTAGTTAATTTAATTTTGTTAATTGTTTAGATACAATCATGTAATTTCTTTTAATTTGTATCGCTAGATAAGATAAATTCTTTCTAAAAAAATTCTTGTCAGGATCTTTTATAATTTTTTTTAAATAATAATTAAAAAAGATATCGGGATATTTAAAATATTTTTCTGATTTCATATATTGTTTGAGAAGTGGCCATAGAACGGTTGGTCTCAAATACCATCAAAAATAATACTTTTAAATAAAAATATTGTGGCATGCATATTTTAATCTATTTTATTTAACTTATTATGTTGATTTTGTTAAATTGTAGTATCTATATATATAAAACTCAAAACCACTTACTGATTGATTGACTAACTCATTGATCACGAGATCTCCAGATCCAAATAAACTAGTGAGCTGAAATTTGGAACACAGATTCTTCTTGGGTCCTTTCTTGACTTTAAAATGAGTCGTATATTGTTTGAGAAAGGCCATAGAACGATTGGTTTCGAATACCATCAAAAATAATACTTTTAAATAAAAATATTGTGGCATGCATATTTTAATCTATTTTATTTAACTTATTATGTTGATTTTGTTAAATTGTAGTATCTATATATATAAAAGTCAAAACCACTTACTGATTGATTGACTAACTCATTGATCACGAGATCTCCAGATCCAAATAAACTAGAGAGCTGAAATTTGGACACAGATTCTTCTTGGGTCCTTTCTTGACTTTAAAATGAGTCGTATATTGTTTGAGAAGTGGCCATAGAACGATTGGTTTCGAATACCATCAAAAATAATAATTTACAATAAAAATACTGTAGTATGCTTATTTTAATCTATGTTATTTAACTTATTATGTAAATCTTGTTAAATTGTAGTGTATTTATAAAATACAAAGGACAATCACTACTTTAAAATGAGTGCAAGTATGTAAATTTTCTAACAATGCGAACTATGGAGATGTGCGCTATAATTTATCTTGAATTCTTCAAGTGAGAAACTATTCTGATTTTTCACACACAAAAAATGATTTTCACAAAAGTTTTAAGTATTTAAGGGGAAATAGGTTTTTAGAAATAACATTCTTTAGTTAAATGTCTAATTATGCAGAATCTACAATAAACAGTCTTTCTTGTATTACTTCATTAGACTATGAAAAAGGATGCAATTGTAACAATGTTTCATGACCAAACCTTCAGAAATTATTTTGCCTCTCATCTGAAGGGTGGAGGGGCATTTGTCTCCAACGGAATAATAATCGGGATTGTTGGTATGGTATTAGTCCCAATTAAAGAGTTTTGAAGGAGATTTCACTGTGGTATTTTCAAAATGAAATTTAAGTCATATAAATCACATTATAACGTTTTAAAAATTTACAGAGTCTTCAGAAGACTTCAAAATGGAAGAATTCTACTCTCCAAGTGAGGTTCATGGATACTGGAGGTTCAGCAGCCACAAGTTAGAGGATTCCGAAGACGTGTGGAATGCTGCAGAGGAATTGCACAAAGAGCTGCCGCATCTTTTCTCAGTTCCGCCAAGAAGGTGGAGCATTAAAGTCCGGTGTATAATGGAATTCATCTTGTCTTTTGTTTCCCCGTCCTGCAATAAAGTAAACATCAAAGAAGCAGCCGACGCCATTAGAAAAAAAGTTTACTTTCCATTTATTTTGCTGTATTTCGAAGCTCCTTTTGAATTTAAACAACTTCATAAGTATCAGCATACTCCAGAAAATGAATTTTATGAAAAGAAGAATAATATATGGAAGATTGCTTTAAATGGTAATCTTTTTCTTTCGGATAATCGGTGGTCATTTTCTTTCGGCGCCGTGAAGGAGTTATAAACAGAAGTAATGTTAAAAAGGTGTGCCAAAAGAATGAGAAGTGAGATAATTGACTTGTAGTAACTCGGTTTCCATTTAAGCAATCACCGTCAAATAATGTGGAAAACCATCTTCTGAACAAATATTTTAAGTTTGACAAGTCGCTTTGTTGCTTGAACAGAAGCTGAGGTTAGCAATATTAAATCACATTGCTCATTTTTGCGGAAGTACGATTACTGAATGCAATTGTACTCAAAGTAAAACGAGTACATTCATGTACTCATTTTTTAGCACCTTTTTTTTAATGTTTGCTTTAGTAATTGAGGTATATTGGTTTGTTTTGAACAAAGATGAATCTCCTGAAGTCCAAATTAATTTATAAAAAACCTTTACACACTTTCAGAACACCTTGTTGCAGTAGTCAGTGGAAGAGATGTACCTTTAAGTCACGATTCAAGGGAGGAAGGAGTTAAATCCGATATGCCGAGCTCTACACTGATAAATGTTAAGTTTTTCGTTGTTAATATATTCCTAACAATTTATAATTCAGCTTTAATGTAGTTTATACTTATGAATATAATGTAAAGACTTGAATGAATGTACTTCTTATCACGACGACGTTGATATTGGTTATAGACTCTTAACATTAGCTGTGTCAGATTGATAAATGAAACCTTGACTCATGTTTTGAAAGTTGTATTCTGCATGCTGTTTTTAAATTGTCGGATTGATTTCGAAGAAGATTTTGGCTTGGTGTGAAATCCTAGTTAACTACTGGCGATATGTATAATTGTATTTTTAACCAAATTAACAGCACGTCAAACAATAATCCAAAATAAAACCGCCAGAAACTTTAAATTGAAACCGCCAACGCGCGCCAAATCGAGAGGTTATCAATTCGACCAGTATGTATTTTTTTTTATGTATGTTCGCGCGGGATTTCGGTTCTACATCAGATATTTGCAAACTTTTTTTTTTGTTGGATAGGGGATGCGCCACTTGGGAGCATTTTTTTTAAAAAAAATCCGGTTATCCGGCATTTAATTATCTGGAATTTTCAATTAACCGGACCGTTTGAAAAAAAAATTGCCCGATTTTGAAAATTCTTTTTTTTGTTAGATAGAGAAAAATCCACGTAGGCAAAAATCTGCAAAAAAATAATCGGTTATCCGGCTATTATATATCTGGAAATGTCGATTAACCGGAGTTTTTAAACAATTTATCCGATTTAAAAATATTTTCATTATTTAACAGAAGTTGTACAACAATGACATTTCGTTTAACCTGCATTTATTGGCATTAATAGGAATTGTTTTACAATATACATTGTTAAGCACAAGTTGCTACTTGCATTTCTTGGTGAATAAATAATAGGGGGCCAAGCCCCCTTCTAAATTAAAAACTAAAAAGGGAAAAATTAAATAATCTTTCTAGAAAAAAAGGAAAACCGACTTTAAGGAGAGCGCCTTAAAAAGTAAAAAATAACCTTGCGTTGTTACTTTAAATATTTAAATAAGTTCTATTTTTTTTAACAAAATTAATTGTTATAACTTTTTTTTATTTTAGAAAAGTTTGCATGTTTTTATACAGTGTTTTACAATACACATGCAAATAATGTATTTGTTTTTAACCGACTGAACAGCGCGCCAACCATTACTCCAAAAAAAAAAACGACACAAATTTTAAATTAAAACCGCCAAATCGCGTGCGAAATCGAGAGGTTATATATTTCACTGTTATGTTTTTTTCATGTATGTTCGCGCAGGATTTCGGTTCTTTTTCAGATATTTGCACAATTTGTTTTCATGTTAGATGGTGGATGTTTCACTTGGGAAAAATTTGAAAAAATATCTGGTTATCCGGCATTTAACTATCCGGAATTCTCAATTAACCGGACAGTTTGAAAAAAAAATATTGTCCGATTTCGAAAAAAAAATGTTTGTTGGATAGAGAAAAATCCACTTAGGCAAAATCTGCAAAAAAAGTAATCGGTTATCCGGCTGTTATATATCTAAAAATGTCGATTAACAGGAGGTTTTTTTAAACAATTTATCCGATTTCAGAATTTTTTCATTATTTAACAAAAGTTGTACAATAATGATATTTCGTTTAACCAGCATTTATTGGTATGGATAGGGATTGTTTCACAATATACATTGTTAAGCACAAGTTCCTACTTGAATTTCTTTGTGAATAATAATAGGGGGCGAAGCCAACTGCTAAATTAAAAAACTAAGAAGGAAAAAATAAAATAATCTTTCTAAAAAAACAGAAAACCGACTTTAAGAAGAATGCGTTAAAAAGTAAAATAATAATTTTTAATTTTATGAACGCATTGAAAAAATTTAATTTTTTAATATAAATTTTATACTTATTAGAACTTTTTGAAGTCGGTGCCAATTTACAAAAATCATACCTAAATTTTGGCGCCGATTTCAACAAGATTTTATTAAGTATAAAATTGACATTAAATAATTCAATTTATTCAATGCGTTCGTAAAATTAAAAATTCATTTTTACTTTTTAGCGCATTTTTCTGACAGTCGTTTTTTTATAAAATAATCAATAAATATATATAAGAATTGAGTGTATGTCTGTGGATTAAAACAAAACCACTTATTTTGAGACTTTTGTACGAATTAGATACACTGATACAGAAAATCGCATTAATTTTCTTTGTCTGTATGTCCGGTTTTAACTCAAAAAGACTGAACGAATATTTATGAAATTTGCACCATTATAACAATATTTTTTCGACTTAAAATCTGCACTTTATTTCATTTAGATGTCTGCAGCCGTTCAAAAGTTAAAGGACTTTTTCCATTTTACTATACATTTTTCCAATTGGGAATTCACATGTCGATCTTCCCTGCACAACATTATTGTTAAAAACCACATTGGCGACCAAAAATTATTTTTCGGCAATACTGGCTGCATTGATAACCAGATGTTTCGTCTGACCCCATGGGTATCCATTCATGCCCCGAACATTGCTTTGCTTCAAGATAAACTAGTCGGTAACTTATTTCCTATTCAACTGCTAAATTAAAAAACTAAGAAGGAAAAAATAAAATAATCTTTCTAAAAAAACAGAAAACCGACTTTAAGAAGAATGCGTTAAAAAGTAAAATAATAATTTTTAATTTTATGAACGCATTGAAAAAATTTAATTTTTTAATATAAATTTTATACTTATTAGAACTTTTTGAAGTCGGTGCCAATTTACAAAAATCATACCTAAATTTTGGCGCCGATTTCAACAAGATTTTATTAAGTATAAAATTGACATTAAATAATTCAATTTATTCAATGCGTTCGTAAAATTAAAAATTCATTTTTACTTTTTAGCGCATTTTTCTGACAGTCGTTTTTTTATAAAATAATCAATAAATATATATAAGAATTGAGTGTATGTCTGTGGATTAAAACAAAACCACTTATTTTGAGACTTTTGTACGAATTAGATACACTGATACAGAAAATCGCATTAATTTTCTTTGTCTGTATGTCCGGTTTTAACTCAAAAAGACTGAACGAATATTTATGAAATTTGCACCATTATAACAATATTTTTTCGACTTAAAATCTGCACTTTATTTCATTTAGATGTCTGCAGCCGTTCAAAAGTTAAAGGACTTTTTCCATTTTACTATACATTTTTCCAATTGGGAATTCACATGTCGATCTTCCCTGCACAACATTATTGTTAAAAACCACATTGGCGACCAAAAATTATTTTTCGGCAATACTGGCTGCATTGATAACCAGATGTTTCGTCTGACCCCATGGGTATCCATTCATGCCCCGAACATTGCTTTGCTTCAAGATAAACTAGTCGGTAACTTATTTCCTATTCAACGTTATTACATTCAGTGGCGGCATTAGCATTGAGTGGTAAAAGTGGGGGGAGGGGCAAGATCAAGATGAAACGAGAGTGTGTAGATCGAGAGGGTGGGGGGGGGGGGGGAGGGGGGAATTAATAACAGTATTGGCCACCAAAACAATGAATATTGCATATTTATATTTACTCTTTGTTTTGAGTTACTTAAAGGAAGGATAATATCTTAAAATATGTACGAGATACCCAGGTCGAAAATTAACCCATTTCCGAATATTTATCCCCCACCCTTTTTTTTAAAGGATACGGACTGTTGCAAAGAATCTAATCAATATTACTTATTGACCGACCTCCAAAGGGATAGCCAAAATACTAGAATGTCGTCCAGAACATCCACAGAAAATTAACGGCGCGTATACGGGACTGGTGCACATAAATCTGATCGGGATCCAAAGTCCCGACGTCTATTGAAGACGTTGGGTGCCAGGCTCACGTGTTTTCCTCGTCATCTGACCATGGTTCAAAAATACGAGAAATCGTTCCCGTGTCTTTCCTTCGAGATAGGCCAAGAACCGTCGCAGTGCAGCTCTAGTGCGACGTTAATTAACCAAAGGGATGGGTATCCTTTCTATTTGTGTCAGTGTTGGAAAAAGAAATGTGGAAAATTTTATCTCTCACCATTCCAATTCCCAGAAAATTTCCTGCAGCATTTACAATTCTACATTTGAGGTGCGAGAAATACTTACAGTTTCAAACTGTATAATAGTGCAGGCACGTAGGTATAGATTTTATGGGGGTTGTGACGGATTATTTCATGGGTGTTCAGTGACTGATTATTTCATGGGTGTTCAGTGACTGATTATTTCATGGGGGTTCAGTGACTGATTATTTCATGGGGGGTTCAGTGACTGAGCAACTAATTTCTTTAGGCATCAATCCCCCCTCATCCAGAGAGGGGAATCCTTAACCCCACAAAATGCTCACCCAAACACCCACCAATTTCTTAAAACAATTATTAATTTCCGTTCAAGTAAACAGGAACACGTTGGCAGATAAATAACGGCAACAGTTATCATTGTCATTTAACTATATTTAACAGTTGTCAAAAACTATTTTTAAAATTAATAAATCACTCCCTAGTTATGAAATAAATTTAGAAAACAAATTTAAAGTTTGAGATTCCTTATAACATATGTGTGGTAACAAATAAGAATTTTCCCAACTTAACGATTCAAAATTTCCGACTTGACGCCGCCGGGTGCAAGTTCGGGTGTTGTCCTAGTTATCTGACCATTGTTCAAATTTTTTTTAATTTTCATTATAAAACAGAAATACGTTGGCATTTGAATATAGAGGCAGCAACAGTTGTCACTGTCATTAACTTCTTTTAACAGTTGTCAATAACTATGTATTTTTTAAATTAGTAAATAACCCCCTAATTCTGAGATAAAATTAAAGAACAAATTTAAAGTTTGAGAATCCTTATAACATATGTGTGGTAACGATTAGTTAGATAATTTATAGTTATGGTAATTTAAAGATCTAATAAACGTTTTGTTTACCAAAAAAGTAAAGAATAATATAAAGGCCACATGAGCTAAAGTATGGTGGGAGTCAAAAGACTCGACATTGCATGGTATTGTGCAATACAATCGACACTGCTAATTTTAAATTAAACATTAAATATACTTAATTTAATTCAAAGGAAATTATTTAATTATTACCAATAAATATTAACTACCATTAATTAAATTTAAATTGTCAAGGTCATTTTTATTCAAAGATCTAAAAGAAACAAGAAATTTACAAACTTAACGGCGCGAAGTGTTGTCCTCGTTATCTGACCATGGTTCAAAAATATGACGCATTGTTCCCGGGTCTTTCCTTCAAGGTGGGCCCCGAACCTTCACCAATAATCCAATATGCAGCTGTAGTGCGGCGGCGTTCAATACAGTGTACGTTCAGAGGTCTAATTTAATCTCACAAGTTAGGCGATCTACTAAAAGGATTCCAGATTATTTGGGGGGGGGGGGGGCGGGCGGATGAATTGGGAAATGTGTAACAGTGAAAATTTATTAATGGAATGGCGTAATTAATCACTTTGATGTTAGCGAGATTATAACGTTATGTTTTCTCTCGATCTATGCTCTTTTCAATGATCCATGCTCGAAGTCCACAAGTCAAATGCAATTAAAATAATCGCCAGGCAGTTGCTGAGTGATTTTCTAGTCACTCAGTTGATTATCGTCGAGCGTTGGTTGCAGTGTAATTATCTCTCTTGAGCAGTCATCATATAATCCAATAATAACGTTAATTTCCTTTTTCAGATTCATTTGCACGTGTATCCCTATCAAAACAAGTTTTGTTTCCTTCTCAAGTGACGGACAACGAATACCTTTACTTTCCTCCAGCAGAGGAAGCAATCTGTAATATGAAGAGAAGTGTTGGTGGAAAATGGTTACTTAAAGGAGGCTTCAGCATGGCAAAGCAAGACAACATGTGGACTAACCTGTTGCCCCTTTGCATAGAAGGCATTTTAAAAGGCATCAAAGCATCTACTGCGATGATAACCGATCAACAGTATATGGGTGGTGAGGTAATACTTTGCTATACAGTGGACGCAAATGATGTGAATGACGTGAAGAAAGCCGGTGATGCCATTCGAAGTGTAATAAAAAGTAAATATCTCATGTACTACAAGACAAATGCTTCCTCAGAAGAAGGCCGGTACACTAAAGAAGGGTGTCACTTTGTAACAAGTTACATACACACAGTGAAAGGAACGTTTTATGTTAGAGATCATCACAAAAGGTGGATGCTGAGAAAACATTAAGTATTCTCATCGCTTTAAAAAGGTGCCTTGCTATGAAGTTTTATACATATATTTAGTACTGTGATGTAAATGTATTATAAATTATTTGTGAAAATGAGGATTCTTTGTAACTTGTTTTTGTTCTAGTTTTGTTAGAATGATTGTTTTTCTCATTAATAATACGATTAAAACAAAGCTACAGATTCACAATATGAGACTATTACATCCGAATATTTTAGAATATAATGGGAAGGAGAAATGTTGAAGTGCATATAAATATCTCGCAGAAGCCCATTTATATCTGTGGATACTTATTTACTCTAATTTCACATTTATGGAAATTTAATTAAAGCTATTAAAGTGTTTATTTCATTATTTTTTTTGTATTCTCGAACAGTAATATTTTTAGACTAAATATATTTTTGTTGCATATACATCATATATTTTTTGTTGTATATACATCAAAGATACTAATTCTAGTTACTTGACTATACAAAATAGAATAACATGATCGTTCCTGCATCCACCTACAAAACTTTGCATCCTTAACTTAATCGCTATCGTCTTCTTGGTCAGTGATTTCCAAAAAGTGGTCCTCGGACCCCCAGAATTCCGCCGGTCGATGTTAGGGATTCCGCGGGGTCACACAAAAAATGGTTAAAATGCATTCACTCAATTATACAGTTTGAAAATCAATGCAATAACTATAACTTAAGTGAGTAATGCAACGCTTTCATGAGTTTAAATGAGTGTTAAATGTACATAAAAGACTAAACGTAATTACACTTCTGATTGTAGTGTTATCTTTTCTTTGTATTTGTTAGGTAAATTTGCTAGCATATTCTTAGTAAAAATTGTATAATTTTTTTTCCATCATTTTTATCTTCAGACAAAATTGATATTATGTATATATTCTCAAAACTACATGGGAAGGGGGCACTTCTATATAATTAATTGGCCCCTGTTTCATTTTAGTTTTAGCTAGGGGGTTGTTACCTTTCACGGACGTTTGTAGGATAATAATAAGTTTCAAGTGCTCCTCAAGTCACAACAGTGGCGGCCCGTGGTCGAAAATGTTAGTACAACCGAAATCATGTAACTCCTCCCCCCCCCCCCCCCCCACCCCCCTCCCCACTTTCGACAACCATACATGAACGGTCATTCTTTAAAATTTATTACCCAAACTCAAATCAAAGTTTCCTTTCAACTTTTATGAAAGATAACATGTAAAAAAAAGTAGAAAACACTTACTTATTTTTTGAAAATTAAATCAATCCTCCTTTCTTTTAAACTTGCGAATCTGTCAATTTTCCTCTTTTCTTAAGTAAAGAAACAACAACACACGTGTAAAATTATCGAAAACTATTTCCGTTTGGAGGGAAAATCCTTTTTGGCTGCATCTAGGTCGACATATCCTCCATTTTAGTGTGAAGGGGAAGTCCTACGTAAGGTTGCCATGGCAACGATGCAGCCGATTTCGAACTTCGCTTTTTGGCTGCAGTTTTGATTAAATGGAGTTTTTTCCCCTACTGAATTTGTGCATTACGGTAAGAGGTTTGATAGTTATCGGAGAATTTTTTACCTACCGTTGAAATTTCAATTAGTTTAATTGAACATTAATCTTCATTAGTGGTTGCAATTTTTATCGTAAAGCGGACTTAACTTCTGACTTAAATAAATAAATTGAGTTAGGGGTTACAGTAAAGAATACAGAGGCGTCAAAAAGATTCGCCAATGTTTGGCAGAGTGTTCTCCCGCCATCGTAGCAAATTGATTACTTTATTTGCAAGTACGTTTTATCAATGAAAGTTCTTGAAAACACCTAAAAAAATCTATAATGTCGCAAAGCTGTACGAATCACTACTTATTCTCTTATCTTATTGAACTTCAAATCTTTTATCATTACTTGCCGAAATACGACAGCAAATTTTATGTATACTACTTTTAAAGAACAAAACAATATGTAATTGCATAATATTGAACATACCAAACTTTTAATTAGGCTTATATAATATTTAGTGATTTTCCTGAATACTTACCAGCGTTTTATTTTCTAAACCTGTACATAAAAATAAATTAAATTATTAAATCGAAAACGTTTACTCAAATAACAAGTTTACACAAGGTGATTTACCTTTGTATAACATCTGTTGCATACGGAAGTTTAATTCAATCCAATGGACTCTGATTGTGTTAAAATTAAAAAATATACGAAATCCGAGACCTAAATGCAGGATAAACAAAAATGCACTGCATGTATTTCTTTCTATGAATAATATCCCTTCTCCAACAATACAAAGAAATTAAACTAAATAAATTATTTTTTAAAAACCATTGTGGCTGCGCCGAAGTACTGTCGGGAAAGTTTTACTTGAAACTCATGCCAGCTGATTATAGAAATATGAATTTGTCACAAACTTAAACTTTGTTAACATAATGAAAATAAAAGGATTTCATCTGACACCGAGGAAGCCCATCCTCACTCCGTGCGTGATTTGCTTTTTTTTTTAAGATTCTGCACTGTTAGATGGCTAATTTTCTGTCAAACAAGAACGAGTTTGTGTGAAACGCGTTTTTTGCATCAGAATTGTATTGTTGAAATGGATCCTGCTAAAAAAGTAACAGGATGTTTCAATCCTAATACCCCTTGTAACTGATTTTAAAGAAGTATTACGAGAAAAAATATGTTTTTAGAAACAAGTCAATTTATTTTTAGTAGTAGCTTTTTTTATTGTTAAACCGAAATTTTCAACATCTGGCTCTTCTTTCGTCAAGTACCATATTTTCTAATTTTTAATATAATCATTTTCCAATGTATAACGTTTTCTAAAAGAAAAGAGCGCTAAAATATCGTATAAAGAGCATCAATTACAGCAGATGACTATTTTTTAACCAACTACACAGCGCTCCAACCAAAACTTCAAAATAAAACCGCCAGAAACTTTAAATTAAAACCGCCAAATAACTCGCCAAGGAGGGAGGTTATCAATTCGACTGTTATGTATTTTTTTTTTAAACTTCAACAAGATTTGCTAAAATTGTCATTTATGGTAGTATTCTGATGTTTGTCAATATAACAATTAAAAATAAACTTCTTAATCCGACACAAATTATTTTCAATTTTATTTAAGACAAAAATACAATAAAGAATCTCTTACAGGAACGACGAGAATAAAAGTCTACGCAATTCAATGAATAACCTGGGTCGAACAACACTCCCATAAAACACTTACAATCAATCACTTTTTACGAAAATAAATTAACAATTCAATACAATACAACGATATATTTATACACTATCAAATTCCGTCTTTGAATCCGATCCACTCAAAAGAATACTATTGCACACTTTCAACAACAACAAAACTTTCACAACAAGAGCACATTGATATAAAGTCGAAGAGAAGGTGGTTGTTCGTTTCGAGTATCGATTTTCAAAACTAATCGAAGAAAAAAAAAAGTCGAACGATATATCGGCAGTACATCGATTATATCACCAACGTTTCATCGGTGACCAGTCTCCGAAACCTTCATCGAAAATATCCTCATCGAATCCTCTAGAATCGATTTCCGGGAATTTTCTCTTCATCATTTCAATCCTAGAATGTTCGCCATTTCGGTTGTTCGGAGCTCCGTTCGAGGACGAGAGAAGACGAAGGATTTTTTCGAGTTTCGGGTTGTTGTAGATGTATTTGTAGCCGTCCAGTTGGAGGTCCAGTTTTTTGGCCATGTTCAGAATGCGGGGGAGGACGTAGCGGGCCGGTTTCTCGTCCAGGTAGTCGGATATCGCTTCTGGGGGCAGGGAATGGGTTTGGACATCGCCGCTAGATGGAGCCACCAGATACAGCAGTCCCGTTAGAAGAGTCCACACTGGTACTTTCATATTAGCCCCTGTAAAAAAAACCGATATCAAATCAATGACAGTATACATTTATAACACAAAATATTATTTCACCACATCGGCGAAAATTTCTATACCTTATATCAAAACAAAAGCGGAAACAACAGATTATATCAAAGTATTTAAATATATATATACTTTTGAAGAACATATTAGCCCCTGTAAAACAAAACGATATCAAATCAATGACAGTATACATTTATAACACAAAATATTATTGCACCGCATCGGCCAAAATTTCTATACCTTATATCAAAACAAAAGCGGAAACAACAGATTATATCAAAGTATTTAAATAGATATATACTTTTGAAGAACATATTAGCCCCTGTAAAACAAAACGATATCAAATCAATGACAGTATACATTTATAACACAAAATATTATTGCACCGCATCGGCCAAAATTTCTATACCTTATATCAAAACAAAAGCGGAAAAAACCGATTCTATCAAATTATTTAAATAGATATATACTTTTGAAGAACATATTAGCCCCTGTAAAAAAAACGATATCAAATCAATGACAGTATACATTTATAACACAAAATATTATTGCACCGCATCGGCCAAAATTTCTATACCTTATATCAAAACAAAAGCGGAAAAACATATTCTATCAAAGTATTTAAATAGATATATACTTTTGAAGAACATATTAGCCCCTGTAAAAAAAACGATATCAAATCAATGACAGTATACATTTATAACACAAAATATTATTGCACCGCATCGGCCAAAATTTCTATACCTTATATCAAAACAAAAGCTAAAAAACATATTCTATCAAAGTATTTAAATAGATATATACTTTTGAAGAACATATTAGCCCCTGTAAAACAAAACGATATCAAATCAATGACAGTATACATTTATAACACAAAATATTATTGCACCGCATCGGCCAAAATTTCTATACCTTATATCAAAACAAAAGCGGAAAAAACATATTCTATCAAAGTATTTAAATAGATATATACTTTTGAAGATCATATTAGTCCCTGTAAAAAAAAACGATATCAAATCAATGACAGTATACATTTATAACACAAAATATTATTGCACCGCATTGGCCAAAATTTCTATACCTTATATCAAAACAAAAGCGGAAAAACATATTCTATCAAAGTATTTAAATAGATATATACTTTTAAAGAGCATATTAGTCCCTGTAAAAAAAAACGACATCAAATCAATGACAGTATAGATTTATAATACAAAATATTATTGCACCACATCGGCGAAAATTTCTATACCTTATATCAAAACAAAAGCGGAAAAACATATTCTATCAAAGTATTTAAATAGATATATACTTTTAAAGAGCATATTAGTCCCTGTAAAAAAAAACGACATCAAATCAATGACAGTATAGATTTATAATACAAAATATTATTGCACCACATCGGCGAAAATTTCTATACCTTATATCAAAACAAAAGCGGAAAAAACAGATTCTATAAAAGTATTTAAATAGATATATACTTTTGAAGAACATATTAGCCCCTGTAAAAAAAACGATATCAAATCAATGACAGTATACATTTATAACACAAAATATTATTGCACCACATCGGCGAAAATTTCTATACCTTCTAGCAAAACAAAAGCGGAAAAAACAGGTTCTTTCAAAGTATTTAAATAGCATACATATACTTTTGAAGAACAGAGTATAAAAATAGGGTATCCACTACAGTCTGTACTCGATCCTCTACTTTCCGACAACAGATAAAAAAAATGGTGTAAAGATATAGTAAAGTAACTATGCGCTATACCACGAAACCACTTGCATCGCCTCCTAACGGAAACCTAAAGAGTTAGTGTGCCTATCTCAAAAATTATAAGACATAAATGAAAATAGCCAATTACGACATAGCATCAATTTAGTACGAAAAGACACAGTAAATGTAAATGCTATGAATGGAACGGGTATAACGCTCGTTGTTTGCTCGCAATTTGTGAGGAGATGAATGTGTGATTTATAGATATTTGGAAGGTAACAAGAGAAAGTGGTCTTAGGACGTTGTGATTCATCTAAGAAGGGCAGGAAACAGGGCTGTAAGTACGAGTTTACAATCTAAAAAGCTAATTTTAAGAAAGGGGTAGAATATTCAAGGACAGGTTGATAAATTATGATTAAGTAATCAATATTTCGAGAATCAGGTTTGTATTATGTTAAATAATTCATCAAGAGTCTCAACAGCAGCTAAGGAAAATTTAACTGAAAAATGTTTGAATTATGAAGAATATAGAAAAGTTAAGAGTATTTTATTGCAATGCGAGAAGTGTAAATAACAAAATAGACGAATTAAAGATACTAGTAGCAGCAAAACCCATTGGTAAAATTTTAATTACAGAAAACTGGAAGTTGACGATTTCGTTACATTATTAGAAATAGTAAAGGTTTCATTTTGCTTCGGCAAGATAGATTTTACAAGAAAGAAGGTGGAATGTTGGTTTATATAAGAGAACATTTAATTTGTTCGGAAGTAACTTTTGAATACAAACCCCAATGTATTAAACCAGTTTGGGTGAGAAGTGTAAATAACAAAATAGACGAATTAAGGATACTAGTAGCAGCAATACCCATTGGTAAATTTTTAATTACAGGAAACTAGAAGTTGATGATTTCGTTACATTATTAGAAATAGTAAAGGTTTCATTTTGGTTCGGCAAGATAGATTTAACAAGAAAGGAGGTGGAATGTTGGTTTATATAAGAGAACATTTAATTTGTTCGGAAGTAACTTTCGAATACAAATCCCAATGTATAAAACCAGTTTGAGTGAAATTATTAAATGATAAGGGAGAATTTGGTTATTGGAAATGTTTATCGACCACCAAATTGCACTGTTGAACAGGATAAAATGCTATGTAATCATATATATGAAGCATGCAAAAAGGTGTAAATAATTTTAAGAAATAAAATATTTAACGAAACAGGTGAGAACATTGATTGTAAGACGTATAAAAAAATGTTAGAATGGAGAGTAAGTGCAGTAGAAAACAAAAATTGGCATTGGAGGAAAAACTTACTAAAGTATATCTACAACACTCGAAATGTGATTTTATGCCTACAGAGGTTAAATGCGTCCGGTTATTCAGGAACGCAATTCTTCTAGATAATTGTTAATTTATTAATTGAAAGGTATTAGCCTTTCAAAATGTTAGGGCCAGATAAAATTTAACTGAACGTATTATTGGAATGTGCTGAAGATTTGGGAGACAATTTTCAAATGGACGTATGATTCGGGTTATCTACCAACAGACTATAATTTAACAATTGCCATTCCACTTTTTAAAAATGAGGCAAAATGTAAACCTGGTAACTATAGACCGGTTAGTTTAACAAATGTCTTATTTAATATTCTTTTTAACATTAAAAAAAATCACATCATCTTAGTCACAGAGCTTGGAGTCAGGTAATCAGCATGAATTCAGGAAAGGAAGATCCTGCAAATCGAATCTTTCAAAGTTCAACGATAACTTTACTGAAGAACTAGATAAAGGGAACAGTGTAAATGTAATCTACATTGATGTCCAGAAAAATGTTGATACAATGCCTCAGGTGGGTGTAAAAGTTAAAAACAGGATTTCAAAGTTTTGAACTGGTTTAAAAAGTTTGAAAATCTGTTTTGTTACCTGTTTTGCATTGGGAAATGAGAAGTAAATAATTTGTACTATGTTATATTCTTTTCAGAAGGATATCATTGTGAAATCATCAAGATATCATCAAGGTATCATCAAGGTATCATTGTGATATCAACAAGGTATCATCAAGATATTATTGAGATATCATCAAGATATCATTGTGATATCATCAAGATAACATTAAAATATCATTGTGATATTATCAAGATATCATCAAGATATCATTGTGATGTCATCAAGATATCCTTGTGATGTCGTCAAGATATCATTGTCACATCAATAAGATATCATTGTCATATTATGTGATATCAAAGGATATCATCCTGATTGTGTCCCACATCATCCCCGCATAATTCTATTGTAATCTATCATCCGCTCATGCTGAAATGTACGCAATCAAACTATTTTCACCCAGGTTCATATTTCGGTTTGTATCATACTAGTTTATGAACACAATTACTGAATACTTTTTATAATTCTTAAGAATATTTTTAATCGAAATATACGTTATTTGATTGTCAAAAATAATACATAATACTCTAAATTAAAAACAAAGGACACACATCAATGTTTAACGCAATATACGGTATAAAAGTTTAAACATTGCATAATCTAACGTTACTACTCTAAAAAGAGTCATATACCTAAGTTTTACTTGTTAAAAAGAAATATATACGTTAAAACCATAAGGTTTAGTTTAGGTGAAAAACTTACGCGCCACGTACAAAGCTGTCAAAATTTAAATACGGTACGAGTTTCTACAGCTACGTGCTTCTCTTCTCCATTTACCATGATAAACCCCTTAAATCCATATTTCTTTCCTTGTGAGTTCATTATTTCGTTTTCACTCTCATAACATGGTATGGTTTATTTATTATTCTTGTGAAAGAGCCCAACTTAAAGCAAGTACCTTTTCGCTTGTTAAGTATATTAATAAAGATTCTTCAACTGTAATCATATTTACTCTAACGTGTTAAATATTATTGAAAGGAACCAATTTTATAAAATCATGTTCGTAAGCAAAGGAATATAGCTACAAAATTTTACAGAAAAGTAACAATCAATTATAAAAAAAAAAAATTATAATTTCATTTATTATTAAAAATTAAATTAAAAATTCAACTTTTAAATTTATTTAAGTATATAAATGGATGGAAAATTTTGTTTTAAATCCATCTAAGAATCTAAAGGTTTTACATTATTAGAGTACTTAAAAGTATTATTTATAATTAAACATTGACATTTCTATCACAAACTGTCATGTTTTGCTTTTAAAATCTAAAAAAAAAGAACGTCACTGTTTTTAATTTACATAAAAAAAATATTTATGAAAATTAATGTAAAATTAATTACTAATCTTTCATAAAACACAACATATAAATGATCCATATTTTTTTAGAAAACCCACATTTCAATGTAATTTATCAATGATAAAAACTACACTAAAGAAAAAATTTAACCAATAATGATGCAGCATAACTTATTCTATAATTACCTAAAAGCATTGCACTTTTAAATAAAATAAGTTTAATAATATTTTATATGATAAATATTTTTAATACAGAAATTTTCATTAAAAATAGTAAAAAAATAAGAACTGCAAAGTGTAATTAAAAACAATAATAAATACCTGATAACTAAAAAAATCCCTTACGTACATTTTGCGCTATAAAAAAAATAATATACGTTAAATTAAGACAAATTTCTCATGATTAACGTGTATATATTATCTTCAATGTGCATGATTAAAGTTTAAATATTATATTCAAAAAACCATTATCATAATATATCTTAAATTACAAATTTGTATCTCAACCTTTTCTTATTTTTAATCCAAAAATAAAAGTCAAATTATCTATACAAGAGTGTAAATCAGCTTTTATGTCACTGACACTACAATCAAGTCAATGAGATTTCACCATCAATCAAGTTTTTTAGGCTAGACTAAAAATCTGTGATCATAATTACAAAAAACCGGTAACTTAATTTTACATTTTAGAACAACTTATGCACCTCGAAGTCATTTTTGAAATAAATGATGGCTTATATGCCAAGATATTATTGAATTTGCCCTCATAAATTGCTGCTGAAATTGTTTCAGCGAGCGAAAACAATTACTGAAGAGTGTATTTCCAGTGGATTTACCATGTAATAAAAACTCGGCATAACCTCGACACTTAAGAAAATGAAACTTTCAAAGTTGATTGCCCTAAATCAGATTATTAGAAGATAAATAAAAATTGCGTGTGCTCTATTTTGCTGAATGTTATTCTTTGTTTTTGTTTGAAAAGGACTCCAGTTAAAGTAGATGGGAAAAAACTCAACGAAAATTATGGATTAAGTCATTAGGATAATAATTTTGTCAGTGAAAGTTATATTATACATAATATTCTGCGTAACTGCAAATAGGAGTATCTTTAAATGACTTTTTTTTATAAGAAATCCGACTTTATCCAAAAATCTTACTTTAAATCCAACTTTATCCAAAACACATTAAAATCCAACTTTTTAAGGTATTTCTTAGGCAATTCAATTTAAGAGGCTTTTCTATGGCGATTTGACTATTTTAGTACTCAATGCAAATGATATTCCTCAATCCTTTTTGCGGAAATATAAATCAAAGCAAATAAATTTAAAAAACATTTCTTAAAATAATAGATTTTGAGGATCTATAGACATGAAAAAAAATGCAGGGTGGTGCAAAATGAACGTTGTGGTTTAATTGCTTTATAACTTTTTTATTTTTGAAAATATTGTTAACTTTATTTTGTTAAAATACAGCATATGAATGGAGAATATTGTTAACTTAAACATGAAAATGTACGTCTCGCAGGTGTCGCCCATTTTTCGCTTCGCAAATTCGTGCTCTTTCCAACACATGTTGTATGACTTTTCTTAAAATGTCATGGGTTATGGCACGGATTTCATTGTTTTTCAGTTCAGGTAAGGTTACTGAACCTTCTTAATTTGCAAACAGGCGATTTATTGTTGGCACTGAGAGTCTAGTTCGCACATTAAAATATCGACGATATGCACGCTGCGTCAGAAAAGCGTGCATTAATAATAAACGGAAGAGTTTCAGCTTGAAAAATAAAATTCAATGATTTCTGTTTGTTGTTCTATTGTGTACTGTTCCATTTCAAATTCCCCAAGCCTTCTTTACACAATTCTGAAGCAAAAGGAAAAATGCAATATTAAATAAAAAAAAGTTATAAAGCATATAAACCATAACGTTCATTTTGCACCACCCTGTATATTTCTAAGAAATAAAATAGGAAATCTAACACATGAATTTTAAGGATCAAGTAACTGCGTTTTGCAGAAATTATATTGCAATTCAAATTTTCTATTCAGTTTCAATTAAAAGTTAAGAATGTGATAGATTGTTAAAAGGTACTGTTAAGTTATTATATGTTTTCTATTTGCTTATTTACTAAGGACTATTGGACTATTTATGACTACTTGACTATTTATGACTATTTGACTACTATTACTTCTTAAATGACTATTTTCTTATTTATCAGAAGATTTTTACGTAAATCGTCGATGATCCAATCATCATTGAATTTCCGTATTTTGAATATATTTGTATTTATAACTTAGAGTTTTATCTTAATAACTTAGAGTTTTATCTTAATAACTTAGAAAACGCATATTGTTCTTGTACCCAAAGAAAAGTACTCTTAAAAATATATCTCTTGGACTTTAGGAAAACTTTGAAAACAACTGTCAAATAAAATGCATGTATACAACACATTACATGCAGATGACGTCAATACATAATGCATTTCAGTGGACTGGACTTCATTCCTTAAAAGGAATATATAAAAATATAAAAATAAACATTTAAAGTGTGTATTTATTTGAAACGCAGAACAATAAATAACTCGTAAATGAAAAATCAATAAATACAATTATAATCTTATTTAAGGGGGTCCGATACCTTCGACATTTTTTTTTTTATTTTTATACTTGTACAATCCAATTTTTTTTCTCTTTCTAAATATGCATAAAAAACCATTTTAAGACGCTCAATTTTTTTTTTAAATTGCATATTTATTTTTAAATTAAAATTTTAGTAAATTTTTTAACAATTTTAAATTCCTACTCCTTTTTTGTTTTTCAATATTATGAAGCAATTTTTTTTATTTAAGATCTTGTATAATATGTAAATAGATGTATGCATTCAAATTTTGATTCAGATACATCACTTTAAAAAAATAAAATATATTAGAAATTTTGGGAAAAAAATTGACGAAAAAAAATAAAATTCCATTTTAAGTGGTTTTAAAAAACAAATTATGGTAAAAATAGGAAATCTGAATGCATACATCTATTTAAAATATATTTATCTTGCTATACACACAAAAATTATGATTTTAAGTATAATAGTAAAAAGCCTTAGCATTTTTAGTGTTCATTAAATTTCAAAACCACGAACTGAGATATTTGCTTTTAAAGTTTACATATAGTGATACAACTATGTTATAGGAACACATTATTAATATAGTGTCTCTTTAAAACATTCATAACTAAAAAAGTAATAGGAATTTTTTGAAGCAGTTTTTTGTGAGTTATTAAGATAAGTTTGAATATTATTTTTTAAATATAAAAAAAAATGACTTTTTTTGCGAATTTTGGGTATCGGACCCCCTTAAAGGTATTTATATATATTACATTTTCTTCAAGCATGTTTTATAAAAAAAATTAAATGACTTTTACTTATTTTAATTTGTTATCTATTCCCATTTCCACATAATAAACAAAAGTAAACAATTGGTTTAATAATTAAATTAACATAATATACATTTTGATTTCTCCTTTCTAACATTGCAATTGATTTTTAGCACCCCATTGCATACGATGAATACTAATTTCGAAACCAGTTTGTGAAACTTATTTTATGAGCGATAAAACGGTTCATTCCCTCTACTAATTAAACAATTAATGTACCCAGCTCCTGTTTCTTGTAAAACTGCTGATATCTAAACTGATTTATTGGCAATTAACAATATTCCAAAGGTTCCGAAAGATTATAAGCGGAAGTTATAAACATATCATATTTCCATCTTCACAACCAAAGACAACCTAGGTTACTTTATTAAGAAAACAAAACATTTCCCGATGTTTATTAATACGTAGAAAGGAATGCTAATTGTCTGCCATCAAATAAAGTTCATTTGTGTTAGAAATATGTTTGCTACTTTTATTTATTATGGACGTGTTGGTTTTTATTATTTTTTTAAATATTTAATAATGTACGTTCGCTTTATGTGATACTGAGAAACTTGAAATGCGCCATCGTAAAACTTTAAATTAAATTCTACAAGATGTTTAATACTTTCAATCTCAGGTTGATTAATAATTTGAAAGGCTTTCAAAGTTTGAGGTATGGATGGATGGTTTAGGTCTTTTAGGAAACTTTTTGCCTTTTTTTAAATACTAACGAATTTTAAGATGGTAAAATGTTTACACTGACGATCCCATTTTATTAAAGTGTATGTTGGAAAAAAAATTTACTTTTAATTTATATATTTATTTATTATACAAAAGAAATATATTCTCTAAGTATGTTTGTGTGCTGTAAGAGTATAATTGAAATAACTCATTTTTGTGTATACCCTAGGAAACCACTACACGAAAGCGATTGTTCACTATAAAAAAAAGGTGCTTAAAAATGATTACACGAATGTACTCGTTATTCTTTGAGTACAATTGCATCGTAAATGAGCGATGACATACTCAAATTTAAGTAACCGTACTTTCGCCAAAATGAGCATTGGGATTTAATATTACTAATATCAGCTTCTGTCCAAGCCATCTTAACAAAGCTACCTGACAAACTTAAAATAGTTGTTCAGAAGATGGTTTTCCACATTATTGGATGTGGATTGCTTAAATCTAAACTGAATTATTACAATTCAATTATCTTATTTTAAATTAATTTTGGCACACTTTTTTCACATTACTTCTGTTTATAACTCCTTCACGTCGCCCTGGTAGCTTAACGGATAAGGCTCTTTTACAACGGTGCCATCAGATCTGGGTTCGATTCCCGGTAACTTTTGGTTGTAATTGTCGTTTTTTTTTAAAGTGATTTATGAAGGCATCCTATGTAGGCTAGCATCTGATCTTTTTATTCATTTTTGGCGAATGTACTCATATTTAGATACGTTTGTTTCAAAATTGAAACTTATGTATTCGGAGCTATGATAACATCAAATGTATCCAAAAATGGGTAAAATTTACTTATTTTTGAATACTTATTTTTAACAGTGTTAGGTTAGAAATACCGGGTATTTATAGTAATCATGGGTATGACAATCATGGGTATAACAATCATGGGTATAATTAAGAGAAAATTTCATTATCATATTAACTTGCATAAAATAATCTCTCTCTCTTCAAATATATTGTATTTAGTATTAAAATATCTTATAAATAATATATAAAATGTAAAACATATATTGTATATATTGCAACATATTTTAGGTAAAATAGTAATCATTTCAGCATGTAAACTAATTAAAATTGATAAAAACGACGATCTTTCACCTTCATATATATCATTACATTGAATTGTTAGAGAAAATTCAGCACAGGGCTACTAAAATGGTTCTAAGGTTTTCAGGCATGAATTATGAAGATAGATTAAGAAATTTGAATATGTATACTCTGGAAGAGAGAAGGGTTAGGGGAGATTTGATTCAACTATTCAAATTTATCAAACAAGGAGATGTGGAGGGTTTAGATTTTAATATGAGTGATAGAACGAGAGGTCATGGGTTTAAGTTTAACAAATCCCATTTTAATCGGGAAGGGAGAAAACACTATTTCTATAATAGGGTAATAGACAAATGGAACAACTTGCCAGTGAATATTGTTAATTGTAAAGGAGTAACGGATTTTAAGAAGAAGTTAGATATGCATTGGGGTATAGTTAAGAGGTACTAGATGGACGAACCTTGTTGGGCCTTGAGCCTGTTGTTGGTCGTCAATATTTGTATTTGTATTTGTATATTAAGTTGAATAGATTTTCATATTTTTACCTGATTTTTTAAAAATTATATGTAAGACTAAATATTTAAATTCCAAACAATTTCAAAAATTTATATAAAAATAATTTATAAAAATATGCATTTTATTAGCAAAAAATGTGTGCTATTGTTTCACTAAATAACAAAAAATACATATACAGTATGTCACACGTGATATTTTCAAATGTTATTTAACACAAAATAAATACAAAAAATACATGTAATAACAAACCTTGTATCTCTCTACGTAATCAAAACAATACACCAGAAAAGCTAAATATATATAAACAAATGAAAATGGATTATTTTTCTTTTCTTATCTGCAGATAACGGGAAGCCTTCCATTATCATGAAAAATAAGATTTGGGTCTCAGGTACTTTCCTTGAATAGAAAAGCATCGTAATGCGCCTTGGATCTGCTGAATAATAATCAGCCAACTGCTGCGGTAAATGGAAATGCATTTTATTAGCGGAGGTGCTGTACTAGGATGAACTGGTATTTGGGATCTGAATACTAGAATCGATACTTGGAATCTGAATACTAGTATCGTACAAACATCAGATTATTTGCTACATCGAGTTTGAGTGGATCATTGTTAAAAATGATTGTTCGACTTTGACGAAAGGTTTCTCTAAATATGCTATGATTCAATTATTAGTCAAAAATTAAAAGAAAATTTGTCGAATATCACAAATAATTTCGTCGTTTGGGATAAACTGAATTTGACGAAAATTTTAATTGGAACATATATAGCGAAACTTTTGTCAAATATGAGTGATCAGTTTTTAATAGTGCAATTTACCATCTAAGCGTTTAGGAAATGTGAAATTTATCAAATTTGTAAAGTTGTTTTATCTGTTAAATAATTTACTTTATTCTTGCTATAATTGTAAATTTTTAATTTTTTATTATTTTAATAGATGCAGCTTCCAAAGAAAGCTTTGGATTTAAAAAATATTTCAACATAGAACATTTTCTGAATTTAAAGTGTATGTGTATTGCTAGAAAAATGGAAATCCAATGATAACTTAAATCGTTCAACTATATCAGAGAATTAATGTGAAAATGAAAGGTTGAAAATTGAATACGGTGTTTTAAAAATAATTATCCTTATTACTAATACCTACAAATCTGTCAGCATTATTCTATATGATACAGAAGTACATCTCCAAAATCAAAAGTATTTGAAATCTAAAAAACAATTTTACGGATTGGCAGATAAATATTTCTTAAATTTTTATAATTAGGTATGTCTTCATTTTTAAATTATAGTCAAATTATGTCATCATATGTTTAGAGTTTTGTTTTACATTAATATAAATTAATGTAACCAACTATGCATACTCAGAGTCTATTAGAATAATGTTGATAATAATGCGAGAATAATAGAATAATGAAACCGGTTTAATCTATTTTTATTTTTAAACTTTTGCTGTAAGAATATAAGGAACAAAGAAATAAAACTCAGAATACACAACTCTTGAGAATATTTAGCTATAAAAACTAAAAATTAGGTTTATTTATATCATCTACCATTAATTGTCTACATTTTTTTTTCTTTTTTAGTATTGTACAGTTGCACTTGCTCCGGAAAAACGGAGCACGAAGAGAAAAAACAGCTTCTGTTAAAGCCGTCTTAACAAAGCGACCTGGCAAACTTAAAATATTTGTTCAAAAGATAGTTTTCCACATTATTTGATGTCGATTCCTTAAATGGAAACTGATTTATTACGACTCAATTATCTTACTTTCTATTCTTGTTCCAAGACTTTTTAATATTACTTCTGTTTTATAACTTCTTCACGTAGCTCTCGTAGTACAACGGATATGGCCCTGGACTTCGGTGCGGGCGACATCTGGCATTGGGTTCGATTCCCAGTAAGTCCTGGTTGAAATTTATTGAAAGTGATTCATGAAGGCAGCCTATGTAGGCTATCAACTGCTCTTTTTATTCATTTTTAGTCATTTTTGAGTACAAGTATTTTTCAAAAATGAAACTTATGTATTCAGAGCTATGATAAGAATCGAATGTAATCGAAAATGAGTACATTTGACATATTTTAAGTACATATTTTTAACAGTGTATATGGTTCAAAACTACACATTAAACTTGATACGAATAAAAAGTTTTGATATTCTAGGTAGAAGGATAAAAAAAGGGACAAACTTTCATGACATATCTTCCCTTGAGTGCTAAAATATAAACACTTTATTAAAAAATCAGTATTAAAATAGAGACCAGACTTTTTAGTGAGCATCAAAAGCAAAGAATTAGAAATTGAAAACCTTTTTTTTATACAGAAATATCAATGTTTTCAAAAAATAACCAACCGTAGCTGCACTTATCCCACTTCACCCTAATATATTTCTCTTGAAGAACGGTATATTTGTTTATTTACCACACACCCAATAATAAAAAGCAAAGACATACAAAACAGTTTACTTCCAATAGTAAAAACTTAATAAACATTCCTTGTCAGTAAATGTGAATCAATATGAAGCAACCGTTTTTGCCCCTTCGAAATATCATTCAAATCCTCGCCACAAATTTAAAACAATATATTTCTAAATGTGTATTGCTTATAATTAGTTATGTAACAAAGATTAGTTCAATACAAGTTCTATGGCTCTAATCTTCCGCGAATGAATTCACAAATACCAACTCATTGTCCCTTTTATATGCAAGAAATTGGAACATCTTTGTAGGCGTATGACGCGAAACGATTCCAACAATGTTCCAATTATCTAAGCAATTTAGCGAATTGTCGGCATTTGAAAAGGTCCTGAGAATGGGAGGTTAACTGTCTGTGAGTTCCTACATTGAAAATATCACAGCTTGAGAGTCGTTTGGGAATTTGAATATGAACACATTGCTGCAGTGTAATTGAGGTTGAATTTTAAAGGGCTTGTTACCAGTGTGATTTAAAGGAATGGTTTATATGTGATTTTAAGTGCTAAAACGTTTTAGTAAAACCTGAATAAGAATTCATATTTATATAAAAATAAAAATGCTTTGCACATTAATAGGAATACTGTGTAACATGATATAGAAAGGAAAACAATTTCAATTTTAAATAAAGTGAAAGATCAATCAAAAATAAATTAGTTGATTTATTTTAGAAAATGTATCAAAATTAAAAATAAAGTATACATGCATTTATTAAAAACATTCATACCATAGCGTCTTTGGCAGCTTGCACCTTCGAGCATGAATGGACTGTAGTAGAGCGAATATGACGTCATAATCGTAAAACCAACATCTCAGACACGTGACACTTCTTTTCAAAATTATGAATTAAAAAATACTCGCGATTGGCTGGTGACTTGGGAAATGTGTAACTGTGAAAATTTATGAATGGAATGACGTAATTAACCACGTGTCTGAGGCCATACATGTTGGTCTTACTTTGATGTTAGCGAGATTATAACAATAAGTTTTCTCTACTATGAAGGATCCATGCTCGAAGGCTTACACAGTCATACTGTTTAATAGGAAGCCTCTATCCTAGTAAATAACCCATTTTCTATGTTTTTAAAAAGTGTAAATATAATTATTTTACTGACTTCAATTTAGAGACTTTGGTATTATTCTACTATCTTACATAATTGTTATTTACACTTTCAAGTTTAATTAGCGATAAAATATTTTAACAATCTATTTATTTTGAGTTTTAATTTTTTTTTTACCCTATTACCTAGAACTGAACGATTTAAGCCGTTCATGGATTATTTTCAGCTTTCCGAGCAAACCGCAAGTATATTAAATTTAAAAAAATATTTATGTTAAAATATTATTCAAATCTAAAGTGTTAGCGTGTTTCTTAAAGGTATACATACTAAAATAATATATAATTTTAAAATATAATATATAATATACATGCTTTGGAAATTGTAGGTGTTTTAGAAAAGAAATGAACACACGAGGGTAGACAGGACATTATTGAAATATATTTAAACTTTAGGTTCAAGTTAAGATAATATTTAAAACGGAACATTTAAGTGGCTGCCTACGATATTGACCCACTGGACGAACACAGGACCGATCACATGAAGATTGTAAACACGAATGAATAGCGGTGTTGCCATCACTAATTTACAAGTTTATATGCATGGGTTGTTCTATTACAAACAAGCAGGGGTGATGGAAAAATGGGCATTGATATCCTACAATAAAGTAAACTATTTTTTAGAGAAAACTATTTTACAATTTTGACTTTTTCGAATTGACTTTTTGCTTTTGCTGAGAGGGATAAGATAAAAAAAAATACCACTTTGGAAATAATTCGGTTAATTGGTTAATTTTGCATCTATATAGTGAGTAGTGTACAGCGATTAAAACTATGATTCGTATTAAAAGTAAATATTTAAGTTAAATATTATATGTCAGCATTTGTGTATTTAATTAATTATATAATTCAAGATATTACATTCAAATTAAATAATTCATATTTTCTTATTTTAAAATGTGATAAAGTATGATATCACGATGTCTTGAAACATTGGTTTTTATTGGCTTAAAACAATAAATACAAATTGATTGCCCTTCAACAAGTTATTTTTAACAACATTTGATATATTTAGTGAATGCATCCTAATCTTTTTTTTGGTTTGGATTGGTTTTTATTGGATTAAAACAATAAATACAAAGTGATTGCCCTTCAAAAAGTTCTTTTAACCAACATTTGATATATTTAGCGAATGCATCCTAATCTTTTTTTTGGTTTTTATTGGCTTAAAACAATAAATACAAATTGATTGCCCTTCAACAAGTTCTTTTTACCAACATTTGATATATTTAGTGAATGCATCCTAATCTTTTTTTTGGTTTGGATTGGTTTTTATTGGCTTAAAACAATAAATACAAATTGATTGCCCTTCAACAAGTTATTTTTAACAACATTTGATATATTTAGTGAATGCATCCTAATCTTTTTTTTGGTTTGGATTGGTTTTTATTGGATTAAAACAATAAATACAAAGTGATTGCCCTTCAAAAAGTTCTTTTAACCAACATTTGATATATTTAGCGAATGCATCCTAATCTTTTTTTTGGTTTTTATTGGCTTAAAACAATAAATACAAATTGATTGCCCTTCAACAAGTTCTTTTTACCAACATTTGATATATTTAGTGAATGCATCCTAATCTTTTTTTTGGTTTGGATTGGTTTTTATTGGCTTAAAACAATAAATACAAATTGATTGCCCTTCAACAAGTTATTTTTAACAACATTTGATATATTTAGTGAATGCATCCTAATCTTTTTTTTGGTTTGGATTGGTTTTTATTGGATTAAAACAATAAATACAAAGTGATTGCCCTTCAAAAAGTTCTTTTAACCAACATTTGATATATTTAGCGAATGCATCCTAATCTTTTTTTTGGTTTGGATTGGTTTTTATTGGCTTAAAACAATAAATACAAATTGATTGCCCTTCAACAAGTTATTTTTAACAACATTTGATATATTTAGTGAATGCATCCTAATCTTTTTTTTGGTTTGGATTGGTTTTTATTGGATTAAAACAATAAATACAAAGTGATTGCCCTTCAAAAAGTTCTTTTAACCAACTTTTGATATATTTAGCGAATGCATCCTAATCTTTTTTTTGGTTTTTATTGGCTTAAAACAATAAATACAAATTGATTGCCCTTCAACAAGTTCTTTTTACCAACATTTGATATATTTAGTGAATGCATCCTAATCTTTTTTTTTGGTTTGGATTGGTTTTTATTGGCTTAAAACAATAAATACAAATTGATTGCCCTTCAACAAGTTATTTTTAACAACATTTGATATATTTAGTGAATGCATCCTAATCTTTTTTTTGGTTTGGATTGGTTTTTATTGGATTAAAACAATAAATACAAAGTGATTGCCCTTCAAAAAGTTCTTTTAACCAACATTTGATATATTTAGCGAATGCATCCTAATCTTTTTTTTGGTTTTTATTGGCTTAAAACAATAAATACAAATTGATTGCCCTTCAACAAGTTCTTTTTACCAACATTTGATATATTTAGTGAATGCATCCTTATCTTTTTTTTTAATTAAACATCTTTGTTAATTAGTCATAAATGAATAGTTAGATAATAAATAAAGTTAAATAAATTAGTAAATATAGTTCCCATTATTGATTTAAGTTGATTAATTATAGCTAAATTTAATATCAATAAACTTTGAACTAGTACATTTTCTTTAACACGAGATGTAAAATAATAAAATGTAAATCAAAAAACGGTTCATTTTAACTTCAATAGTTCCCAATAACATCTAATATTCTATGATGCTTTTAAAATTAATTTATTTATTAGTTAAATTAACGTTGCATCCCAATAGGCTTTTGACAGAGGTTTAGAATCGACAGATAGAAAAAGAAATAGGGAAACTGATTTGAAATTGTTGAACAGATGACCAGAAACACAAATGTGATGGCACTCCACTCTTCAAACTTCCATACGAAGACCAAAGCAAGGACATTTGAAGTGCGCCATATTTAACGTGCATGAGTCCACATCTCGGATGTTCAGTAAGACGAGGAATATTTAATTTGTTACCTATTTCTAGCTCGCTGTCCTTCTAACCGCGTTATTGCAGTTTCCGATATTATTAAAAAATATTAAAAGTGCATAATTACGAAACAATTACCTCAAGAAAATTATATTTTATATTTAGAATACAAGCAATTCAAATTTTCAATGTTTTTTTACAACATTTTAATGATTATATTATTTATAATTTTATTATTCTAGACATTAGTCGTCGACAGCTGCATTCAATGCTTCAAGAAAGTGCGATATAAATCATGTTCTGACCTACATTTCCTAGCTTAGAAAATATCTCTGATTTTCTTAATACTTTCTATACTACATTTATTTTATTTTATTATTTTTCAATATGACTGGAAAATCTTGTTTTATTATCGATCGCCTAATTTATTTGCAGTTCTTTAATATTTATCTAGTACATTTCTATATCCAATACTTCAATTTCCATAAATTTAAAAAAAAGTTAGTTTTGGGCATGAGCCAAACTAATGTCAGTTTCTCGTATTTTCAAAAATAATTCATTTTATTTTTAGATTAATAAGTTTTAGCGTATTTAAAATCAAATCATTTATATTTTTGAGTTCATATAAAGTTCTAACTCAATTTTTCTTTAATTTCATTTTTTGATTTGCCTTTAAAAATACACCTTTTTATGACGTTAAAAATCAATCAATAAAATATAATAGTGACTTGTACTGAAATTTATACTGACCCTAACTCCAGATCAATGCAGTTTTTGATAAAAAAAAAGGAGCTAAATGGCAGGTAAATACTAAAAGTTAAAATACAAGTATAACGTTAAAAATACACAATAAAAAATACATAAGACCTAGACATATTTCGGGAGCATCATCAGCAAATCAGCAGATTATTGCGTCTTTTTAACGTTTTACTTGTATTTTAATAATTCTATAAACAAATTCTTATCTTAAGTACTAAATGGCCCTAAATCCACAAAAAAACATGTAAACTTTAATGGTAATAGAAAATATAATAATCTCCAAAATAAAATTTTGTACATGCAAACATCTACTTTTGGACAATAACAATCCTTTTAAAGTATAAATACTTTGATGCATGTGATAATATTTACTATTTATTGTTTGCAGTAAAGTTTTGCTTTTTGGAGTTAAGGATTTATTTCTTAGGATGGCAAATTTGCACGGGGGTAACTATATACCAAACCCGATTCACCGTAGAAATAAATAATTATATATCGAAATTAAATTTTAAAGAAATTCATAAGCAT